>JAUTXW010004879.1:510000-893391 GCA_030620095.1 Kuschelorhynchus macadamiae
AAACAAATGTTTCATTACAAATTCCGATTTTATGAATGATATTGTTACGTGATAGTGTCTCATCACCTCTGGTAGTGTCACATAGCTTCATATCGTAAAGGTATATTCTTCAGTATTGTAAGACGTAACTTTTTCACTGGGATTATTTTTTATTGATTTGTACCATTACCACAACGGACAATAAATTAGGGGGTTTAGTAGTGTCTTCCTACTTCTGTCGTCAGAGATTCTTGTAGATCTTTGCGTTTTAGGCCCCCTGTACTCCGAAAAATATTTTCACTCATTTCCACCAATCTCTCGGTCGCCTGTCAGTACGCAGCATAGCTTAAAAATTACATGTCCAATTTACTTTAGATTTGTCGCAAAAATCAAAGGGCGGTCAAATAAAATGTAAAAAAAGTCATAATTAAAGAACTACTTACCCAATTCCCCCAAGTGAGTACATACAGATGTCATTTGTACATCAAGATACTGTCTCAAAATAACAATCATAAAATTATGTGAATTATTCTAGAATCGTATATTTATACTATGAAAGGTATATGTATTTTGAAACAAATAACATTTAACATTTAAATTCAGATAATTTTGTACAAGAATTAAGTGTTATATCGATATAAACTGACAAAATTTAGGTGTTAAGTCATAGTGGCAGAACAAAATGGCGGTATAATCAGGCAAAAAGAAAGTTGATGCGACATGTGGCATCTTCCTGTATTATCTGGAATATCACTCGTTTTTTTTTTTATAAGCACATGTATTCCAGGTCAGTAACCAAGAACGAGCGTCGTGCAGTTTATTATTTTGTTTCTCCGTATAAAGATATAAACTCATGTGACATATAAACCTCATTCTTCATAGTTCCTCCAATTTAAAGTACTTAAATAGAAACTTAAAAAGAAAGATTTATCGGTCCATCACCCAAAGAGGCCACTAATTTAAATGTAGGTCATAATGTTATTCGATTTCCTTTTGCAGGAAATTATTTATTTAATAGCGTTCTGAGTTTACTTTGAAACTGGGAAATCTAATTTCCTTTTCACTTCAAGCTCAAAATTGCGTGCTAAATTTAATAGCTGATATAAAAATATTCTTATATGTTTTGGTTTTTGACGTTAATTTATATGTAGCCAATATTAAGGGGAAAAAAAGAAATATGCAAATACTTGTGTAATCTCAATAATTGAAGCTAATTATTATCTAACGATATTACACTAGATATATTAGAAACGGATAAAACAAGATATTCATTACAAATCAGCTATACTTTTTCTTTTCTAAACAAATGTTTCATCACAAATTCCGATTCTTTAAGTGAAAAGATAGGATAACTACAGAGTAAAAATGTGATACTATCTAAACCTCTGTTAGCGTCACATAGCTTCATATCGTGAAAGTATTTTCTTAACTGAAAGTGTGTAGTCAGAGTTATCTTAGTATCGCAAGACGTAACTTTTTCATTGGTACTATTTTTTATTGATTTGTACCATTACTACAACTGACAATAAATTAGGGGTTTAGTAGTTTCTTTCCACTTCCCTCGTAAGAGATGTTGAAGATCTTAGCGTTTTAGCGCCCCACTGTGGTTTCCCAAATGAACAAAATACATCATAATCAATAAAAATCAAATTTGTAAAAACCTATTTTTTTTTAATTAGCGATAGTCCAATTTCATGATTTTAAAATATTGATGACTGTAAAATCACGTATTCATTTAAAATAATAGGCCTAATCGTGACTTTATCATGTGTGCCGCGATAAAGACGTTGACAACCGAATCAAGTTGGCGCTGAGCTGTCGCCGCTTATGTCGCATTTTTAACAGTTTGTTGTAAAAGTGCCACTAGTGACAAAGTTTTCACTATGAATATTCAAAAACAAGGTAAGTTTTTTAATTTTGAGTGATAGAATTAGGTATTTTATGTAATTTTTACGTTAATTATACAAAATTTTCGATAAAATAAGCGTTTTAAATATGTTCCCCGAGTTTTCCCGAAATGACTCTCACAGTGTCAAGTAGCAACATGCCTTGACTTATGTTAGGACAAATATTGGTGTGCAGTTTTTGCTACTCTTTTTTCAATGATGATCTGTAGTAACTGAGTCATTGCAAAATAAGGGTAAAATATGCCGTTCTTTTCAGGTACATCATACCGATGTTCAATTGATAGAATGAGTATTTTCGAGATATGGTTGACAAAGTCTGGGTCTGCTACGACGAGAGCAAAAGAAATATTTATTAATTTATCAGACCAATTACCCGAGGCTGAAAATTTGAATTCTACTGATTTGGAGAAAAAAATATTTTATTTGTGCAAAAAAATAGCAGAAAATTGGTCAAATGCCAGACGCAATAAAGATTTTTTTCTCAAAAGAAATTCTAATTGGTTGGTGAAGTCTGATGAAGTTTTCGTTAATATACAGGGACCTAAATTAACCCAGGTCAGCAAACCAGCATCTGCCCGCGGAAGACCAAAGAAAAGTTTTGATCAATGTTGTCGACGATCACAAAAAAGAAAATTGTCACAAATTTCTGATAGCTCTATGATTAATTTGATTCGACGGCCTTCAACTTATAACAACAATCACAAAAAAGTTAGTCCTGATGAAATCGTATCTCTTCTTGTGGAAGCTAAACTGACTAAACATCAGTACATATTATTGAAAAATTTTATTAATTCCAAAATGAACAACGACATTTTTCCTTCATATCAAAAAGTTTTAAAGTCCAAGAAAAAGTGCTACCCCATTGAAGATTACATAAAAGTTAACGAATCATCTGCTGAGATAGAGTTGCAAAACCTACTAGATCATACTGCAAGCAGAATATTGGCATCCCAAAAAGAGGTGATCGACTCTACTGCTATCAATCAAGAACAAAATCTTATTTTGTTAGGGAAATGGGGATTTGATGGCAGTAGTGGTCATTCAGAATATAAGCAATCTTTTCAAGATCCAACATTGCAGGACGGGAGTTTGTTTGTAACTTCATATGTACCCCTTCGTCTTGTTTTTGAAAGTAATCCTGAAAAAATAGTGTGGAAAAATCCCCGCACCTCGTCTACAGGCTATTGCAGACCGGTTAGATTCCAGTTCATAAAAGAAACCCAGGAAGTGGCTCTCAATGAAGAAAAATACTTCAAAAAAAAATTAAATCCTTGAAGCCCACAGTAGTCTCATCTTATGACAAGAACTATTCAATAGGGCACAATTTGCAGCTAACTATGGTCGATGGAAAGATCTGTAGCAGTTTAAGTGATTCGTCTTCGGCCAGATGTTATATTTGTGGTTCAAGTCCCAAAGAGATGAACGATATCGATTTGTGTCTTCAAAAACAAGTTCGTCCAGAAACATTTGAGTTTGGTTTGTCACCTCTGCATTCATATATACGATTTTTCGAGTATTTTATCCATCTTTCGTATAGATTAAATATAAAAAAAATGGCAAATACGGTCTAAAGACGAGAAACTACTTTTATCTGAAAGGAAAAGCCAAATTCAGTGTGACTTTAGGAATAAATTAGGTTTGATAGTAGATAAGCCAAAATGTGGAGGAAATGGTAATTCTAATGACGGAAATACCGCAAGAAAATTCTTCAAACATTTAGATGAATCCTCTGAAATCACAGGTCTAAACAAAAATCTTTTAGAAAGATGTTCTATAATTTTAAGGTGCATTTCTTCAGGATATAAAATTAATGTTATAAAGTTTCGAGAATTTTCTTTAACCACTGCACGACTACTGGTAACTGAATATCCCTGGTTTAATCTTCCTCCTTCAGTTCACAAGACACTAATACATGGAGCTGACGTTATAGAAAACGCCATATTACCCATTGGAGAACTGTCTGAGGAAGCTGCCGAGGCCAAAAATAAAGAATATAAATTATTCCGACTAAATCATACTCGAAAAATGTCTCGTACAAAGTCTAATATGGATCTCTTAAATAGATTATTACTTAGTTCAGACCCCTTGATAACAGTACTTTTCCCAAGGCAGTTCTAGATTTGTTAGAAGAATAGTGATAAGTGTTATTATTGTTTGAAATCTGATTATTCTTCTCTAAATTTTGTATTTGAATATTTATTTACCTCACCTTTAATAAATATTTTATAGGTTAGTCGATGACTCTATTTTAACTTTCTTCAATCGAATTTAATTTAAGTAGCAATCCATTTTCTTGTTTGTATTTTTGAACTGTCATGCCTGTAAATTTCTAAAAATGTTTCATGTCACGTGCTATACAAAAAACCTATCAATAATAATGCCGATAATAATTACCATTATTGACATTGATTCTTTTATTTATCGCGTTATAAATTTATGCAAGCTACTATTTAGTTGGGTCGAAATAATTTGTTTTCATTATTTTTTTAGCCAAAATGAATGTTACATGCAAAATGTTTAGATTTTTAAAAGAAGCAATTAAACAGTTTTGTACATATCTTTTTTAGAACACCCTGCATATACTTATGTTTTTTGTAAAACATACTTTGGGAGAAAAATAAATCGATGTGCTCAAGCGATTTTCCGGAAAAATCATTATACGAGATATTGAATTTATTTCTTACTTTACGACCACCCCTGTATAATATAATCTATTTCTTCAATTTCATATGTTAATGTTGTTTCTTCAATGTTTTGTTAATATATTTACCGTACATTTAATTACAATACCTTAATTACAATACAATACCAATGTCTATCATATGTAAAAATTACTATTGTAGTAATAAGTATTTATTGAATATTAAAAGGTTACCAATCTTGAAGCAAAACAAATTCTAGACATCTGTATTGCCAGATACAAGTCTGAGGGGACAATAAAATATGTACCTATTCATTTCTAGAGTATTTTTCCACAAATTTGAGCTTATAACTGAAGATATTGATTTTTGTCACCAATTAGCATATACATGGAAACACTGTGCGCCCCTGAACCCCACTTCCGTCGGTCTGTCGGTCTGTCTGTTTGTACGCGGCATAGCTCAGAAATTCCTTATCAAATTTACTTCAAATTTATTCTTAAAATCAAGGATCGTATAGAAATGAAATAGTAATACCTATTTTGGTAAAAATTCAAAATGGCGACCAAATAATATGCAAAAAAATCATAATTAAAAACTACTTTTCCAATTCAGCTAATTTTGCACAAGAATTAAGTGTTATATAGAGATAAACTGATACAATTTAGGTGTTAAGTCATAATGGCGGAACAAAATGGCGGCATATTGAAATGTTTAAAAAATCAATGTCAAGAAACTAAATATTCAATTCACAATTTTGCAAAGTAACCAAATATGACATAGAGATAAACTGGTAAAATTATATTCTTTATAATTATTAACCATGTCTGTAAAAACAAAATGGCGGCTCAATAAACTGTTTAATATATTCGGTAAAATTCCATTTCCTAGAATAAGACTTTTCTTATGGACAACATAATTTGTTTTTATTTTTGAAGACTAGGTTAATAACGTTATGAAACGTAAAAAAGAATCAAAATAATTAAATTAGGAAAAAAAAGAAAAACAAATGAAAAAACCGGCAAATTTCCTTTATCCGGAACTTCCCTACTGACCTATTTAGTTTTGTACATAGTCATTTATTAACACATGTCATCTCAAACATTTTTACTGGGCGCCATTTTATTCAACCAAATTGGATTGCTACCAATATTTCACCAGTTTCAACTTATGCCACACTTGATTTTTGAGCATAATTTAAAATAAATTCAACAAGTAGTTTTTGCATTGACACACACCGCCATTTTGTTACGTCGTGTTGAATTCGTACCAGTTTATCCTTATACTATATTTAATTTTTCTACAAAATTCAAAGTCAATTAAATAATACCTTTTCTACCTTGCATTTTTAATAATTTTATTTGCTCACCATTTTGTTTCGTCATCTTGAATTCGTGCCACAACTTTACCAATTTATCCCTATATCACGCTTAATGTTTGCAAAAAAGTTGATTCTAATCTAATAAATAAATTATTCATGCTGATTTTTAAAATATCTTACTAGGCCGGAATATTGTTTTACATTTTTGATTCATATTAAAATATTATCAGTTCATTCCTATGTAATACTGGATTTTTGTGCGAAATTTGAGGTAAATTGAATAATTAGTTTTTTAGTAATAATTTTTTTAACATTTCATTTTATAGGTCGCCGGAATATTGGATGTTTACCAAAATCTGGTAAGCAGTTTTTAAGCTGACGCGAACCGACCGACAGACAAACATACAGACTGACAGACAGATCGACGGAATTGATAAAACATATTTTTTGGCATCTCGCGACGCTAAAAGATAAAGATATCTAAAATGTGACGATTTTTTCATGATTACAAACATTTTGTTTGGCCGTTATTTCGTTCCGCTAGCTTGAATTCGTGTCATAGTTTTAACAAGTCATCTCTATACCAGAATTAGTTATCGAAAAAATGTTTAAATATTTTATTAAGCCGCCATTTTGTTTCGCCGTCATACCAAAATACAATTTATACTAAAATTTAACAGTTGATTCCAAATATTTCTTGATTTTTGTGCAAAATTTGAAGTAAATTAGACAAGTAGTTTTTTAGTAAAAATCTTTTTAACATTTCATTAGTCCGTCATTTTGTTTCGCCTTATTGAATTTTTACCAATATGATACCATCCCCATATGACCCTTAATTTTTGACACCAAAATTTTAAGACAGTCAGTAGTCTTTAGCTATGCCGCGAACAGGCAGACCGACAGAAACATTTTTTTCGGCATCTAGGGACCCTGAAACGATTACAATTCTTCACTTTTACGAGGTAAATAACATATTAAAATGTATGTATGTATGTTCGATCTGGATTAAGAAAAATATAGATAAAAATTGAAGAGAATAAAATTGTTTGTTCGTCTCAATCTAAACGAATGTTAAATATATGAATTACATAGATGTATTATCATAAATTCTTATTTGGGCATATGCAAAAACACTATTTAAGAGAAAGGTGACTTTCAGTCTGACAAATATATACATTGTTATATCTTTGTCTTTTCTTTAGGAAACCATTTAATATAAGCTTATTTCCGGGTAATTGAGTAAATGCTAGGTGAAACCCTTTTGGCAAAATCTTCCTCGTAATGAAACTTTTCCTGTATCCAGCAAAAGTGAAATATATTTTTCAAGGAAAAACATTACAAACATTTTAACGCAGGTAAGAACGAGCCATTTAAGGCAAAAAAATCGTATATAACCGTATAATTTAACTGTATAATTTAAGAAATGTATAATTAATTTTATTATCCAAAACTATTAATTACATCATTATTAATTCGTTAATTAAAGTTCTCGATTAAAATAATCGCAATCTTTAAAAAATATAATTAGCCCTCGAGTAACCCTGATTTTATAGCGTACAATCCGACAACACGAAAAAAATCATACTTGCAGCACAGGACCATTAACAAATAACTATTTTGTTTGTACCTACTTATTCAGGAGCTGAGATTTCTGCAATAGTAATAATCCTATGTAGGTAGCTGCCACAACCTATAGCGAGCGATTTTTAGATAAACGAACAATAAAATATTTTTGTATCACTATCAATTCGTATGAGAAACGGAAACTTTTATTGCCAGCGAATTTTCTTAAATTTTTGTTTTTGCCGACGTCATGGAAGGCATTAGTGTACTTGTCGATGCCATGCATGTAGTTTTCGTTAGCGTATAAGTGGCGCAAAATTAAAAAAAATATTTTTAATTAATTTGCGAAAAAATTTAAGATCTATATTCAAGGACCTAATCTAACTACGTTTAATATGACTATTTGTGCAATATTCAGAGTGTGAAATTGCAATTTTTCCGCCTTTTCACAAAAATTGTGAATTTTAAAATATATGTAACGTCAAAATAGTCCTTGAGTGTTGACCTCCTGATATATAAAAGTGTTTTTTTTTTTAAATACTTTTTCATTTACTGGTTAAAATAAACGATTCAGTTCTTTTTGACCCTGTATATTATGCATACATTTATTAGTAAATAGCTATATATGCATTTAGAAAAATCTGTTTGTGGAGGAATTCGTTATGACGAAAGTTCCGAGTAAAGGCCAATTTACGGATTTTATGATGTGATTTACAAATATCAGAACAGCAACTGTTTTTGCACTAAGTGGCGTGTTTGCAAATAATAAAGTTCGTATTTAAGAATGTATGTAAGTGTTTTACTAAATGTAACATTAAATGATTTGTAGTTTAGGAGTGTTTATCTTATTTATTGGATCGTTTATAGAAGCGTCCTTTAAAGGCTCATAAAAGTGAAGATGCTGTAAAACAGTATTGAGAGGGAAAATGGATTTTTGATGACATCGGATCCGAAGGAACTCCAACACTTTATGAAGTAGGAGACATTAAGTAAATAATTATGTTTTAAATTTTAAAAGGGAGTATAATCACCTCAAATTAAACTAGGGAATTATTTTTTCCATGTGTTATAGGTAACCAACAAAAATATTAAATAATAGATACTCAATTTGTTGTTAGTTTTCACCAAGTTACAAAAAAGTTTTGTAGTCTAGTTTAGAAACTCAAAATGGTGTTAGTTCTTGCTACTGCTTGTAAAAATAAGAGTGTAGGCTGATTGGATTCGAAATAACGTCTAGAAAAATGTGCACAAGTTTCAAACCCACACATAAACAACAGTTAATAACAAATTTAGATTTAGAAACAAAGGAGTTTAGTTTTTGTAGATAAGTCAAAAACTAATACATTTATAGATTTTTCAATAAAAAAGTTTTAAAGAGGAAGAAATATCGAATAATAAAGTCCGAAACTCTATATCTATTATTAATAATTTTAATTTAGTGTTAAAAATAGAGTTCCGCGTGGCGAGCACTAAGCCGTTACAATGCCCCAAAACAGGACGCAACAAGTAAAAAAATGTATACAATTAAATATTAATTTAAAAATTTTAAAACATCATGGTAATATCTAGATTCTTGAACAAACAATATCCCACTGAAAAAATGTTTTTCAATGATTTTTCATAAAATGAACCTGTTGATACTTAACAATTTTTACTTTCCTCGTAACAGGGAAGTATTGTAATCGTGAAAAAATCACCCCTCCAGATTTTTTCAGATCTTTACGTTTCGGGGCCCCTAGATGGTTTCTCAGTTTCGTCGGTCGGCCTGTCTGTCTGTTCGAGGCATACCTAAAAAACTACTTACTCGGTTGACTTCAAATTTTAGGCAAAAATTAAGGGTCATATGGAGATGAAACTACTTATCCAATTTACCTCAACTTTTGCACAAAAAGCTAGTATTATGTAGGAATCAACTGGCAAAATTTTGGTACTACTCCAAGATAGCGAACAAAATGGCGGCTTAATAAAATATTTAAAAATTCAACATGGAAAAACTAGTTAATGGACTTATTTCAAATTGTGTGCCATGACTGACTAATTGTGGTATAGAGATGAATTAGTAAAACTGTGGTACCAATTCAAGATGACGGCCAAATGAAGAATTTGTAATCGTGGTAAAACACCCCCGAGGATTTACATATTTTCACGGGTCCCTAGATGCCAAAAAATATGTTTTATCAATTCTGTCGGTTTGTCTGTCTATCTATCTGTCAGTTCGTGGCATGGCCTAAAAACTACTTTTCAGATTGACCCCCAATCCCAGTCAAAAATTAAGGGTCATATGGAGAGGACCTGGAAATATTTTGGTAAAAATCCAATGTCGGAACAAGATGGCGGTCTAGTGAAACGTACAAATCTATTTTTTTACTAAATAAAGTAATTTATCCAGTTTACTTTAAATTTGCACAAAAAGTGTTACATAGTAATGAATTGGTAACATTTCGGCATGAATATAAGATAGCAAAAAAAAATAGCGGCCGAAGGAAAGATTTAAAAAACCAGCCTTATTAGATTAATTGCAAATTTTGTGCAAGCATTAAATGTGATATAGAAATAAACTCTTAAAGTTGTGGTGCGATTTCAAGACGGCGGCCACTTATATATTTTTTTTTAATTAACGTGAAAAAATCTTATTCAGTTGACTTTAAATTTTGCGTTAAAGTTAAATGTAGTATAAGGATAAACTGGTACGAATTCAACATGACGTAACAAAATGGCGGTGTGGGTCAATGTAAAGACTACTTATTGAATTTATTTTAAATTATGTCCAAAAATTAACTGAGGCATACATAGAAACTGTTAAAAGATTGGTAGGAACCCAATATAATAGAACAAAATGGCGCCCAACAAAAATGTTTGAATAGACGGTATATATGTGTTACCAAGTGACTATATACTGAATTAAATTGGGCCACATTTCACTATTCCTAATAAGTGGGAATATTCATAACGAGGAAAGTTCCGGGTAAAGGATATTTACCGACATTTACAAGAGTTTTCGTCTATAAGTCGGATAATTGTTAATCAAAATCCAAAAAAATTATTTCACTTCGTGAACGCTTTGTCACTACTATACTCTGTAAGATTATTACATTGCGTTGTTTTTAAATGTTATAATTTATGACTTATTAATCATTCAAACGAACAAATACTAAACAAGGATCCACGAAGTGAATTAACTTTATTGGCTTTTGTTTAACAATTATGCTATTTGAAATATAAACGGAAATTCTAAAAAAAATTAAAATATTTTTAGTTATAATAGGCTCATTTTATAAAAAATCAGTAAAAAGTTATTTCAGCGGGATATTGTTTCTACAGGTGTAATAATAAATTAATAGTTAGTGTAAAAGAAGTGTTTTTCGTCACGTTGCAGCCGGTTTTGTGGCATCTTGACGACTTAGCGCCCGCCGCGCGGAACTACTTTTATCGGAAATTTCTTCCTCTTTAAAAATTCTTAAATGTTAATACTTTGCGAGTTATTTGCAAACAACTAAATTTCTTTTTTACTTCCCTCGTATAAGGGAAGTATTGCAATCGTGAAAAAATCACCCTCCGAATTTTTTTCAAATTTTTACGTTCCAGGGTCGCTAGATGCCGAAAAACATGTTTTCTCAATTCCGTCGATCTGTCTGTCTGTCGGTCTGCCTGTTCAAGGCATAGGTGAAAAACTACTTACCCGATTGATTTCAAATTTTGATCGAACATTAACACCCGTATTCACTAAACAGATTTAAATTTAGACCAGGTCTAACTTGACAGTTGTAGGTTTAAGATGACATTTTTAACAATTGAACAAATATTTTTTCTACATGTCACGATTACAAAATGACAGTGACATAAGCGAGACATAACTGGCGAACTGAGAGTTTTAAGTACCATGGCAACTAGACCTGGTATATCTCTTAAACCTTTTTAGTGTATACGGAAGATAGTCATATAGGGATGATCTGGTAACATTGTCATAACTAACTGTAGTATAAAGATGAACTAGTAAAAGTGTCGGTACTAATTCAAAATGGCGGAATAAAAATTACCACCAAATAAAGTATTTGAGAAAAATCACCCTCTCAGGTTTTACATTTTTCAGGTTTTAGCGTCCCTAGATGCCAAAAAATATGTTTTATAAATTCGGTCGGTCCGTTTGTCGGTTTGTTTGTCTGTCTGTCAGTTCGCAGCATAGCTTAAGAACTACTCATCAGATTGACTCCAAATTTTGATCAAAAATTAGAGGTCATATGGGGATGACCTGGTAATATTTTGGTAAAAAATCCAATATACCGGAACAAGATGGCGGCCTAGTGAAACGATAAAAAAAATATACTAATAAACTAATTATAAATGTTCTTCAAATTTTGCACAAAAATCAAGTGCTACATAGAAATGAACTAGTGACATTTTAATAAGAACATAAGATAGAAAAACAAAATGGCAGCCTAATAAAATATTGAAAAAACTACGTATTAGATTAATTTCAAATTTTGTGCAAAAATTAGTGTGCTATAGAGATAAAATGGTAAAGTTGTGGAAAGAAGGCGGCCAAATACTTTTTACATCTCTAATAGAAGAGAAGTAGAAATCGCTCTCCGAGATTTTTTCAATTCTTCACGTTTTAGGGTCCCTAAATGCCAAAAAAACATGTTTTCTCAGTTCTGTCAGTCTGTCTGTTCGCGGCGTAGTGAAAAAACTACTTACCCGATCAACTTGGTAAAAATTAAGGAGCATATATGAGTAACCTGGTAACCAGTGATTTGCCGTATAATTTAGGTATATTCTTTACATAATTTTTTACGTGTAAAGAATTAATTCTTTACATCACCATATTTTGACGTAAAGGATGTAAACATTGTAAACAATTCAAAACAAAGTAAAAATTACTAAAAATACAAATTTTTAGATATAATATGAACTATAATATCAAAATGTATACGCCAAACGATAAATAAGAGAATAAGACATTTAATTAAATGAATATATTGTTACTTGTTACTCTTTAATATCAACCTACATATTAGGCATATGTATTACGTAACTGACAGAAACAAAACTGTTTAAGGCATTTTTTATTTGTCTCAAAAAGATATCATTTCGTTTTCGCCTAGCTCTAATATTTTCCGAGACAGCCTGTAAAAATATCGAAAATAGGACACCCTCTTCAATAACTATTCAGGAGATGTAAATAACATTATAAACTTACCTGTGAGCCTTTAACCTAGCAACTACAGTTTTAGCCAAGCTATTTAAGCATATTTCGCATGTTGCAGAATACATTTTATTGTTTTCTTTGACCAGAATGAACTGTAACTCCTCATAAATATCACTATTTCTTTTCCTGCCTGCCATATTATGTTATTAAGAATTTATTCTTAAAATTGTGAAGAAAACCAGGTCAAATTTACATTATTTACGTCTTTACATTTATATATATTATATATATATTTACATTATTTACGTCTTTACATGTAAAGAATGTAAACAATGAAAAATTAATTCTTTACGCGTAAAGGCACATCCCTGCTGATTTTTGATAATAATCCAATATGGTAAAACAAAATGGCGGCCTACTGAAATGTTAAAAAACTGCTTATCCTATTTATGTTAAATTTTGTAGTTATTATGTCAACTGGTAAAATTTTGGTACGAAATGAAGGCAATATAAAATATCTCAAAATTCAGCCTGAGAAAACTACTTAATCGACTGATTTCAGATTGTGTGCCATAACTACTTGTAGTACAGAGAAGAACTAGTAAGACTGTGGTACTAATTCAAGATGGCGGAACAAAATGGTGGCCAAATAAAATATATGTGAAAAAAATCACCCTCTAAGGTTTTACATATTTTCAAGTTTTAGCGTCCCTAAATGCCAAAAAATATTTTTATCTAGATGTCATTCCGAATCTATTTAGCTCTCATTCATAGAAGTAGCAAAAATTAACACAATTTTGGCTTGTTAACTAGATTATTGTTCATTTGTCATTTAATATATCTCAACTTAAAATTTATGAAAGTAGAGAAATGTAGGGTAGTTTTATTGTAAAGTATTAGCAAGTTTTTAAATTTACCCATATGTACCTATTTTTCTTTATATTTCTAACATAATAATTCTTCGGCGATTTTGAAAAGTGTGTGCCATATGATACTACAAATGCCTTCAATAGTTGGATATAGGTGAGAGTTCCTTTGAATCAGACATTTTTATGGAAATGACCCTAGCAGCTGAACCATTAATCATTAAATTATAATATAAAAATCAACAGTTGTCCGAACATCACGCATTATATTTCTACTCTTAAAAGTACCAGAAAAAAAAGTCAAGTTGTTTGAATTTTATTTTTTATTTTTTTTAACAAGTGTCCGATTCATGAACAGGTTTCTATGAAAAGGACGGCTGTTTCCATGAAATGGACACTAGATAGTTTTTATAATATTTTAACAAAATACTGATTGAAATACAGTAGAAAATTCTAAAAACAAAGATTACAAAAATAATGTAACTTTCCCATAACTCCGCAAGAGTTGTGAGCCCATTTCATACAAAGTTTGCACTGGAGCCACTCTTCTTTACTGTGTTCATATTCACCTTGGCAGACCGGACAAACCGAATTTTCTTTTTCACCTTTTCCATCAGATAATTCTTTTTTATTCTCTTGCAACATATCTTCATAAAATTCTTCTAGGTTAGTCGGTGTCGAAGACTCATCGTGTAGTGATATTTCCGAGGATATATCAGTGTCAGAATCGTAATCATTTCGAACTTTTGGTAACTTTATATTTTTTTTTTGTTTTTTTTGCTGATACTTTTGCTTTTTTAGAACCTTTTCTTGTTTTTCGTTTCTTTGACTTTTCCTCATACGCTTTCATTAGTTCTTCCTTTTCAGGAGTGTCAGTTATAACAGCACTTTTACCTTTTTTTCTATTAACTTGGACCGATTTCCGAGGCATTGCTTTAGGATAGGGTCTAATAACTTCAGGTGAAACCAAATTCATTTCTGCTCGACCTTGTTTTGTAATGAAATTATTTGGACTTTTCACACTCTTAGAACAGCAGGGCCCAGAAAAGTCGGAGCTAGTTGAGGGGATAGGTTCCCAACAGCTACTGTTTGAACTAGCGGTCTGCTTACAGTTATTTGAAGGTTTACTTTCAGTATTCAAATTAGAACAGGTGGTGGTTTGAGCAACTATGTCCAATCCCTTAACTTCAGGTGAATCATTGCACTGATTGTTATAAATGTCTGGTTCTTGGTTTTCTGTGTTGGAAGGATTTGGCCTGTCGGTTACAGATGATGCCAGAAAGTCGTCATCAGTAAATATTGATGAATTGAATGGATATATCCCTGTTTTCAGAAAGCTCTTACAAATGTTGTGTATTGAAAACGATTCACTATATGCAGCATTAACGAATCCTGCAACTTCGTAAATACTAACGGTTTTGCCAGGATTTGAGACAAGCCAATTATTCAATGCCACTTTGTACCTTGCCTTAAAAGGGCCATATACTGCCACATCAAGTGGTTGCATCCGGTGACTGCAGTGGGGAGGGAGGGTCAAAATGATAATATTATTTTGCCTTGCAAAATCAATTACTTGTATATTTACATGGGTTATATGGTTATCCATAATAATAAGAGCTTTATCTTCACTCGTTGGTTTAACATTGTTAACAAAATGCTTTAGGGCTTCTACAAAAATGTCTTCAGTAATCCACCTAGATGGATTTGTAAACCCTTTAGATCCTGTCGGTGCATCTTTAAGCATAATGTCTTTAAAATAGACCCGAGGAAATACGAACACAGGTGGCAATGATCCGCCGGCAGAATTTATAAAGAAAAGTGTGGTGACAAGCGTTCCCCTTTCGGAAGATGCAATTTGACCAACCTGTTTGGAACCTCTTACTGCTACAACTTTTGGCGATTTTGTGACAGTCATACAACCGGTCTCATCCAGGTTCCAAATCATGTTGGCTGAAAACTTGTATTTGTTGTACGGGCATTTTAATTTAGAAAAAAGGTTCCTACGTTTGATCTATTAAAACTAGATGCTCTGCTTAGAGACGTATTTTCTGGCTGGCGGAGCGACAAATCCTTATTGCGTTTCATGAAACCATGAAGCCAGTGAATTCCAGCTTTAGAATTCTCGTCCCATTTTGGTGGAATAGATATATTGTTCGCCAATGCAAACTGGTATGCAAGCTCTCTTGTTTGCACAGTGATTAAGCCATGACACATTTTTGATGTTGTTTTAAGGTAAGAAACTAACATTTGTTCTTGTTCTACCGAAAAAATTTTTCTGTTTCCAATATTGCGATCGTACACAAATTCAGGTGCATTTTTTTGCTTTTTTGACAAGCACTGCCAATAAAGATTTAGAAATACCACAGTTTGTAGCTACACTCCGAATCGACAAATTTTGATTTACAACTGCATCTACAGCTTCACGAATTTCTTCGTCAGACTTTCTTATTCGCTTCGTCATGATAAGCCAAGTCTAAAAGAAAAAAAAAGAAGTTTTTGAGTATTTTTTTTTATTTCCTTGAATCGGACACTTCATTTCCATGAATTGGACGTCCGATTCAGTGACATCTTTGGTGTCCAATTCATGGATTTGTTTACTTTAAAGTAAAAATGCATTTTTATTTTTAGGGTTAAACATATTAATGAGAACAACATACCTTGTTTAATCTAGACCCAGTTACCAGACGATCACCACAAAAATCTTTAAAATATCTTCAAAAATGCCCACTCTAGACAAATTTTAAAATTGCGTGAATATTTACTTTTCCAGTCACATATACCGCACTGACTGTAACAAGATTAAACGATACCACCAACGCACCAATACTAGCGCCATCTACTATTATAAGGTCAATCAATGTACAGCATGCATTAGAAATTGGGATATGCAACCAAATATGCCTAAATCGACTGTGTCCGTTTCATAGGTTGTCCACTTCAAGGGAACTCTCCCCTATGTTAGTTATATGATACTACAATTGCCTTCAAAAGTTAGATGTAGTAGATCGTCTGTCCGATCCTTATAAAAACTAATGACAAACGCGTATGTCACACGCTTCGCCCTTGTTTCTTTTGAGAGAAAATATATAATCTATTTACTAAAGGCATGGATCTCAAATTTGTATCCGGTATGTTAAATTCAACATTTCCTCACCGAAATATCGAGTATATTGCTTTGCAATATAAAGTAAGGCAAATATTTGCCTTGCAAACCTGCCTACGGGTTTATGTGTACATACGTACTTACAAAAAGGTCATACAAATTTAATATAGGAAACTTCTGATAATACTAAACATATAAATATTTTCAGAAGAACACAACTAAATTAAACAAATATTGAAATTTATAAATTCGGTGGGATACTATTTTCTTGAATAATACATTCTAGTTTTTAGAAAAAGATTCTGGACTATACCTTAGTGCTACTCTTCAAAATTATTAACATTTATTTCCTATACAGGGTGTCTATTTTAGGGTATACTACTATTGCTCTCTCCTAAACGGCAAGAGATACGATGTTGCTTAAATTAGAGAAAAAGTGTCCTTTATGGAGAACGTTAATAATCCCTTTAGAGATTTTTAATTTTTTTCTTTGTTCCTGAAATACCGGAGATTTTGCAGAAATTTCCCAAAATTATTTTATTAAATATCTCAAAAAGTTTGTACTTTAGAAAACAGTTTTATAAAACACTTACTTACTTTAATGTTCTCTACAAAATGGCTCTCTCAGATTTCCAATTCGACGTTTCGTCTACCGGCCACCATCATCATTTTTTTTTAAATACGGACTTGCATTTTTTGTTTCATTTTCTTGAAGAACAATTTACAGTTAATACACCAAGAACATTTTTACCGACGTTTCGTACTGTTATATCCATCTTCATGTTTCCTTTTTCTAGTACGGCTCTGGGTTGTCACTGAAAGAATTGGCTTCTTCATAAATATCTTTTTTTAATAATGTGGATCACGGAAAATATAATTACAATTTTTTACGGTTCATCACAAACAAAATTACAATTAAATACCTACTAATATTAAAATGGTTTGAGGTTTAAAATTAGTTACTTACAGCAAGGCGGCTGTGAAAAAAACAGTTGAATTAATAATGCGCATTGTTATAACTGAGCAACCGTCAAATAATACATTTGTCAAATTATTTTAATTTGGTGATAATTATTGGTCTGTTGTTGAATAATTGAAATAATATGGATTATTTAAATGACGAGAAAGTAGATATGCTGTTTGTTTATGCGAGATCCATGCGTAACGCAGATAATGCAGCTCAACTGTACCATCATACGTATCCCGAAAGAATCGTTCCCAGTGTTTGCATTTTCCGTAGTTTAGAAAGAAATGTACCACAACATGGGTCTTTTCAGAAAAAGCAAAGTCATACTCCCACTGTAACAGCCCAAGGAGGAGTAAATGTATTAGGTAAGTCTTCTTTGATGTAAAAATTGTCGCCTTTTAATTTAAATATTGTTTCAGTTTCGTAAATTATAAAAATTATGACAATCAAGAGATATCTCTGCGAGAAATTGAGAAAGAAACCGGTGTTAGCAAAGATTCGTCCAAAAAGATTTTACATCGGCACACATTTAGTAACTATCGTGGCCGAAAAGTGCAACATCTAAGGTTAACTGATTTCCATAAAAGGCGAATTTTCTGTAGATGGATTCTCCGAAAACATAGGCTTGATTCTGATATTTGCAAAACAATATTGTGATCAGACGAGAGCCGGTTTTATAATAATGGGTGGTTTAACCGTAATATTCATTAACGCTGGACATAAGGAAACCAACCGGGATTAACGTTTGGTTGGGAATTTTGAATTCTAAAGTTGCGAGTCCCTACTTCTTTGAGGACCATTTCTCTGGTGACATGTACTTGAATTTTTTGACAAATGACTTCACAGAAATATTAGATAACCTGCCCTTGCCTATGCACAGAAATTTTGAGTTTTTTCAACAAGATGGTGCTCCAGCGCATAGTTGCCATCGCTGAACCGGATTCCTTAATAATTTTAAACCTAACTGCACTGGAGTGGTAATAAATGTCCTATTAATTGGCCACCTCGTTCCCCGAACCTAACTCCAATGGATTTTCCGGTAGGGGGTAACATAAATGGCTTGGTATATTTAGCGACTCCTGCGAATTTTGATGAACTTAAGCTAAGCATTCAGTTGGCATGTGATAAAATAACAGCAAGACTGCTTAAAAATATTCAGAAAAGAATTGTCAAAAATGCTAGAGAGTGTTTAAGAAATAACGGCCGACATTTCCAACATTTCTAATCTTTACTTGTTATTTTATACTGTAAGTAATTAATTTCAAAACTTAAACCATTTTAATATTAGTAGGTATTT
The DNA here is from genome assembly GCA_030620095.1 of Kuschelorhynchus macadamiae. Lineage (NCBI taxonomy): Eukaryota > Metazoa > Arthropoda > Insecta > Coleoptera > Curculionidae > Kuschelorhynchus > Kuschelorhynchus macadamiae. The sequence continues at coordinate 528,789 of JAUTXW010004879.1, forward strand.
AATTGTAATTTCGTTTGTGATGAACCGTAAAAAATTTTAATCTTATTTTCCGGGATCCACATTATTAAATAAAGATATTTATTACGAAGCCCATTCTTTCAGTGAAAATCCAGAGCCGTACTAGGAAAAGGAAACATAAACATGAATATAACAGTACGAAACGTCGATAAAAATGTCTTGGTATATGTTGATGTATTAACTGTAAATTGTTCTTCCAGAAAATGAAGTAAAAAATGCAGGTGCATCTTATTTTTTAAAAAATTGATAATGGTGGCCGGCAAACGAAACGTCGGATAAAAAATCTGAGGGCGCCATTTTGTAGAGAACATTAAAGTAAGTAAGTGTTGTATAAAACTATCTTCTAAAGTATAAACTTTTTGAGATATTTAATAAAATAATTTTGGGCAATTTTTGCAAAATCCCTGGTATTTCAGAAACAAAGAAAAAAACTAAAAATCTGTAAACGGATTATTAACGACCTCAATAAAGGACATTTTTTTCTCTAATTTAACCAACATCGTATCTATTGCCGTTTATGAGATAGCAATAGTGATATACCCGAAAATAGACAACCTGTATATATTTCTTTTTCTTATAGATGTCGTGTCTTCAGTATTATTAATTTCAAACCACTTGGCTGCATACATTGAGCAGTTGACGTTTTGAAATGCGTGGTTATGCAATTTCTCTACTAGAGGTTAAATTGTAAAACCGGGTTTTCCTGCCGTCCTTTAATACATGCCCAACCCATAAGATAGAAAACGGCACTTTGATTTAACGGCTTCAGGCTTGTAATATCATTGCCAAAAACTCTTACGTGTCAGTCATGGCATATGGAATAGAGTACCATCTGCTCGTAAAATGCAATATTATTATTGAAATAGCTGTTTCGTGCTTGTGCAAATCTGACAACTTTCTTTTCTTTACCACGAAACGATTTGATATGACTAAATCTTGAACTTTTCTGCAAGCCATTCATCAGGAACTCAAAAAAATTCTAAGTAAATTTTTAAATTCCTAGTTTTGCTACCCTGCCCATTTGGATGTCCGGAAAAGTTTAATATTGTCAAAGGACATATCTATTATTAAGTACTCATAAGAGGAGGAAGACTTTGTAATCAAATAAACAACTAAATTAATTTCTAACCTTTTAATACTTTTTGTAAATATCCTGTATATGACACCAGTTTTTCAATGTTGAATGTAACATGTAACAGTCTTATAAGGTGATATTTTCAGGAAATAACGTGATGAATTAAAAAATATGGTGATTAAGTATTTTTGATGGTAGTTTAAATCTACTTTAAAAACTCCTTTGGCTTCACCTATGTATAATTCTTCACATCAAAGAAGTAGCACGAGAATAAATCTAATATAATGGAATATTTTTTTATGTATTCAATTTCTGAATTCAATTCAAAATTCAAAAAACGTTCTTCAATTAAAATGCAAAAAAAAAATACAAAAATTGAAGAAAAAGTCATGCAGTTCATAAAACTATGGCAAAACCAGTACTAAAAAATTTAAAAAATAATATTATAAAATATAAAATTCCTCAAAACTATAACAATTTACGTTTAGAAGGTAGGTTTTTAGTCTTTTTTTAAAAATATTGACGTTAACAGCATTTCTAATATTTGCATCTAACTTGTTGAAAAACTTGCACCCTGTAAAGTAAATGTATTTTTGAAAAAGAGCAGATCGGTGATTAACAGGTAATAAAAGTGTTTTTAATCTGGTATTATAATTGTGGTCTGGCCTAACATCCTGAAAAGTAACTCTGTGTTGATAGACAACAAACCTCGTAAATATATATACTTGCTACAGTCAAAATGTTCAAATTTTTAAAAGCATTTCTACACGATTCTCTAAATTTTAGTCCAGCCACTATGCGGACAGCGTATTTTTGCATTATAAAAACTCTATCGACGCTAGCACTCATCCCCCAGTTTAATATTCCATATCTAATTCTTGAGTGTATGTTGGCGTAATAAAGCGATAAAAGTATTTCTTTACTGCAATGCATAGACATAAACTTAAGTGCGTAACAACCACCACGCAACTTACTGCAAAGACCCTCAATATGCGGATTCCATTTTAAGTTATCGTCGAAAATGACTCCGAGCAGCTTAGATTGGTCTGCCGAGCGTAAATGCAAATCCCTTCCTTCAAACAGTTCCAAATGCACATTTTTGGGCTTAAGAGAGAAATTAATGATTGTCGTTTTATTTTTGTTTAATTTAAGTTTGTTTTTTTCTGACCAGTTCAAAATTTTAATATAAGTTTCTTCAGCAGTTAACTTTAACGATGTAGAGTCTTCTCTAACTATTAAAACATTGGTGTCGTCGGCGTAAGAAATCACGAAAGTATTTTCTGCAGAGTTATTATATATGAGGTCGTTGACAAAGACCAGAAAAAGAAAAGGACCCAAAATTGAGCCCTGGGGCACACCCTTTTCAATAGTCATGCAACTACTTTGTACGCCATTTACAGATACTATCTGCATTCTATTTGACAAATATGACTTAATAAAATTTAGCGGTTTACCTCTTACCCCGTATCTATAAAGTTTAGCGAGTAAAATATCGTGATTTACTACATCAAATGTCCGTGAAAAATCTATAAACATTCCCAATACAAGAAGTTTTTTATCAAGGGCCTCCACAATCAACCGTTGAAACTCGCACAACGCAGTTTCTGTGCTTTTCTTAGGGGTGAAACCATGCTGTGACGGCGAGAGTAATTTATTTCTATAGAAAAATGAAACAAGCTGATCTTTAATTATTAATTCAAAAATTTTTGAAATGCTGTTTAAAAGACTTATTCCACGGTAATTGTCGAAATTATCTTGGTCACCCTTTTTATGTAAAGGAATTACAGTAGCAAGTTTTAGCTCATCTGGGAAATATTCATTTTCAATTGAAATATTTATTAAATACCCAAGAACATCTGCAATAAATTCTTTACATTTTTTTAAAATATTATTAGAGATGCCATCGTGACCACTAGAACTAGAACTGCTTCCGGTTTAACCAGAGACGAGACCCCATCATATTTTATGTGAAGTCGATATAGCTCTATATCTCTATGACAAAAATATAAAAATTGTTTTATTTATCTTTTAAGCTTTTAAAGGCATTCGCGTTTGAATATTACGATAATCTACGAATAGGATAGTAAATGATATGGTAATATTCAAACCCGAAATACCAAAAACTGTAAAAGAGCTCATATATTTTTGAAATCAGGAGAGGCAGGTCTATCAATCTATGTTAAAATTGTTTCTGTCGATGTCTAGGGTACTTATTGATTGAAAAGCTGTTTATATATTATTTTTTGTAGCAATTATTTCGAAGTACCCTTAATATATGGCTATATAGTTATTTATGAGTATATAGTATCTTCCCTAGATACCGTTGGGCCGCTGGATATTTACCCATATGTCAATCGATGAAAATATCAAAGTGGTGCTTTTTAAACATCGTATTTCTCTTATCCATTAGTATTCCATAAAACAATAATATAAGAAAAGGATGAAACGACACCAACGTAGACAGGCGTTTCACGTCTCAAACGCCAAGGATTTGTTTGGAGGTTATTATCATTTTCATCAGAGACAATCAAGTTGAGACGCTTAAGTCGATGTAAATAATTCATCGGAGAGAGAGGTAACTACTTCGCGTTCTCACTCTATCTCTACGGAAAGTGAAAGCAGATCAAAATGCTTTTATTTTCTTTTCTAGATTCTACAATTTTCTAAGCTTAATTCAATAAAAGAAACGCGTAATTTTAAATATTATTTATTAGAAAATCGCAGATTGGGGACAGTACATTGCAGTGCTAGGCACTTAATGGATGGAAATTTGGACATTTGCCGGTAAATGGACCCAAATTGGGGGTTAAATTGAAATGGAGAAGATAGGTCAAATAAAAATTCACACTAATATGTCTTAGTGGAAAAACATCCCCATATCAAATCATTCAATCAAATTCCGCCATGCTATCGGGAAAGCATTTCCTCGAGGAACATAATTATATCATAGCAGATTATATCATTTCGTGAGTAAGTTATTTTTATCAATAATTCCAATATTCCAACACGATGTCAGGGATTTAAAAAAAAACAGACTTTAGGTACATATAACATATTTAGCCTATTTACAAAATTGTAAATATCTACAACTCATCGCTTATTTCACTATTATCTTTTATTGTCTATAAATACGCATAAACTTTCATAATATGCACACTAACACTACACAAACTCAAATAAAATAGTCCAGGGAAAACTGTATAAAACACATAATGAAACGTAAAACAACACAATCCAAAGAACGGGAAACGGAACGACGCGCAACGGACGTCAGTGTTGTCAAGTTTAATTATTTCAATAAATGACAGTTCTCCTGTCGCACAAAAATAAGTGAGCAAGACGGAGATAAAAAATATACTTTAAAGAAAAAAATATAGTTTGGCAATAGTGCTGTGAGCGATTACAGGTACATCTATGTTTGCTTCCCACCCTACGATGAGAGACAAGGACGAAGATGCAATAAATTATGCGAGATGAAAGAGGTAGATATACCGGACAAATTTTTCAGCTTGGATGGGGTTCAATGTATATATAGAGTTTCTCATTTATATAGGGTTTTGATATTATCCTCTGTTTAGTCTTATTGACCAAGGTATTTTATATATTCATGTTATAATTTGATTTTTGCTTTGACGAGAACATCGAGAAAATATACTTATTGTATCATAGTTTAATATGAGTAGTACATGAAGTTACAGTATATGAACGCATCATAATAGATATAAATAAGAAAGAACACGAAATATTCATCTAAACCTAATCAAATTAAGAATGCAGGAAATCAGAATTTTTGCTTCACGAGATCGGAACGCTGAATGAGCTCAGAGAGATTTAGGCCAGCATTTATACCCGACATGGGTCTTTCCGAACTGTGATCCGGTAAAATGATCCACATATTATTTAGACTGTAGCATGTATCTCTATTAAAATTATTAGGATACTTGTAGATTTCAGTAGACTCTCTATTTATCTATTTATAGAATCGCGAGACCGAAGCAAGAACTTTGAACAAGGAATTATATATATTCCTTCCGTTTGGAAAGGTGATCACAAACATTGTCCAATTTTCAATGTATTTTTTTTGGAGATTGTATGTACATTGGACCGGCGAAGCAACCTGGCAATCTCCACTTTCTATCGGTAACTCCCTATCAGTTTCCTGTAGTGGAATAGTATTATTATGTTTTCGTCTAATATCATCAGTGCAGTGTGTTTCCAATTGTAAACCAAAAAAATAATAACTGATTGCTTCTGTACCTGATGATATGTGCATTTACATTTAGGACTCAATTCATATCATCATAGTGGCTTTCTATATACAGCATGCCCTAAGGAATTACCCACTTTTCTTTGTACAAAAACATCTAGAAAAGCAATCGTGCCTTCTGATTAAATTCCTATTGTAAATTTTATATTAAAGAAACACAGGTCATGGGCCATATGACAAAAGTGTTGTCTATATATCTAAACTACGCACAATATAAGGGAGAGGACTTTAAGGCTTTCTTCTCAAAAGTTTCCTTGAAGATATTGCCTACCACAGGTGACAGCGGAGATACCACGGCTGCTTCTGAAGTTTGTTCATAAGAAGTTTCTTGAAAAATGAAGTGTGTTAATGTGAGACATGTTTCAATCAGATCTAAGAGTGAGTTGTCAAGATTATTATGGTGAAATAGGTCTGATGTTATTGAAATTGAATCATTAATACGCACATTTGTATATAGCGATTCGACATCAAAACTGACTAAGATATATTTTGTAACTAATTGGATTGCTTTTAATTTCTCTACAAAACATGTGGAATTTACCGATTTTGTAAGTAGGAAATACTATTGCACTGATAATAGGTCGAAGTGGTGTGTATCTTAGAAAGTCCGTAGAACCGAGGAATTCTAGAGCTGCTTGGACTGAACGCCTTCTTCTTCTCTGCTGATAGGTTGAATGCATTTATAGGGTTGGTTATCCATGTCTTGATTTTGTTTGTCGGGTCTGTTTAGATTACTCTGTAGAAGCTGTCGTCCAAAAGTAATTGCAATTTCCTCACATAATCTGTTTTTTGCCTACGATGGCAGTGGCAATTCTCTTGTCCACTGGATTCTCGTCTAGATTTTGATAGATTTTTTTCCACGACTTGATGATTTAACTTAGACGGCTTCAATTTTGTTTCGCTATCTCATACTTTATTACGTCAGTTTCCTCTGCTGGCCGTCTCCTGATTGTGGCTTCGACGGACGAAACTATACCTTATGAAAGTATGGCTCTTGGTGTAAGGCGAAATTTTGGCTTTTGGAGAGAACAGATTGTTCTGCTTCCTTTGCTGGCAGTCTTCTGATTGTGGCTTCGGCGGACGAAACTATATCTTCTGAGAGTATGGCCCTTGGTGTAACATGAAATTTTGGCTTTTGGAGAGAACAGATTGTTCTGCTTTAGTAAGAGCTTTGGAGGATATGTTGATTACGGTGTTCTGTGACAGTTTCACTGGTTGTCCTGAAGTCTTTCAAACTTGATATATCCTTTTTGCTATCGCATTGGTAATATCATCGAGAGTTTTAAATATTTGATGTTCAAGTATAGAAGCTTATTTTAAATTAATTTTTAGTAACTTATGAGCGTTTATATTCAAATCACAAGGAGTGGCTTCTATCTTTTCTCTTACTAGCCATCCTGACTCGTTTGTAAAATTTCCTTAAATTTTCTGATGATATCTGTAGAGATTTTGGTACAAAGTTTTCATCTTGCTATCTAATTCCTGATTTTCTTCCAACAGAGATTCGCTAACATAGAATAGAAGCTTTCACGACTTTGGTGAATTAAGAAATTAGGGTTCTTGTGATTAGACCGTCTCACATTTCACTTCCGTCCTATGCAAATCACAAATGTGTTATCAGCAATCCAAAGACAAACTTTTCGTTTGAAAGTGGATGTAATATTTACGTGTTACTTAATCGCGAATTTATTTCTTCTGCAGTAATACTGGCACATCAAAAAGTTTAATATAACTATAAATCTGCTTACTATCCACCGTTCAACATATCCGGAGTTTCTTCAAGCTACCCTCGTCATGATTTCTTGCCCGCCCAAGATTAATAAAGCAAATTAATTTTCTCCTTGAGGCGAGAAATAATACGACAAAGACAAGCATTAATACGACAATGAAATTTTCTACATATGTATTTGAAATTTCCTTGAGTTAGAATTGCCCGCAAAAAGCGAAAAATCAGCGACAAGGTCTAGTCAAGTTCAAAGTAAGATGAAATGGTACCTACGTATTAGAAAAAACTTCCTGCGCATCCGACTTCAAAAAAATGTGTTATGTATATGCAATTTAAATTACATTTCGGTTAAAAATGGATTCAAAAGGGTTCACGCGCTGCAGAAACAAAGGATCAATGCAAGGCGGTAAAGAGCCAATCGACTTCTGCTTTATAATTCTAGTTTTAATTATTTCATAAAAAATCGTATTTAGCGCTCAACTATACATATGTCCCTAATTAAATCTCTTTGAAGCTAATAAATATCTCTTACAGCTTTAACATAATATTGCAGCGGCGGTTTGCAAATGATCCATAATACTGCGTGCAGTTCCTCCTTGCGTGATACTAAATGTGAGTGCATAATATCGACGATGTAACTTCATTTATTACGGGCTTATGACAATTTGTTTATCAAGGAAGGCAAACGACAGCAGATAGACACCTCTACGAGAGTGCATTTTGTTCGTCGTGACTGACACTTCATTAAACAATTATTTTCAGGGAGGAAAGTTTCAAAATCAAACGTCAAAAAACCTCAAAAAAACTTATTATTTTTTTTTATAATTTTAAAAGTTTATTGGCCGGTTGCAGAAAGCTCAATTAAAGTTTAAAGGAATGTCAAATTTGACAGCGTGTTCCTAGATTTCTGTTAGCAGCTTGTCAAATCCGAAAGCTTGGTTAAATATTCTAAGCTGCAATTAGATTATTACTTAGATATCTATTACAATTTAAACAATTGGTAAACCTCCTTTACCCAAAACTTCTATCGTTATGAATTTTTCCTTTTATTAGGAATTGTGACCCAATTTAGTTCCGCACATAGTCATTTAGTAACACATCTATACTGTCTTTTCAGACATTTTATTGAGCCCCATTTTGTTCCACCACATTAGATTCGTACCAATATTTTACCTGTTTGTCTCTATTGCACTTTTAAAGTTTGCACAACATCTGAGAATAATCCAATAAGGTAGTTCTTCAGGCTGATGTTTTAAACATTTTATTAGGCCGCCATTCTGTTTTGCTATCGTGGATTCGTAGCAAAATGTTAACAGTTCTTCCTATATAACACTTGATTTTTGTGCAAATTGTAAGGTAAATAAGATAATTAGTTTTTTAGGAATATTTTGTCAGCCATACCGGATTTTTACCAAAATATTACCAGATCATTCCCATATAACCCTTAATGTTTGATCAAAATTTGAAGTGACTCGAGTACGAGTAAGTAGTTTTTTCGCTACGGCGAGAAATGACACACGGCATCTAAGAGACATTGAAACGTAAAAATCGCGGATACTGTTTTTTTTTACGATTCACGAGTTAAAATAAAACTTGTTCTCCAAAGAGGTAAAAATATACAAGCTATTGTGTATATGAAAGATCCATGTTTCCATACTGCCGTACCACATACGATCCAAAAAAACATGTTAAGGAAGCTTATTACTACCTCACATACCAAACTTTATTTAATCATAAGATAATCTTTTATTAATTTTGAGATGCCATAACTTCCTAACGAACAGTGGCGGCCCGTGGTGAATTATATTGGGAGGTCATTAACAAATTTAAAAATAGGCATACTTAAAATAAAAATAAATATCTTGTCTTTAAATTGAGCTTGAAATTCTCTTGAAGTTCAAGTCTACTCTTCGTTCTTTAGAATTGGAAAAATGCTGAATGACACGATCGTTAACATTGCACGCACATTCCTTTTATAAACAATTTCTTTACTTAACATTGTGAAGGCGGATAGTCTATCTTGGCCCAACTCCTCAACAAAATTTATAGGACCTCGAAAAACCCCTTGATTTTCAGACAAAGCCGTTTCATCATGGCCACGTAGTGCCAGCTCGAATGCCCTACAAAATTTAACATAATCCATAATTTTGTTTAAAATATAACGATTTTTGGATACATTTTCATTAAAATCTCTAAGGGATTTTCTATAAGCTGTGTCTAGCTGAGTGCGAATATCAACACTTCCGACCGTAGCATAGTTCACCGAACATTTCATATGATCTACAGAAAACGCATGTTTTTTTATTTTTTCTTTTAAGTGTTTTAAGTCTTTAACACCGGTTTTGCATCATAATGAGTCCGACGAGTCCTTAGAAAACAGCGAACAAACATAACAGTAAAATGAATTAGAGACTTCACAACTACATATCCAGTTAGCTAAATCGTACATACTTTTGCGAAAGTTTCGATGAACCTCTTTATTCTTGTCTTTACTAGTTTGTCCTTGAATTCGGTTATTGTCTCAAAATTAAGTTCTTTAGCACTCTTTAGTTGATTATTTTTTTGCACTACCGACATTTTATTTCATCTACATTCACAACTCAAACATAGACTACCTTGAAATCGGTTATTTTTGCAAAATTAAGTTCGAAAGCAATTTTTAGTTGTTTATTTTTTTGCACTAGTCACTACCAACATTTGATTTCCTGTATATTTCCAACTCACACATGGGTCATTAAAATAAAAAAATATATATTACAAAAAACAGTATATAAATCAATTTTCATCGATTAAAAACGTCCGAAACAATATCGAGTTAGAATATCGACCGCGCGACCTCTAAACAATTGAACTTCCGCATGCTGACGTGATGCCGGGACCGATCGATCGAATTATGAGAAGAGACCGGCTGATGACCCAAATCGCGATTTCATATTCCATTTGCTATCACGTTCGGCTGCCGCTCAGTAGCTGTAAAATCTTCGGGTACTTTCGTCAAGCTTTAAGGTAATCAGGGCAACTCGGACTGCCCAGCCTAGCTTATTATGCCTAAGGAACGCAACGAGACCATTCGAACCGCCGCACACTGGTCGAATTTCTTAAAAAGCTGGCCATAATAGAATTTACCAGAAATAAGACCCAAAAATTATGATTTTATATATAAAATATCGTGTTTTAAATAAAGATACTTTATCTTTAAATTTGGGATCATATATTTTTATATACAGGGTGTAACAATTATCACGGAATAGAAAAATAATGTGTATGTGCCTAAATACTTCCATTACACCTACATATCGAATTATTTTAACGATAACAACTTAAAAATGCATTTTGACATAATGTATAGTGTGATCAAATTTTAGTACTGCTACATACATGGATGAAGTTCAAGGATTAATGCCGTTTATTTTTTTCTCGGAAAGGAGATCTCGGAATTTTTTGAAAATATGACAACATATGAAAGCAATCTACCTAAAAAAATTTGTTAAAGCTGGTATTATATTTGATAGTTATATTTTATTTAAAAAGGCTAATTGTTTATACAGGGTGGCTCAATTATACAGCTATAGTAGAAAATATGTCTTCCAAGCAATAAAAAATGATGTGTCCGACCGTTTTTTCCCAAAATATACCAGATAAATCAAAAATAGAGGTACGACCTTTTCGTTGGGCCACCCTGTAAAAGGTTATAAAGACTTAATTTAAAAAATATATATCTACGTATAGATCTATATGTACAATATTTTAGCCTTATCTAACTTATAATAGACCAAAAAATCAAACGCGTTTCTGCAAAGGAAAAACTTTACTCTTCATCAGAAGAAGATTCGGAACTGAGTGGGTGTAATTCGGCAATGGAAATGTTTGATTTAAAAGAATTTTCAGGTGTTTTTAATAAATTAATGACTTCTGGAGACAAAGTTTTGCTGCTTTTTGGTGGTATCTTGCGAAAACTGGATATTATTGGGTCAGAGGAGACAAGTAATCTATTTAAAATGTCAGTTAAATTGTGCGTCCTAGAAGTTTTTCGTGCAAAGTTTGACCTGAAGCGTTTAATATCCTTGTTCCTTGCTTCCTGGACTTCCTCTGACAATAACCCAATCGGAACACAAAATGAGGAAATAATGACAGATCCATGTAGTAGAACTCTGTGCACAGATGTTGGCATCGGGTACCAAGGATATAATGATACACACAGTTCTGCAGCTTCAATTGCATAAGACCCAAACCTTGCACTATCTATATCATAAATACAAGACAATGTCTGTAAAATGATATGTAATTTTTGGATAAGGCGAATATCGATTCGACAAATGTTGGCAACAACGCTGGAATTTTCAAAAAATTTTCTGGCCGTGTTGCCATCATTTGACGAACCGAATCCTGGTTTAGGCTTATCAACAATCAGACCTAATTGACTACGTAACTCATCCTGGATACGTTTCTTTGAATCTGCCACGCTTTGCTTGTCTTCTGCTGATCTTGCTTGCCATTTTTCAATGCATATTTTATATGATAGGTGCAACAGGTATTCAAAGAAACGTATCCAGGCATGTAAAGTGGATAACCCAAGTTGAAGATGGCTATTGTTTAATACCGGTTTATTCAAAATTAAAGGTATATTATTAAAATCCTTGGATGAGGCCCCACACACAAAACACTTTTGTGTTGATTTATTTTCGGCCAAAACATTGCCTACTTTTCCATTAATCATTGTAAAATGCATCTGAAAATATATTTTAAAATTGGTGGCTCCTTCGCTGTAGAAACAAGGTTTTAAATTTTTAATTTGATTATCTAAATTTTGTTTTTTTGCAAGTGTTAATTCAGCAGTCTCCCGAGCAAAATGAATGTCAATCGGTCGACAGAAACGCGTTGATGAAGGCCTGCAATTTTGCCAAACAAGTACTTCAGAGTTATCGCTATTTTTAAAAATTAACCTAATAGGGACTAAACTAGTGAAGAATACAGAAGCATCAGTGGAGCTGTTATTTGAAAACACTTGCTTATATTCTGACTGCCCTGAAGTACCATCGAAACCATATTTACAAAGTAAAACTAAATTATAAGTGTTTTCTGCTGATTCAGCCAAAGTACTTATTACCTCTTTTTGTAATAGCATCAGCCGTACAGCAGTATGGTGCAATAATGCTTCTACCGGAATAACAGCTTGAGTTTCATTGACTGCAATATTATTGGGATAACATTTTCTTTTTGCCTCCAAAACTTTATCGTACGATGGATATAGATTGCAATTTTTTTGTACAGCTTGCATTTTAATGAATTTGTACTGATGCTTAGATAAATTGGCTTCTACAATTACAGCTAATGCTTCATCAGCAGTTAACTGTGAATGTGAATTTATCTGTTTGTTTTCAAACATTTTAGCTTGCTCAGGTTCGTTACTAATAGTCTTGAGAATTTTGGATGCAGATAAGTTACCACACGATCTGTAGCTCATTTGAGCCGCATAGGTTAACTCCTGGGGCGTTGAAATTTCTCGAAGGGCTTCTGTTTTCCTTCTTTTGGACCGTTCACTACACTCACTGAAGGCTACTGTCTTAGGTCCTTTTACTATATTTTTTTTAAATTTCACCACAGTTTCAAGCCACTTTTTGTTTTTTTTCTAAAAATCTGTCTTTAATCCTAGTTGACTTATTCCACCTAACAATATATTTGTAGTAAAAAGTATTGCAAGTCGATATAAACTCGTTGGGAAAAGCTTGATATCCTGTGAGTTCAGATATTCGTACCTTCAGTTTTTGAAATTTTGCATGGTTGGTTTGGTCGGGAAAGCTTTGAAGTATTTCAAATAATTGCTTGTACGTTAAAGTTAAATAGCTCCGATCTAAAAGAACAAAAAACTAATGAAAGATTTATTCGTGTATCATTACACCTTTACTCCATAGATAAAAAATAAATTATTAACATACTTTTAATTAAACTTTATAATTAAAAACTACATTAAAGTATGTATCTTTAAAGAAAAAGCTTTCATTTAAAAGGGTCCTAAAAAGAAGAAAACAAGCTTCGGAGTAAATCAAACTCAAACACTAATGATGAGTTGATTGGTGAAAAGCATGTTTTGTTTCCCCCTGCACAGATACCGCGTCTAGTCGGAAGCAGTCTTAACGTGCGGGTCCAAAAGGCAAATTTTATACTAACTGTCATTAATTTGACATATTTCATATCCAAAATCTGCCAAAAATACAGTTTTGAAATTAAATTGTGACCTTTGGATCCCCACGTTAAGAATGCTTCCGACTATACCTTAAGATAAACTTGCCAAATATTAGGTTTTTAGGTACTTACACATTGCAACTTAAATAAAAAAAAATAAAAATGGAGCAAACTCGAGCAAGATTTTCTTTTTGATCTCTTTTGCTAGAATCGTGATGTACATTTTAGAGTAATTTTGAAGTCGGAAATGTGGTGAAATCACTAACAAAAATGTTATTATATTAGAGACTTTTAATCATGATTTGTTATGCTTGTGAATCTTTTTAATTTTAATTTACCAGCCCTATAGAAAAGGCACAAAAATCTTTTTTCTTTTAAATACTAGTTACTACATACCTTGAGTATTATTATCCATAACTAATTAAAAAGTTCTAGAGTATTTTGAAACCACCAGTACAATACGAACTTTATCAAAATATTAACGTGTTGAAAATAATGACGCAAACAAGAAACCTTAAGCAATGTTTGACAGGGTGCCGCCGTAACCAAGCAACGAGATATCAATTGTTTTTTCTAGGCCAACTTAGTGTACTGGAGTATTACATATAATTTCGTCATAAATTGAATTAAAAATATCGCAAATGGAAATATCATTTATAGCCAGCTTTTTAAGCAATTCGACCAGTGTGCGCCGCGCACGTCTAATAGTGTAGCGTATTTAACTTTTCCCAAGGTTCGCCTTTTATTACAGTTATTAGGAGGGACGGTCAAACGAATAATTTATTTTCTGAAATATTTTTGGGGGACCATTGACCAAATGACCCTATAGAAGAGCGGCCACTGCTAACGAAATACTTTCGGATTAAAGTTAGTTACTTTAAATCATTCTATTTTGGTCTCAAGAATATGTGGTAGAATATTATACAGACGTTTTATACCTTTTATAAACGTCAAATTGATAAAAAATGGTTATTTGGAATTTTCTCTAAAGGATATTATGTTCTTTTTGTTTTCTATCGTAGCAAGCAATTATTATAAATATTTGTATAAATGCCTTTACTTCCATAGAGAGCCAGCACAACACACAACTTGCAAATCTTTCTACGAAAATATAAAAATTCCGATTTTTAATATTCCCCTCACGAAGTTTCATAACTAACAATTGAGAAAGATTACCTACTATATTTTCGGGACATTTTTAGTATGCACGACTACGCGAGGTAATTGGACAAAACGTAGAAAAGTTGAGAGTTTACGTAATAAACTTCGAGTTTGAGTCGATTATATCTCACTTTTTTAATGCAAATATAAATTTGCAGCTACAAGTATAAACTTGTATACATGATGTGTTCGCAACCTTCAGGTAGGGGATTTAGGTTTTAAAAAAATCGGTTAATGAAGAATCTTGTAAACCTTTTTTATTTCAATGTGTTGAAATTTTGAATAAGGTCCACGAAAAAACAACAATGAGTATTTTGACTAATTGTCGTACTTGATGTTATGTTTTGGAAATAAGAAATAATAGCAAAATGTGAAAACGTTGTTTTTTATTTGTTATATCTTTTGAAATAATAATATAATCAGTGAAGCTATGAGAAGGATGGGTTTACAAGAGAATTATATATTAAATAATTAAAAAATGTAGATTAAAACATTATTTTACAAAATTTAATAGTATATTTAAGGATTAGTTTCATAAAATATTCTTGTAGAGTTAGCTCCCGTTTGTTGTACCTTAATGGACAAGTGTGCTTTATGTAAA
Organism: Kuschelorhynchus macadamiae; assembly: GCA_030620095.1. Lineage (NCBI taxonomy): Eukaryota > Metazoa > Arthropoda > Insecta > Coleoptera > Curculionidae > Kuschelorhynchus > Kuschelorhynchus macadamiae. The sequence goes on from JAUTXW010004879.1 coordinate 543,820, forward strand.
CTGCTTTATACAGTTTTATTTATTTAGTCTTCTTATTTTACAAAATTATTTATGAAAATTAATCCAGAAAAACATCCGAATTAGCCTGTAAAGTCGCAATCAGTTTTAAAAGTTCGATAATAAAATTCTTCTCGTATCTTATAATAGTGCGATGAGATGTCCGACATTCGATCGAGATTATTTGATTGGCATATTTTCACCTGTTCTCGAAGCAAAATAATCGTCACTTTGGAGCAGGGTTGAAAAAAAACATATTGTTTTTAATTTCAATCAAAACGGGTTTTAAAGAATTTAAAACATTTTTGTTTTGTTTTAAACATGTTTTTAACTACAAGGTAAGTTTTAATGTTTAGACCAATTCCTTATATATTAGGAATATTGAAGTGTGACCCAATTTAGTTCGCTACATAGTCATCTAGTAAAATATGTATACCGTCTTTTCAAACATTTCTACTTAAACATTGTTTTGTTCCATCATGTTAAATTCTTACTAGTATCCCAGTACACTTAATTTTTATGCAAAATTTCAGCCAAGTTAATTTGATTATTATTTGATATTTCATTAGGTCCCCATCTTGGATTTATAACAAAATATTGCCAGTTCATTCCTATCTAACACTTGATTTTTGTGCAAAATTTGAAGTAATTTAGATAATTAGTTTTTAGTAATAATTTAGTTCCACTGGACCACCATCTTATTCCGCCATACTAGATTTTTACCAAAATATTACCAGGTCATCCCTATACGACCCTTAATGTTTGATTAAAATTTGGTGTCAATTGGGTAAGTAGTTTATAAGCTATGCTGCGAACTCGCAGATAAGCGCCCAGACAGACAGATCGACGGAACTGATAAAACATGTGTTTTTGACATCTATATACCCTAAAACGTCAAGATATGTAAAACCTGGTAATTTTTTTCACAATTACAAATCATTAATTTGGCCGTCATTTTGTTCCTCCATCTTGAGTTGGCACTACAATTTTACCAATTCATATCTATATCATAAATAATTATTGCACAAAATTTGAAATCAAACCATTAAGAACTTTTTTCATAGCTCATAGTTGAGAAAACATGTTTTTCGGCATCTGTAGAACCCTGAAACTTAAAGATCCGAAAAATCTCGGAGGGTCATTTTTAGGATTATAATACTAAGGAAAAATTAAATTGAATCTAAATACTTCTGAAATTGCAATCGCTTGGTGTGTTAAAATCGGCGATACTACTTTATATGTCCTCGTATAACGCAAAATATAAAACGCTAAACCATATTGAATACTATTCATGGGAATGAATTGTATAGAAAATTCAGCATAGAACGCTTAGAACTTTACAAAATTTGGACTTTATCCGCGAAATTTATTCTACTTTTCGATAAATAATTTTATCGAAAAATGAAAAAAATATATTCGCAAATATACTTTGTCTTTAATTGTTCTTATTTGCCTTATTATATGACTTAAATATTCCAAAACTTTTTGTACATAAAATATAACTATTTAGTGGCATGCTGCTGCTGTTCCTTAGGCTGGAGCTTAGTCGGAGCTAGGGCGACACTGCCATACAATTTACACCTTATTCCAGTTTGGAGACGCTATCGGTGAGAAATCGAGATGGCGAGCTAGAAGCTACCGGTCTCCCTGGTTTACTTAATTAAATATTCAATATATTTATATATCTTGCTATGGCCATTGGTTCCCCGTTCAGAAATAACTCCTAGGACGTCTACTGTTATCGATGTAAAACTCATTCCTTCAAAGCGACGCCAGACTTGCGCACTCCCATGGAACTTTCTGATCACCACCCAATCTTTTGAGTTATTAGACAAGCTTGTCCAGAGGAAGGATTCATAATTCACGTCCCCTAGGAATCTCCCTCTCACAACGAATGACCTGTTATGTAGGACGTTTCTAAAATAAAAAAACACCGCGAAAAACTACACTTCTTTCCCGCCGCCAGGAAGCCTTACCCAACACGTGTGTTTAGCTCGACGATCCGAGCGGAAGTTCATATTTAGTGGTATATTTACGCAGTTTCAGCCCTTAATGTTAATAATTAGAGCAGCAATAAAATAAAAACAAAAAAATACCAGGTGCATGAACATTAAGTTGGAAACGTTTTTTGTTGTTTAACTTTGCAAACACATGAAAATAATTGAATACTGTAGTGTCGTTCATGACGGATTAATGAACTCTTCTAGAGGACTCTGCTCTCGTTTTCTCGAACTTTCAGATATATATGTTGCGAATTGCACAAATTATTGACATTTGCAAAAAAGTTAATTTTTTACTGTTCAATGCTTTTTCACCCGACATATCTTTAAAAGATGAAGTTTTGAAACATTAAAAAAGCATTTTTTATAGAACCGACGGATTTCAATTAGAAAATAAAAACATTTTTCGTCACTTTAGGCACTTTATATAATATGTTCCATAATTATATGTTGGGTAAATTTTTGTAAAATAACATTGTTTAGATGCAACAAGTCGCAACGTTTCCTTATACGCGTTTATGTGCAAAAATCCTTTTGAATATACTATTTTCCTTCGTATACTTAGTATTTTGTTTTATTTCTTATTGCACAGTAGTTGGTAATCGGCGATTTATTTACAAGTCTAACCTAACCTCTCTTGAATACAGTATACAAACATTTTATTACTTTCCTGGCAAGAGGAAAGTATTGTAATCATAAAAAAATCACCAACCGAATTTAGAGTCCCTAGATGCCAAAAAAACATATTTTCTCAAAATTGTCGTTCTGTCTGTCTGTTGATCTGACTCTCTGTTCGCCCGCCATTCTAAAAAACTGCTTATCCGATTGACTTCAATTTTTTTCAAAAATTAAGGTCATATGGGCATGACATGATTTTAGTGAAAATCCATTATGGCGGAATAAAGTAGCGGCCTGTTAAAATAACAATTGTTACTAAAAAAACTACTCTTGCAGAAAGATTTTCTGTGATACGGGAAAGAACGGGTAAAATTCTGTTACAGATCCGGTATGGCGGAACAAAACGGCGGCCTAACAAAAGTTGAAACCATTAATACTAAAAGACTGCTAATCGAATTTACCTCAGTTTTGCACAAGAATAAGGGGTGAAATAGGGATGAACTGTAAAATCTTTACTTTTATGTTGAAATAAAATGGCGGTGTAATTAAATATTGAAAATGTCAGTTTAAAAAGAAATTGAAACATATTGATGTTTATATAATGTGTTAATTTATTACTAAATAACTACATAGGTATATAAGCTGTGTTACATGTATGTAGTTTTATTTATTTTATTTATTTATTTCTCTTTGGGAAACATACATGTCTAGCCCACAAAATTGTGTCCACTATATACATGTTAATTTAGTCGTTAACATACACCTAAAACTACATAGCTACATATTATAATCTATTACTTAACATATTGTACAATATAATTAATACTAGAAAAAAAACTTATGTCTGCACAAATTAATACCTATTTAGACAATCGGCCTTTAAAGCTTTTTTAATATTTTTGAAGGACATACAGAATAAACCAATGTTATCTTAGTGAACATTTGCAGAGTTTAACATTATAAATATAGGAGAGTTTGCACAGATATTAGTGTGAGCCATAGGAGGTACAAACGAACGCGTGTTTCTTAGATTTCTTTGAGGAACTGCTATTAGAATTTGGGATAAAAGATCCGTTGAGTCGACTTGGCAACAAATAATTTTTTTCAGAAAAACGATATCATTTATAACCCTGCGTTCTGCCAGGCTTAAGTGTTTAAATTCTTTACGTAAATAATTGTAATCTCTGGCCATTTTGTTCCTAAATGCCAAAGATTTTAAAAACTTGTTCTGTACGCGCTCCATTCTTTGAATATAGCCATCATACATGGGACTCCAAACACAGGATGCGAAATTCAGTCGACTAAAAACATAAGCATGATAGAGGATCAGTAACGTACTATTATTAAGAAACGCTTTCTATTGCCTGTTTATGTATCCCAAGATTCTAAACCTTAGACAAGGAAAAAGAGAGGACGCGTAACTCTGAAACAAAATTGTGATCGTTTGCCACCACGCAGGTCGGCCCATAGGCATATCCGCAAGGTTTACGTAGATTACTAATGTTAACGATAAAATTATTAAATTAAATAAGTAAAATGTTAAGAATCATATATATATATATATATATATATATATATATATATATATATATATATATATATATATATATATATATATACACTATGAAAATGAAACGTAAAAAAATTTTAAAATAAACCAGTTAATTTTTTAAAATAAATAATCTGTTTTATTGACCCCCCAATAAATATAATACTATGAATTAGGTTATTTAATTTAATTAAAGAAAAAATTGTCATAAAAACTCAGTTTCATACTTTACATGAATAATTTTTGTTTAAATACTCCTAGTGTATATTTTGGTCTTTTTATAAAAGCTCCAAACCAAGAAGGAAGATGACTTTAAAATAAAACAATAATATAAGGTTTTCAAACTTTATATATAAAATTCTTTTACAAAAATAATATCTGGATACCCATTATCTAACATCTAAAAAACTAAAGTTTACTGTCCTTTAAAAATTATGGTTTTTGTCAGATGGACAAACAGGATTTATTATTTCAGACCTCCTCTTTGTTATGAAATGTAATCGAATGTTGATGTACTTTGAAATAACAGATTCTGTTAGAAAATATATATGCTTGTTGCTACAATTTAAAACATGGTCTTTTAATTCACTAAAATAATTCTTTTGTATGCAAACAAACATTATTCTATTCTTTAAAATATTAACAAAGTTATTTTTTGTTAAGTTGGTTTCATTAACCCGTAAAAAATGTTCAGACAATTTGCAGATTTCTATAATGTCTTTAGGAGTATATGTCCGTCCACCACGGTTCTTTTTTGTTATTAAAGAATTTAAGAAATTTTTCCTGTTGCCACATAAAGCTCGTAGACATTCTTCACATTTGATGATTTTTGATAACTGCAGAAATACAAAACCAGCAATATATATAACAATTTGCAGTGAACTGTTACTTATGACACTGGTATTCATTATATATTCATGTTCACTAAAAATTGTTTGCAAATCATAAGTTTGATCATCCTCAGAAGTGTCGAGTCTAGATTCGTTTATCATATTAATATTTGAATCGATATTTTTGAATCTACTAGGGCCTGATATAATGGGAATATCCTCAAGTGCAATGGAATTTCCCATTCCTCCATCCCGAATCTCGGCTCTGACCAACAATCTTTTATATGCAGCAGTAAATTGGCGACTGGTGGTGTTGTTGTTCCAGCCACCTTTAGCTCAAACAGAGCTAAAAAAAGTTCCAAATGATCTTGGATGACTTTATATAAGGGAAGATATAGTAAGCTCTGGTTCTCTACTATCAGATCATTATACATAGCTAATGCACTTTTCAATGATAAAACCCAAGAACCCAGGTTTCCTTCTTGAGTGTATTAGAAATTCCCCATCAGAAAATTTTAAATTGGAAATATATTCGATAGCACTAGTAACAAAATTTATAGTCAAAGTTAAATTTTTTTCACATAAGGCTTTTTTGTGACCAGGAGCAACTATGGATCTACTATTTAAAATATCAAAAACATTGTTCATTATATTAATAAATTTGCAGTTGGTTCACATCCTTTGAATTCTTCAACCCCCAACTCTTTTTCACAACAAGATAGAGAATCTGCAACTGAGTTACTTAGAAGCTGTACTGCTAGTTTTAACTTCATTTTCTGTTTGAAAAAATTAATGTGTGCATGCCGAACCTTATTACCTAAATTTAACCCTTTCGAATTTTGTAAACTAACTAAATTTTCAATAAATTCCCATTTAATTAATTCTTTGTCTTTATCAACTTTAAGTTTAAGCATGTGACAGTAGTCCCAAAAAATCTGTGTTTTTTTTCATTTAATATAATATGAGTCTTATTTTCATTTAAATCTATGTTGCAGCCTAAAATACTGGCCATAGCAATATTTGATGGGACCCCATCGAAAGTTAAGCTTGCTACAATTGCTCCAGTTTCCTGAACCAATTTCACACATTGGGCCACAAGATTACTTTTTTGATATTCATTCAGGCTATCGGTAAAAAAAATATCCTACTGGCAATTTCCATCGTCCATTTATAACAATTGCATTGCCATCATCTTGAAGGTTAACCCCATAACTAACATAACCAGAGAATTTTTTGGCATCCCACTCTACATGTTTCCGAATGCACATTTCATCTATGATTAGAGATAAAAAAATAGATTTATCTGAATTTTCCACATATATTTTTTAAAATTTCAAAAGATTCCTGTTTAAAACCTGGTTCGGCATGTACATTTTTAAACCACTTAGCAATAGTACTGCGATGTGGTAAACAAGAGTCAAAGGCTTGTCTGACATAATCTTATCCTTTTGGGAAAAAAAACTTAGGGTTATAGCAAATTTCCTTAATTCAGGGGAATATTTGCTTTTTTTACCAATATTACGTTTTAGTAAGTCTGTGCTTATACCTGGTAAATTAGCAATTACACTGGAATGTTCTAAAGATAATAAATTTCTGTCTATTAACTTTTTAATAAGTTCTTTTAAAGACACCACTTTCTTTCTATAATGTTTGACTTTTTGTCCCAACACTCTCACTTTTTTCGATTGAATTTTTCTTTTTTTCTGACCTTCAAACAACTTTCTTCTCAATTTCTTCTTTCGTGGTATATCATCTGAATTATGAGTCATTTCACTTTCTTCCGTTCTTGTGCTAGTTGACGGTTCTCCAATTTTTTCTCTGGATCTTTTTGTTGCCTGTAAGAAAATTATAAAAATACATTGTATTACTTAAAGATAAATTTAATTATAGATTTAACAACAAATATAAATAGCAATATGATATTATTCATAAACGTGCCCATTTGTTCTGGTTCTTGACATAACCTGCCTACCCTTAGACCAATTATATAATTTTCTATTGTAAATCTGACACCCTATCCAAATAATGTTTAAAAATAAGTAAATAAAATATTTTAGTTAATCTTACCCTTTTTGTTTGAGGCTTCTCCTGAAGGTATTTGGGTAACGTCATAAATAAGGTAGGTAGCAAACGAGTCCTATCCCCAATATGATAAAACAAATTTGGTTCAAAGTGCTTTGAACAAAGTTTATCATTTTTTTTTTGGCTTGCAATCTATAATTTGCATGTTTTTAATCCAAAGATCATGCCTTCTAGTATCTTTCGGAAATCTGAAAAAATTATAAATTCTTAGGACCTAAATTTATATAAAATAATGAGTGCATTATCGATTCCAGCTAGTGGTCAGTTTTTATTTAGCAATCCGTTGTTTTACAGTTGTTATTCAGAAATAACAGTTCATTACAGTTGTTTTTTTTATATAACATCTAAATAATTAGTTTACTATATTAGTAGCACATTACAGAAACGGCTGAAACAAAGTGGAATAATTTATCTGTTGTAGCGGTGGTGTAACAGTTGTTTGACCAAGCAGATATTATCAGACAAAACTAAATTTTATTTTAGATTTAGTTATTGTTTTAGAACAATTTTCTTTGGGCCAAAGCTTGTATTTTACATTAAACAATGTAATAGTTTTGCAAATATTTAGAACTGAATTTGAATTTTACTTGAAATAAAATTTTAGCTCTGAATTAAAAAACGACTAATAGATATTTTATTATACTTCATGTATTTATTACTTAAAAAAACAGGAAGTTAGCATATTTTATATTAAATTGAACGAGTTTGATTAAAATCTCTCTTTTTTATTGATATGCACAGGTTGTTAATTGCTCTAATATTTAGTTTTTTTATTTGTCTAGTATTAACTCAACAATTAACTTCAAATATATTAATTATCATTCTCCAAAACCCCAAATTTAAACAAAAACAAAAAACACAAAGAAAGTAAAATAACAGATCATCAACAAAAACCTATTATTTAGAAATAACAGGCGCAGTTTAAACAGTTACTCTAAAATAATTGATTTACCAATCACTCATTACAACAGTCAATTAAGAACGTAATTTTTGTTTAACAGAATTACCCATGCCACTGGAAAACGATGTTTGGAATGGCATAATTTATTACTCAATTAAGATAACATGAATTAAAATCCTCAAGGACGAAGTTCAAATTGTTGGAGTAGCTTCTTTTAAAGATTCATATTACAGTGAATAAGTTTTATGTTTGAAAAGCTATTCTCAACCAAGATATTTTTAAAAATAGGAGTCTTAAAAATAAAAGTGTTTAATTCTTACCTATGAAACGTAATTCCAGGTTCTTTTTTTATACTCCGAGATTTGCAACCATAAGCATAACAATTCACCATAGTGAAACACTAAAAATAATCTAGTCTTTCAGTCAAAATTTAAGCACAATGCCTCGAAATAATTTTGAAGCCACCACGGATATTTGCCACCTTAAAATGGCGTCCTCTCGAATTTCAGTCACACGCGCAAGACCATTGTATACGCGCATGTTACTTGTCCTCTCTCTTTCCTTGTCTAAGTTCTAAACGCATCATTAACAATATTGTCAATATGTCGATCAATTACATTATATATGTTTGAAAAGGGACAAACATTTAGTCATTCCAGTATACTTATTGCTGGCTTTAACTGTTTACTTAAACCTTAACCAACGATGCCGCTACGTAAATCAATTTTTTAAAACTACTTGATTGTCTCATATTCATTATGAAAAATTATTTAATTTTATAGTCAACAAAAAAAATGTTACTCTTATCTCTACACTGGTATGTTTGATTACACACAGCGAGTAAGTTTCATCAATCTTCAATGACGCGTGTGAAAACGTTTTGTTCATCATTCGTCGATTACGAATTACGATTCGTTTTATTTCACGTCAAATGCCGTTTCGGATGGTCAAACGCAACCGACTGACCGGAAATACAAATTTTAAATTCTTTGCTATAACTGACGTTAATGGAGAGTTTTTAAATTGAATGATTTCCGGTTTTGTTATTTACAAGTAAGAGCCCGTCAAAAATCTACTGCAACGGTAGTTTTAAAATTACATGTGAAAGATACTAAAAAGTATCCGCATATCCGAAGACTTGACGGTGTGGATATTTACAAATCTTTTCTTTTAAAGATTTCTAACATTTTCAGTAGCATTATATTAGGTATATTTCAAGTTTTGAACCTTTAAATAAATAAACACAAAATAAACTCGTAATAATAATCATATAATAACTAACCTAGCACGACGAAAATAGAATTCCAAAAGCTATAAAATAGAAACAATAATCAAACCGACGAAATTTCTGATAATCTCTTCAAAACAACATAGCTTGTATGGTTAGCTAAGTCGAGCCTAGGTCCAGCCCGTGCGTTGACGGATGATCAGCGTCCTCAAGGGTAACCTGCGTATTGATGCTTAGTTGCGTTTGTCATTTTGGTCTTTAGTTTTGGAACTTATTTCATAAAACTTACTAATAATACTAGCAAATATTATTTATCGGATAAAATAATATTTTAAAAAAAATATATATATATATATATATATATATATATATATATATATATATATATATATATATATATATATATATATATACAGTTACCGTCTAAAGTCCGTTCCCCCCTACTAATTTTTGAGCCAATTCGTATATCGCAACGAAATTTGGAGGGCTTAAATAGGAGATGAAAAGCTATTTTTTTATGAAAAAATGATAGCTAAAAGTTATAAAATGGCGGCTACGCGCCATCTTGAATTAATATTTTAAATACAACACCCCGCATATTATTCCATTTTCAAAATCTGCTCATTATTCTTAACATTTTTCTCTAATACACTTTATTCCTAAATGTAATTGTTTTCGAAATAATGACGTTTGAAAATTGAAAATCCGGTTTAAAATGAAGTAATGGTTTTAGTCACTTTCGATAAAAAATTCTGCTAACTAAATTTTTTAATTAATTTGTAGTTAAATCTTTTAATGAATTCGACTAATAAGAGGCGTAAAGACAGTGTTTTAAAGATAAACAGTACCACTTACCGGAAAATCTTGAAGGTTACGAATTTGTTCTGTAAATTCACAAGGGAAACAAATTAGTTGGTAAAAAAATATTTTATTTATTTTTGAATAACAATTATTTAACCCCAACAATAATTATTTTATCAAGTGTTCGATGTGGCCGCCTCCTAAATCTTGACAATAAAGTGCCCTATTATGAATAGCTTCTCTCACGTTGATGAAAGTCTGTTCATCTATTTTTTCACATGCTTCTCTTATTCTACGTTCCAACTCTTCTATTGTTTGACATTCAGTGGCGTAGATTTTTAACTTCAGATATCCCCAAAGGAAAAAATCTAGAGGGGTAAGATCCGGAGATCTTGGTGGCCATTCTGTACTTCCCCTGCGACCTATCCATCGCCCAGGAAAGTTTGTATCGAGAAACTCTCTAGCCATGCGATAGAAATGGGGAGGTGCTCCGTCCTGCTGAAATATGATTTCACGATTTTCAAACTCTTCCTGTTTAATACAATTTGTCTTATTCGAGGTTCAATTTCAGTTTCTAAAAGATTTCTGTAAAGATCTCCTGTAAGATTGCCTCTGATGAAAATCGGTCCAACAACGTGGTTGCCCAAAATCCCCGCCCAAACATTAACTTTTTCAGGAAACTGGGTATGCCCTTCTCTAAAAATATGCGGATTAGTATCGCTCCAGTATCGTACGTTCTGTTTGTTGACTTAACGAAAAACGTGCATTCATCTGAGAAACATACACGTTTTAGGAAGGATGGTTTTCCTTCAATTTTTCTTGTTAACCACTCACAAAATTCAACCCTCCGGTCTGGATCATCCTCCGTGAGAGCATGCAGGATTTTCATTTTATAGGGATGAAATTTTTCATTTTTTAGGACTCTTTGGACACTTTTCGAACTTACTTCGCAGGATTCAGCAACTGCAGACATCGACTGAGTAGGATTAATTACCATTTCAGCAACAATTTCATTTTTTTTTTTCTTCTGAAAGAGGTGGTCTTCCTGATCTTGGGGCATCTTTCATCGTACCAGTTGCTTGGAGCTTATTTAAAAGTTTGCGCAAATATGACCGCGAAATAGGGTTTTCGGGAAATCTATCGTTAAACATACGGACTGCTAGATGAAAATTTCTTCCAGCTTCTCCAAAAACCAAAACTGCTTCAAATTTATCGCGTAAACTGCGAGCCATGGTCACACTTTTCATAAAATAATTAAGATGCTCAACGGACTATTTGACAGTTAGTTATCAAGATGTTACCGCGACAACGATTTTGTTTCCAACGCAAAGTTGGTCGTATTTTTGATTGAATTTAAAATGACCAAAATGTCAATTTTCAAACGTCATTATTTCGAAAGCAATTACATTTAGGAATAAAGTGTATTGGAGAAAAATGTTAAGAATAATGAGCAGATTTTGAAAATGGAATAATATGCGGGGTGTTGTATTTAAAATATTAATTCAAGATGGCGCGTAGCCGCCATTTTATAACTTTTAGCTACCATTTTTTCATAAAAAAATAGCTTTTCATCTCCTATTTAAGCCCTCCAAATTTCGGTGCGATATACGAGTTGGCTCAAAAATTAGTAGGGGGGGAACGGACTTTAGACGGTCTCTGTATATATATATATATATATATATATATATATATATATATATATATATATATATATATATATATATATATATATATATATATATATATATTATTAAGCTATTTCCAGCATAAAACTAAACACATTTAATTATTATTATTCTAAGGCTTTTTTGTTACATGAATAGAGGAAAATACAGACGAAACAAAAAAAATATAATATTCAAATTTTATAAAAAAACCATTTGAAATAATTGAATCCAGTTTTACGAAAATATGCAAATTATTCAATTAACTATTTCCCTCAGTTATTTAGTCTGTTTCAGTGGTACGCTGATAATTTGCGGAAGTTAATTTAAATTTCATATTTTGTTAAACTCAATTTATTTCCAACAAATGTTTTAATTAATTTAAATATTTCATTTATCTTTTAGCTTTATTTTTACAAAGTAATCTTCTTCAACGTTTGTATAAAAAATTACCATTGTTTATAATATGAGTACTGAAAGATGCTAATTGGAGAAATTCACTCATATGTCAAAATTTTAAGAATAAACTGACAATGTTAATATGTTTTATTTTATGTTGCACCAACGACATAACAAGGACACTACGATCCTTGTCTGGAACATGTCCTGGAATGCTGCAGGTGGACATTTTCGTTAAACGAAGATCGCGATTTCGCTGTTTTTAGAGGTCATCAGGTGGTCTGAAATGCCCTCTAATTTATATAGTAACTTGTAAAAACAAATTTCTTTAATATCACTATTTTGGCACCAAAAGAATCGCTTTTTTTTGCCGAAATTCTTTCGTCTTTTGAATTGTTGGCTGTGTGTCTTCATGGGATTTAGAGAATTAATTAGCAGTATGCGATTTTTTTCATCATCCCATCAGCAAGTTTTCACATCCTTATTTTTTCTTAATTACATGATCTACATCTATATATATATATATATATATATATATATATATATATATATATATATTTTGGTAAAATCTCATCTTATTATTATGATAATATGTAGCTTTGATGACAATGAATATTAAAAAAATATTTGTGTTCTGGATATTTTAATAGTATTTTTCCAGGGAAATGTAAACAATGTTACAAGTTAATAGTTACACATATTGATGGTTTAATGACTTTATAGAAGGTGGTTTACTAACATTTCAGTAAAATAAAACTAGTTATTTTCACGAAAATATGAATTCGAGATTTCAGATGTTTTCGAGGAATATTTTAAGCAGTTGATGTTCCTTATTCCTCCTCAATCGGTTATCGTTATTGATAAGTCTATTTACTATTTTAGGAAGCTTGAAAAACAACCAAATGTTTCTTGGCGAAAAAAATGATTTTATTGAATGACTTGCTTTAAACGGAATACTATATAAAGATGACAAGACTCAAACGAAGTGTTAATTTAAAGAAGCCTCCTTGCACAAAATACGTGGTTGATGAAATAATACGTCCACCGTACCATTGTGAACTAAAACCAGTAGGTTTAGTTTGGGCTGAAGCTGAAAGTTTTGTAGCAAGGCATAATACCACTAAATTATGTTAAAATTATTTTTCAGCTGTCTTTAAAGCAAGTTGTTTTCCGAAAGTGTAGTAAATATTTAGATGAAGGTGAATCGAAAAGGGGAATTTTTGATTTGCTCAAAGGTGAAAAGTTTCAAAAGTTGTGACTATTATTCTGTTAAAATTGAGGTTTGTGGGATTAAATCTTGAATCTGTTCAAATAGCTTAAATCTGAATATTGATGCAAAATTTACGTTTTTTTTTAAATTACAAAAATCGCCTTAAAATGGTATAGGTTATGGCTTGAAAAAAAAACTACACTATAGTAGGATAAAGTATCCCTAACCTGGAATGGGAGGAACTCGACATCCAGCCACCTCCTCCTGGTGGTCCCTGGGTAGTTTTTATTCAAAACGATTAGGGAGTAAACAGAAATAATATTTCCATGTTTAGCCAAATATTAGTAAAATTACTTTTAACATAAATACACAGACTCGTGGCATAGTTACTTTTTAAATATTTTTTTAATATGTTGATTTATGATTCTACTAGAACTTCTTAAGCAATACCCTATATCAATATAAAAAATGGGCTGTTGGAATTTTTTGAAAAAAAAACGCAATTTTTGCCTCAATATGTAAACTTTATGCTATTTGCCTGGACTCAAGATCTGATCTATCAGCTAATCAAAAATTAAATTTTTTTTCCGCCACTATGTAGATTGTGTAATTAAGAAAGAAATAAGGATGTGAAAACTTAATGGCATACTAGATGAGACCGCTGCTAATTAATTCTCTAGATCCCATGACGACAGACAACCAACAATTCAGAAGACGAAACAATTTCTGCAAAAAAAACGATTCTTTTATTGCCAGAATAGTGATATTAAAGAAATTTGTTTTTACAAGTTACTAAAACGTCCGCCTGCAGCATTCCAAGACATGTGCCAGACAAGGATCGTAGTGTCTTTGTTATGACGTTGGTGTAACGTGAAATAAAACATATTAACATTGTCAGTTTATTTTTAAAATTTTGTCAGATGAGTGAATTTCTCCCATTAGCATCGTTTAGTACTCATAAAACAATGGTATTTTTTTATACAAACGTTGAAGAAGATTACTTACAAGGTAAATGAAATATTTTAATTAACTAAAACATTTGTTGGAAATAAATTGAGTTTAACAAAATATGAAATTTAAATTAACTTCCGCAAATTATCAGCGTACGACTGAAACAGACTAAATAACTGAGGGAAATAATTTAATTGAATAATTTGCATATTTTCGTAAAACTCGATTCATTTATTTCAAATGATTTTTTAGAAAATTTTAATATTACATGTTTTTTCTGTTTTAACTGTATTTTCCACTATTCATGTAACAAAAAAAGCCATAGAAAGGACAATTTAATATTGCTACATATAATTTATTCAAATAACTTTAAATATGTTAAATTTGTTTAGTTTTATGCTGGAAATAGCCTAATAATTTTTTTAAATGAAAAAGGGGTTAGTGGTAGTGTGTACGTAGAGGTAAGTTGGAAAATGTAGATACTTTGTGTTTCGTATTTAACGAATTAAAATCTTCCCCCATATAAGGAAAGTATTGTAATCGTGAAAAAAATCGCCATTCGCGATTTTTTTAAATCTTTACGTTTAGAATGGATGTTTTCTGGGTCTGTCGGTTTGTGGCATAACTAACAATCTACTTACCCGATTGACTCTATATTTTAGTCAAAAATTAAGGGTCACATGGGGATTACCTGGTAACATTTTGGTAAAAATCCAAAATGGTAATTTAGTGAAACGTTAAAAAAATTATTTATGCAATTTATTTCAAATTTTGCACAAATATCAAATGTTATGTAGGAATCAACCGGTATTCTGGTATGACTCGAAGATGGCGAAGCAAAATGGCGGCTTAACAAAATATTTAAAAAATCAGTCTGGAAAAACTACTTAATAGTTTAATTTCAAATATTGTCCAAGAAATCGTGTGATGGCGCTTGAGTAGAGTAGGCTTGTTGCTTATGTTGCTCTCGAATTTTACTTAATTACAGTAGCCCTTCAGAAGTTTAATTAAAGTTTTTAGTGCACACGTGTGGTGGAGTCTCTGGTTTAGCTGAAAAAAAATATTTCCTTTACATTGGTGCACGAGATTTGTGTAAATTTGTTCGCTTTTAGTAAATTTAACCTGTTTAGTATGGTGCTATCATCGACTGACGTACGTGAAATTAAAACGCTTATTAGCAGTATTTTTAATGTTATTAATTTCTTGAAGAAATGGCTAGCAGGGTAGCTAGTATGGTTGAAATAAAATTTGAAGAACGCCTCAACGCCCAATCAAAAGAAATAACATTAATTAACAACAAATTAATTAATATTGAGTCCGAAAATCGAACATTGCGCAGAATCATCGATAACCAGGAACAATCAGCGCGCAACCTTAATGTCCGAATCTTTGGTGTCGCTCATGAAAATAACGAAAACATACATGGCAAGGTTCTCGATTTATTTAAACAAAAACTCAAGTTAAATATTCAGGATACTGATGTAGTGAAGTGGTACCGTGTGACAGCGAAAATACCAAACAACAAACCTCCGGCAGTATTGGTACAATTTTCTGGTGACATGACTAAAAAATCGGTATTAAAAAATCGTAAACATTTAAAAAACACCGGTTTTCAGATAAAAGAGGACCTTACTAAAACTAGACTTACATTGTTCGATCTTGCAGTTCGTCAATTTACTAATAAAAGTGCGTGG
Organism: Kuschelorhynchus macadamiae; assembly: GCA_030620095.1. Lineage (NCBI taxonomy): Eukaryota > Metazoa > Arthropoda > Insecta > Coleoptera > Curculionidae > Kuschelorhynchus > Kuschelorhynchus macadamiae. The sequence continues at coordinate 559,744 of JAUTXW010004879.1, forward strand.
GTGTACAAGGGTAATATTTATGTGCGTTATGGGGATGTAGTGCATAGAATTTCGGATGAAACCGACATACAAAAGCTGAAGAATAATTAGAAAAATAACTTCAATTGAAGGTAATCCTAAATATGTATTGAGGAATATTGTGAAAATTTTATTTGTTTTGGGTGATTTAAATATGAGCAATTTTCCTTTTATTTGTTTTGTTTTAGTTACTTTTTTTTTGCATTGTTTTATCTAGAGCAATATGGGTTAATTGCCTAGTTTAAAAACTTGAAATATGTCGAATGGTTTAAAAATAGGACATTTAAATATTAGGTCAATCTTTACGGGGTTTAATGAATTTAAAAACTTGGTAATGGACAATAAATTCGATATTATGATGTTGTCTGAGACATGGCTTTCCGAGGGTGATGATTCAGGTTTTTTTCATATTCCTGAGTTTTAACTAATTAGAAAAGACAGAGCGGGGAGGGGGGTGGAGTTGCAGCTTATGTAAATGTCAACTATAATATAAAAATTAATAATTTTAATTTTGAAACTAATTCTGGGTTGGAATACTTGATTTTTCAAGTTAAAATACGCAGCAAAAAATGTGCATTTTGTGTTTTTTATAAGCCTCCCTCACTGGGTTTCAATGCCATTTTAAGTGATCTAGATAATATATTTTCATATTTATATCCCATGTTTGATAGTATATATTGCTTGGGTGACTTTAATATCAACTTGTTGAATCTGCCTAATGCCTTAACTGATTTTTTTGAGAATTTTAATATGTTACAGATTATTAACGAACCCACAAGAGTGACTGGATCCACCAGTACTCTAATAGATTGTATTTTTGTTTCTGATTCTTCCGTGATTCGTAACTCTGGAGTTTTGTCAGCCGATATAATTTCTGATCACAAAATTATTTATTGTGAACTCAATCTCACTAAGAGTCCCATTGTACCAAGAGTTGTGGAATATAGGTATTTTAGAAATTTTAATGTTAATATTTTTTTAAGTGATATGCATAGGCTTCCTTGGGATAATATTTTGTATGAGACGAGTATTGACTTAAAGATTCAGATATTAAATAATTTGTTATTAAAACTATTTGATATTCATGCTCCTAAATGAGAATGCCGTATTACTAAGCCAAAAGCACCGTGGTTAAACGAGAATGTCAAAATCTTTATGAAGCAGCGGGATGATGCATTGCGTTTATTTAAACAAACAAAAAATTTACAAGACTGGAACAATTATAAGAGGTTACGTAACTTTACATAAGAGCAAGTAAGAAAGGCAAAAAGGCAATTTTTGGAGTCAGTATCTCGAGAAAATAATTCAAAAAAAATGTGGTCTGCTCTTAAAAATCTGAATGTTTGTTCTACCAAAAATTATTCATTACCTAAAAATTTATCTGATCCCAATGAAATTAGTAAATATTTTGCCTCTTTCCTCCAGAATGTTTCCGACTGTAGCGAGAAGGTCGACTGTTACAATAATTTGAAGTACTCCAACCAATCATTTTCTTTTAAAATGACTACTACTAATGACATTCATAATATATTGAATAACCTAAAATCTAATGCAACGGGCGCTGATGATATATCCCCCAGTATGTTGAAATATTGTAGCCCACATATAGACATATACATTACACATATAATAAACTGTTGTTTGGAAATTGGTTACTTCCCAGATCTGTGGAAAATTTCTATCGGAAAACCTCTGGCTAAATTAGATAATCCAACAAATTTTAATGATTTACGTATTATCAGTATCCTTCCAGCGCTATCAAAAATTTTCGAAAAAGTCTTATATGCCCAAATGTTTGACTATTTTATTTCAAATAATATTATTCCTATTATGCAATGCGGGTTTAGAAAACATTTTGGGACATCAGTGGCACTGATTAACGTGGTTGATGATCTCATACGTGCTACGGATAAACAATTAAATGTTATATTAGTACTTTTAGATTTCACTAAGGCATTTGACACCATTAATCATTCCCTTCTCATCGCAAAGCTGCAATATTACGGTTTTAGTGATATAGCTTTGAGTATATTACATTCTTACATGTCCAATCGAACTCAGAAAATATACTCTGATAACAAGTATTCTGAACTAAAACAAGTTTTGTCTGGAGTACCTCAGGGGTCGGTCTTGGGTCCGCTTTTATTTCTAGTTTATACTTCGGATATTTTGAAATCTTTACAAAATTGCAAAGTACAGGCTTTTGCAGACGATACACAGTTATACTTCTGTTTTGAACCTAACTTCTTCGTAAATGCACAGGAACGTATTAACTTCGATTTACTTATAATTAACGAGCTTTCAAAGAAACATAATTTATTTTTAAATCCTGCTAAATCATTTGCAATGGTGTTCTCTAATAGGAATCAGAGTGACTTTTTGAAACAGAATATTAATATCTCAATTGACGGATGTAAAATTAATATTGTAGATAAATCAAAAAATTTGGGCATTATTTTGGATTATGACTTGCGTTTTAGGGACCACTTGAAGGTATTACTTCAGAGAGCATACTTTTCTCTAAAAACTCTATATGGCTGCAAACAGTTTTTAAATCCTAAATTGAGGAAGAATTTGTGTGAATCCCTGGTATTACGTAAATTCAATTATTGTGATTACATTTATGGATTCTGTTTGGACAACGAAAGTAAAAATAGAATTCAGAAAGTTCAAAATGCTTGTGTTCGCCTAATTTATAATATAAGAAAATATGATCATGTTTCACTTTGGTACAGAGAACTTAAGTGGTTAAAAATGGATCAACGCAGAAAATTACATTTTTGTTGTTTTTTAATAAATATTATTAACAACCCCTCAGCCCCATCCTCAATTAGAGAACGTATTATTTTTCGAAGAGAAATTCATAATAGAGTAGTAAGGAGTGTATCAAGACTGGATATGCCCATCCATCGGACAGCCTTGTTTCAGAGAAGTTTCGCATACAATGCTGTGAAATGTTGCAATAATGCACTGCCAAGCGAATATCTTAACCTAACGTTAAAACAATTTAAGTAACTGTGGCATAGAAACGAACTGGTAAAGTTGTGGTACGAATTCAAGATGGCGGAAAAAATGGGGGCCCAAATAAAATTTTTGTATTGTAAAAAAATCACCCTCGCAGGTTTTACATATCTTCACGATTTAACTTCGCTGGATTTCAAAAATATGTTTTCTCAATTCCGTTGCTCTGTCTGTCGGTCTATCTGCTGTCTATCAGTTCGCGGGGTTGCTAATAAACTACTTACCCGATTGACTTCAAATTTTTGTCTAAAATTAAGGGTCATATGGGGATGAGGATAATAATATTTTGGAATAAAACCAGTACGGCGGAACGTAATGACGGCCCACAGAAGGGAAAAATCGACAAAAGCTGACAGAAACAAAAAAAAACAAAAATGTAACAGAACCGCTTCTAACTGTTGTATCCCACTCAACAATAGAATATCCTAGTCATCTGTGCTCGCGCATATCCACTTGTTAATTTTGGATGTGTTTAATCAACTTAAGTTAAGGAGTAATAATAACGTGATTTTATGTGAAATTATTCGTCTTTCTACGATGGAGTCTATTCCAGGAGTTAATGAATGGTATTTTTAATGTATTTAGTAGTTTTAAAAAGAGTTTTGAAGTTTTTTTAATATTTTATGAATTTATATACTTTTTCTTATGAAAAAAAAACTTCTCATATAGTAAAAGTTCAATTTCTTGCCTTTTCATTCATTAAAATTATATTGATTTTATGCTTTGTTTATTGATTAATCGATATTCGTTTCTATCAAAGGCGACCAATCGTGACACTTGAGCAAAATATGATGAATTATAAGGGGAAGTAAAATAAAATAAGTTTCCTATAATATTTATTTATGTAAATTTAGGCGTTTTTCTATCAGATATATAGTTATAAATAACAATAAAATCTACTAGTATTAGTAGTTTAATGTACATATAAAATATTAAATAATAGTTGTTTATGCCACAAGTGCGAATATCCTTGTATAAGACAATATGCCAAATACAATACACATACTTTTTTCATTTTCTTCTATTTTTTCTACAATCTTGCACAACTAGATAAAAAATTATTAGTTTATTAGGAAACATTGTTGCACGTTATGTTCATTCGAGAATATATCATGGGTGACTTTGGTTTTGCATATAGTTGTGTATATGATTCATGCCCAATATAGTTAGGTGGTTTTGATTTTCTTTTTTTGGCACTAAGAGTAGTTAAAAAATATATAATTTTTCGCACGATCGTAGAAAATAATATATAAAAGTGAAGAAATTTATAAAACCCGGATATTTGTTTGTCAAATGATACGAAAATTGATTTAAGCAAAATGATTTATACTTATAAGCAGAAGCTTGAAAAATCCCGTAAAAATTATGAGCGTTGTAAAATTGCAAATAAAAATTGGTTTACTGCATATGTATCTTTTCCTGTGGCCACAGAAGAGCAAAAATCAGAATTTCGGGCGGCCGCCCCTTTAAAGGCTTTCAAGAGTGTACTGACCGTACTAAGCGTAAAAAAAACAGAAGAAATTCGAAAAAATTTCACACCCGCAGAATTGGCTTTTACTGCTCAAATGATATACCGCGCTCAGGGAGCATTGGAGAAATCTAAATCAGTAAAACATATTTCCATGCAAGCTTTACTCTAGAGAAGGCATTATCGCTAGTCACCGAAGGCCACCTAATGAAACATCAATACAATACACTAGGAGCTCTGCATTAGAATTAATTTGCAATCTTTACCCGAACTAGGAATCAGTAACTGAAGCAAAAAAGAATTGTTATCCCCGAAGGGATATCGTGTACTGAAACGAAAACTGAATTTTGATATATGGTCATCAAATAATAGCAAGTAAGGGCATCGTTATAGCGAAGACGCTCAAGAAAGTAGAAACAAGGATGTAAGAAAATATAGAGAACAGTTTTCTAGAAAATTCTCTATTAAAATGGCCCTGGAAGATACCTATCATAGGCTAATGGCATCTTCAGACCCATATATAACCGGGTTAAGAACGTTATTACCCAAGAAAACATCAACATTATTTACTTTAGAATTAGGTCTGATAAATGAAAATACATACATTTCTCTCATAGTGAAAATTGGTGCCTTCGTGTGATATTATCATATAGTAGCAACAAAAAATAAATGAACGACAAAATAACTAGTTAAATATTACATTATTTATTATACCAAACTGACAGATGCCCTTTGGTCGAAAATATTAAATTTTCCAATTTAAATCAATATATAAGTGTTTATCTGTGTTAAAAATTAAAAATTTTTCATGTATACCAAAAGTCAGGTATAGTTTTATCGAATTTTCGCCTCTGTGCGGTCTAGTGAAATGTTAAAAAAATTATCACTAAAAAACTAATTATCCAATTTACCTCAAATTTGGCACAAGAATCAAGTGCTAACTAAGAATGAACTGACAATATTTTGTTTCGTTTTTAGGATAGCAAATCAAAATGGCGGCCTAATAAAATGTTTAAAAAAATCAGCCTCAAAAACGAATTATTCGATTAATTTCAAATTTTGTGCAAGCATTAAATGTAACATGGAGATAAACTGGTAAAGTTATCGTATAAATTCAAGATTAAGAAACAAAATGCCGGCCAAATAAGATTAGAAAATCGACTTAAAATGATCTTATTCAATTGACTGCAAATTTTGCAGAAAACTTAAATGTTATATAGGGGATAAACTGGTACGAATTCACCATGACGGAACAAAATGGCGGTCTTAAAAAATCAGTGTAAAAATTACTTATTCAATTTGTTTTAAATTATGACCAAAAGTCAAGTGTGACTAGCTAGAAACTGGTAAAATATTGGTACGAATCTAATACGGTGAAACAAATTGGGGCTCAATAAAATATTTGTAAAGACAGTATTCCTAATAAAAGGAAAAATTTATAACGAGGGAAGTTTAGAAAGCATTTCAATTCAGAGACTGGAATGTAAATTACTTTTCTAGTTTTTTAATCTTAAAGGTTCATTAAGAAATATAAGTATTAATTTTATGATGTATGTAGAGTTTGTTGTTAACCTTTTGCATAGAATATATATGAATAAGAAAATATTTTTATTTAAAAAAAAATTGTGTTTTGGATAGTCTATTGCAGAAACTAATTTTTGATAACGAGATTTTTAATACATTTAAAAATTAGTATAGTTTTTTAAACTAAAAAAGTGAGAAAGTATTTTTACTTTCCTCGTAAAGGGAAGTGTTGTATTTATAAAAAATCACCCTCGGATTTTTTTCAGATCTTCACGTTTCAGAGTCCTTAGATGCAGAAAAACCTGTTTTTTTCAATTTCGTCGGTCTGTCTGTTCACCACATAATACTTGTGTACTAAAAAACTTAAGAATCATATGGGGATCACCTGGTAATATTTTGGTAAAAATCCAGTATGGCGGCCTAGCAAAATGTTAAAAACATTATTACTAAAAAACTGCTTATCCAATGTATCTTAAATTTTGCACATAAATAAACTACTATGAGTAACTCAACTGGTAAAATTTTAATACGAATTCAGGATAATGAAACAAAATGACGGTTTAGTAAAATATTTAAAATTCAACTTGAAAGAAACTACTTAATGGATTGATTTCAAATTTTATGCTATAATTAACTATGATACAGAGAGAAAAAGAAATGGGAAAATGATGGTAAGAATTCAAAATTGCAGAAGAAAATGGCGGCCAAATAAATTGTTTTTAATTCTGAAAAAAAATCACCAAATTGTACATATCTTTACGTTTTAGTGTCCCTAGATAAAGTGCGGGACACGAAAGAAAATCAGGCGGAGTCAGTCGGTTTAGGAAGATCGGCCAAGAAATTTATTTAAACCAGTGATGTCTCATCCTTTAAATAGTATGGCACTCCTTTTTGACTATACGCACTTCAGATAATTAAAAAATGTAACTATGCTTAATGAACCTTTATCTATATTTGCCTGTTTTCCTTCGTGTACCGCACTTCTATATCTCTTTTGTGTTGCAAAAACGGCGAACTTTCGAATTTTAAAATGATTTAATTTTGATTTTTCTTGATCGATTTACCAATAAATATATTTTTTCTTGAGTTCTGTCATTAACGGTTCCCGGGCTACTGTCTACGTCCACTATTATTGAACCACCCAGTATAGTGATACACGATTTACAAGTCCAAATTTTACAAGGGCAGCCAGCATCAGATCCAGTGAACGAGATTTATTCGTTTGTTTTATTACTTTATACAGGGCCGTCATTGTGAAGTACTATACAGGGCTTTTCATAATTGCGTGCTGATGTTAAAGGGGTCGTTTTTATGTCCTAAAAGTCTTAACTTTTGAGATACTGGATTGTAGAGTTTAAAAAGAAAACATTTTTTTTCATCCCAATTCTGATGCTGTTGTAGATAACTGCATGAAATTTGATACACGTCTTCTATGCATTAAGGAGCATACGGATTTACCCAGATTAATTACATATGCACGCCACTGGTAGAAATTTCAAAAATTGATTGTTAATAAATAATGCCCTTTTATGCATAAAAGACGTGTATCAAATTTCACACAGTTATTTATCTATAATAGCATCAGAATTAGGATTAAAAAAATGTTTTTTTAAAACCCTATATCTCCAAAGTTAAGACTTTTAGGTTCATATTAAACTTTTTCCTTAAAAAGGTCCAAGAATCACCTCCTTTTAACATTAGCACGCAATTAGGAAACGCCCTGTATAGTACTTCACAATGACGCCCCCGGTACAAAGTAATACGACAGACGGAGACAAACGGTCACTTTTGGCATACCCGAATAGCCCAAAGTCGAACTGCATAAATTAAAATTTTGATAAATCTTATTCACTGGAATCAGTGCGGGCTCCCCTACTATAATAACATTGATGTGTTAATTTTGGAAAAATATGAGTTCTGTAGTTTTTCAAATATTAATTGCAATATTAGATATTTTTTGACACCCGGTATTGAACAGAAAATTTATTATTTTGAAGCAGTTTATTGACAGCTACTTTATGAACAATTTTACAAAATATATGAAAAAAAAACTAAGCCTTTTTGAGGTTGACCGCTGTGATTCTAACGGTACGATTCCTTCTAAATCGTTGTCTTCCTCTGAAAATGTTGAGGTTTGGTCGTCACTACTTGAAGATCCCAGTGTGATAACTAAATTATCAATAACCGTTTCAATTTCGCCATCTACTTCCCAGTATTTATCTTCAATAGAACAAACATGTTTAACATACGATTTCCAATTTTCAGCCGATATTGAGTCAATCGCTTCTAATGTTATTTTATTTAAATCTTTAATTGAAAGTTCACCGGTGTTGCGCTCTCGAATATATTTTTTTATTCCTACCGATGCAAGTTCAATAGGGTTCAACAAGGTGTATGATCGAGGTTACGTAAAAGACCGTGAATTTTGTACTTTTTTTCTCTAGGCTTGTTGGCTCATATTACTCCATATAATTGATATTTTCTCCATGTTGGATCACATACAAGATTATTAGATTTAAGTCACGATATCATATGAGCTTAGTTGGCACTTTATCTTTTACGTGAGAATGATAAGACGCATTATCCATTACCACCACTGATTTGGGAAGAATGTTAGAAGCTTCTCGAGCAACCACTTTTTAAAATTATCTCTGTTCATCTGTCCATGATAGTCTCCAGTTGTTAGTCCCGAGCGAAAAACTAAAGCAGCACCTGGAACAAATCCGGCTTCTGAAGCAGCATGAACTATAATAAAGCGACTACTAGAGCGGATTCCCTTAACAACACCTGTAACACTTTACTTTGCCAGCATTTGTTCACTGTCATATCATTATCTACCCAGGTTTCGTCTAGATACACAATATTGCGTCCTTCTTGCCTATATTGCCTTACAGATATAGATATTTCATCCGCCAGTGAAAAATATTTGGTCTCTCAATGAGCAATTTTCATTTATTTTGGCACTTGCGCCAAACAAAACCATTTGATCGTGAAAGCCGATTTAAGGTTTTATACCCGTTCGGAAAATCTGTTTTGTTCTTTACAGCACGAAGTAGGGGTTTGCAGGTCGGAACCTTCTTCAAGTTTATACAAAAATCTTCTATTATTCGTCGAATTACTTGAAAATCACCATCGTCAATTTTATCTTTGTATGATAATTGGGGTCTTTTTTTACCAGGAAATTTTAAAGGTGAAGTAGAACGTGAGCGATCATTATTTTCTCTTCGAATTTTTCTTACACTACTTTCCGAAACACCAGTGTAAAATGCACCTCGTTCTGTTCGATTTTGAATTGGAATAGTCAAACTATTATTTTCAGCTTCTCTAGTACAGGCCTCTATAACGCTTGCAATAACTTCACGTGCACCGCTTCGAATTGTTTTCCTTTTTTTGCTTGCCATCGTTACTTCGAAATAATAATTCAAATTCAACGCAACGCATTTATCTAGAAATGAAAACAGATGCTCGAAATGTATAGGCGCCACTGGAAATAGCTAGAACCTTCTAGCGGCAAGTACATGGAGACTCTAGGCACATCCCAATTACAAGTGAACCAGTGCGAAATTTACTAAATCCTCGATTAATTTTCCGTATCGCTTAGCTGGCGCACTTTATAGGTGAAGCGGCAAACTATTGCAACAAATAAAATAACATAAAATTTATTTGCATACACAAATTTTACTTTTCCGCTTGCATAAGACTATGAACCTCTATTTTAAGGACCGCCAGGTTTTCTTTCGTGTCCCGCACTTTACCAAATAATATATGTTTTACCAATTCCGTCGGTATGTCGTTTTGCCGACAAACAGTTGTAGCTTAAAAACCACTTACCCGATTGACTTCAAATTTTCGTGAAACATTAAGGGTCATATGGAGATGACCAGGTAATATTTTGGTAACAATCTAGTAAGACGAAACCAAATGGCGGCCGGCGGCCCAGCGAAATAAATTATTACTGAAAATCTAATTTTCCAATTTACCTCAAATTTTGGACAAAAATCAAGTGTGAACTGATAAAATTTTGGTATGAATTCCAGGTAAAAAAACAAAATGGCGGCTTAATAAAAAATATAAAAAATCAGCCTGAAAAATGGTTTAATAAATTGATTTCTGATTGTCTACTAGCATTAAGTGTGACATAGAGATAAACTCGAAAACCTGTGTTACGGACTCAAGATGGCAAAACAAAATGGCGGCCAGATAAAATGTTTAAAACATCAACGTAAAAAATCTTGACTTTAAATTTTGCAGAAAAATTAAATGATATAGGAATAAATTGGTACGAATTAAACACGACGGAACAAAAATGGCGGTGTGTGTCAACGTAAAAACTAATTCTAATAGAATGTATAAGACTCTTTGGTGCATAATGCCTTTGAATTACAAACTTCCAATTACTCCGATTACGATAAGCTTTTCACGTTCCATCTGAACCGAAAAATTAGAGCAAATATTTTTCAATTCGATTCGCTTTGATATTCCTCATTTAAAAACGAAATGCTCTTGGCAATTTTCATTAAAAAGGGATATTTAATATCAATGGTGAATTTAGTCTTAGTTCCTTAAACAGGGGCTTCGTTAAATTCGCTTAAAATCTTTTTTTGCGAATATCGGCAAAGCCATAAATCATAATGGGCTTTTTCGTGGATAAATAAGTCTGGAAAGTCGTAAATATTTAAATGAATATTTATAAGCATTGTCGAGTTTTTTTTATTTCGTTAGTGAAAAATCTGGCCTGTGAACTGCGTAGATGCAAACCGTATTAAATTAAAATGTTTACTTCCCTCGTAAAAGGGAAGTATTGTAATCGTGAAAAAAATCACCCTCCGAGATTTTTTCAAATCCATATGTTTCAGGGTCCCTAGATGCCGAAAGACATACTTCTCAATTCCGTCGGTCTGTCTGTTCGCGACATAGCTAAAAAACTAGTTACCCACTTGAAATCAAATTTTGGTCAAAAATTAAGAATCATATGGAAAGGATTTGGTAAAACTTTGGTAAAAATCCAATACAGAAAAACAAAATGGCGGCCTAGTAAAATGGTAAAAAATTATTACTAAAAAAATGCTTATTCAATACTCAAATTTTGCATAAAGATCAACTATTATGTAGGAATCAACAAAATTTTCGTACGAATCCAAGATGGCGGAACAAAATGGCGGCTTAATAATAAAATAATAATAAATCTACTTAATGGACTTATTTCAAATTGTGTGCCATAACTAATTGCGATATAGAGATGAATTAGTAAAACTGGGATACTAATTTAAGACAGTGGAAAAAAATGGCGGCCAAATGAAATATTTGTAATTGTGAGAAAATCATCCTCTAAGGTTTTACATATGTTCACGTTTTAGAGTCCCTAGATGCTAAAAAATATATGTTATCAATTCCGTCGGTTCTGACGGTTTGTCTGTCTGCCTGTCAGTCCGCCGCATAGCTTAAAAATTACTTGTCACATTGACTTTAAATTTTAATCAAAAATTAAGGGTCATGTGGGGGTGTCCTGGTAAAAAAACTATTATTAAAAAAACTAATTATCCAATTTATCTTAATTTTGCACAAAAATCGAGTGTTATATAGAAATGAACTGATAACATTTTGGTAAAATATACAGTAAAACAAAATGGTGAAATGTGAAACGACTTCAAAATGGCGGTACAAAATGGGGGCCAAATAATTTTTTTTTAAATCATCGTAAAAAAATCTTATTCAATTGACTTTAAATTATGCGTATAAACTGGTACGAATTAAACATGACGTAACCAAATGGCGGAGTCTGTCAACATAAAAACTACTTATTGAATTTATTTTAATTAAAAATCAAGTGTGGCATAATGTATTGTCCAAAAAAAAATAGTTACAAACATGTTACAATGTAGTTTAATTACATGGAATTCAGTTATAAATTACTTGTAATTTGTAATTAAATATTCAATTACCCCTTCAAAATTGAATCTTTAATTCTATTTGTGTACATAACTTAGAGTATACAGGATGTATTTTTATTCTTTAGGGAGGCAGGAGGTTGATACATGATTCTTGAGGATGCAAATCGCAGTTGTTTAGGGCGCTCTAACAGTAGTCATATTAAAGCGCAGGGGTAGGGGTTGCCACGTTGAAACCCTCTAGCACACGATTGAGCAGGCCACTAAATATATACTTACAGTTTACTAACTTTACGTTTACATAACTTTTTAAAAACAATAATTCATACTTTTATTAGTATGTTTGTATTTCTAAATTTCGATGAAACATTAAGGGTCGTATGGAGATGACTAGGTAATATTTTGGTAAATATCTGGTAGGGCGAAACAAAATGGCGGCCTAGCGAAAAAAATTATTACTGAAAATCTGTTACATAGAAATGAAATGATAAAATTTTGGTATGAATCCAAGGTAGAAAAACAAAATGGCAGCTTAATACAAAATATAAAAAATCAGCCTGAAAAATTGTTTAATAAATTGATTTCTGATTGTCTACTAGCATTAAGTGTGACATAGAGATAAACTCGAAAACCTGTGTTACTGACCCAAGATGGCAAAACAAAATGGCGGCCAGATAAAATGTTTAAAACATCAACGTAAAAAATCTTGACTTTAAATTTTGCAGAAAAATTAAATGATATAGGAATAAATTGGTACGAATTAAACACGACGGAACAAAATGGCGATGTGTGTCAAGGTAAAAACTAATTCTAATAGAATGTATAAGACTCTTTGGTGCGTAATGCCTTTGAATTACAAACTTCCAATTACTCCCATTACGATAAGCTTTTCACGTTTCATCTGAACCGAAAAATTAGAGCAAATATTTGTCTGTCTGCCGGTCAGTCCGCCGCATAGCTTAAAAATTACTTGTCACATTGACTTTAAATTTTAATCAAAAATTAAAATCTTTAATTCTATTTGTGTACATAACTTAGAGTATACAGGATGTGTTTTTATTCTTTAGGAAGGCAGGAGGTTGGTACATGATTCTGTTTGTGGAGCTACTTTAACTAAATTATTCACTTAACTAAACAACTTAAACAGCACATGGCATCGGCACTTTACGGCTTTAACTTTCACAGCTAACTATAATCCCAGCTAGACTATGACCCATCTTAGTCTCGTTGCTTGGAGTGTATCGCGATTTTTTTTTTATTGGATGATAATTCGAGACCTCACACAGCCGCTATAGTCTTCCACACATCATGCTACCCTCACTTTAACTAGATATCAATTTGACGGTACATTTTGGGATGGACGGCGCTATAAAATAAAATTCTCAGTAAAAAAATTGGTTCTTGTACAGCCATAGATTGCTATCCTAGGTTAAATGGTGGTACTAGCAACAATTTAAATTAGATGGAAGTTGACCTCTTGACCTCGAGAAAAACAATTATACACCACAGTCTATATAAATCGTCGAAAAACTTCTAGCAATATTTCGCAATTTAAGTCATGCCAATATAGGGTCCTGAAACATCAGAAGCTTGTAAATATGAATCAAATTTGAGGAATAATATGTCATTGTTACAATACTTTCTTATCTACTGCTACTACTGCTATAGTCGAATGCGGTTTTATCGTGCGGGTCCAAAGGTGACCAACATTATGAATCAAATCAGAAAACACAGTGCATACCAAAATGTTGTCATTCTTTTATCGAGCTATTAAATCTCGATGGGCTATTTACAAATATACAGAGAGAAAGAAAATAGTTTTTTTTTATTATATTACGCAATATTATTAAGATAGCCACTTAATATTATTTTATATATTAAATGCCGAGGGACTAAATAAGAAAATTCGCTAAATATGTATTTGGTTAAAATTTTTTGGTTGGCAAAAACAAAAATACACAAAATGGCAAGCGCCTTAATAAAATCGGAAGGCGGTTCGAATCAGTGGAACAATCAGGATATGTCCTGTTTATACAGCCACTGAATGAAAGTGAGATTTTTTTATCAATCACCAAAAATTATGAGCCCCGCTTGGCTTAAAAATCTAACCACTTATATAGTGTCATTTATTTAAATGCAAGCCACCCCTGTGCAAAGAAAAACTTGGTTTTTTTTTGTATTGTGATAACAAAAAAATTTTTTGTTAAAAACACAAGATAATTAGTTACTACTTCCCTCGTGAGATTTTTTCAGATCTTTACGTTTAAGGGTCCCTAGATGCCGGGAAACATGTTTTCTCAATTCCGTCTGTCTCTAAGTACGTCTTAAGTTTAAGTTTACTTATTTTAAACACGCTTAAAATCGGAACAAGTATTCTATAATTATTTATTTACAAAATTACAAATGTACTAAAAAGGTAAGCAAAAAATGGTGTCAAATCTAATAAAAAAAATTTTAAATTTAAATTCACTGGGTAATATCCAGGAGCCAGTGGCAAAAGCTCTGGTATAAGTAATGTACAGAAACTTGTGAATGAAAAAAAAAACATAATTCACTTATGAAGAATATTAAGAAATGTACACGAAAAAATCCAAAGGCAAAACACTTAAGTTACAATGCAAAAATGGATATTCATAATGCAATTTATGATTTGTACACGTCAAAGACTAATATAATCCTTCAGAAACTTTTTAATATTACAGACTAAAAAATATCACCATCACTTAAAAAGTCCTCATCTTCTGAGTCGTCCTCAAATGGCGCAATGATCCTTGGTGCTATTTCGACATCTAGAACTCGTTCACGTGTTTTTCGTAATATGATTTTGCCCCAGCCCATATTAATTCTATTGCGTTAAACTAGCAATGGTATGGCGGCAGTCGTAAAACCTCATGTCCATTTTCCCGTAATATTTCATCTACGGCATATATTGTTGGTTTTTTAATAGATTTTGCCATTAAAAAAAGTTCTAGTTTCAGTATATTAGGTAAAGGATTTTGTTTTTGTTTTATTAGCAAGTCATAAATATCACTTTTCTTCCAGGATGAAGTAGGTTGTTTATTTAAGATTCTTGAATGATAAGATGCATTGTCCAGAGTGATTAAAGATGGAGCATCTAAACTTGGAATCAGTTGTTCTTTTAACCACTTTTCAAACAGCTCACAGTTCATATTATCATGGTAGCCCATACTTTTGGATGTTGAAGAAAACAGTAAACTTGGAATCCTGTTGAAGAACCTGCATGAAAAATGATGAACCGTTTTCCCGTCCCACATCCCTATTTTCTCTTGACACTTTTTACAGACTCGTCCTGCCAAGATTTCGAACCACTTCCATTAGAGAATATCCAAGTCTGGTCTAAAAATACCACTTTTCTAAATTTTGAATTAACATTTTCGGTGTATTTCTTTAAAAACTGGATACGCTGACTTGCTATATGTGGCAACTCGCATAAAAATCTTCGATTACAGCCCTTTTTATATCGAAAACCCAACATTATTATTAATTTTAACCTAACTAACCTAACCCAACATTATTATTAATTTTAACAACGATTTTAGTCCAATTTCCAATATGCCTCGATTTTTTAAACCTTCTATTAAAACTTGAAGGGTTATATTAGTTTTTGATGTGTATAAATCGAAAATTGCATTACGTACATCCATTTTTACATTGTGACTTTCTGTCTTTGGCTTTTTTCGTGTACATTTCTTAATCTTCTTCGGTAGTAAATTATGCTTTTTTTCATGCACAATTTTCTGCACAGTCCTTATACCGATTCCCAGAGATCTTGCTACTGTCTCCTGGATATTGGCCGGTGAATTTTCATTTTCGTAATATTTTATTAGATTTAGGAATATAATTTTTTTCGCTTATAGATGCAAAAAACCCGAAAATTGTTTTCTATTACTCATTTTGTCACTGACTTGTCAATCTGACTTTGAAGTGACATCGCTCAAAGATTTTTGCAACTGCTGGTATCTATATATGTTTATCCTCTTTTTTCATAGAAAAATATCATAGGTCTATCTAATTCATCTTCCGATTTTATGCGGAGGATATGATTACACGTAATAAAAGAAAAACAAACTTAAAAAGTTTGTCGTTGATAAATCGTATGACCCGCACGAGAACACTGCTTTTGACTATAGTACTTCAGATTTTTGTTTTATACTATGCAATTGGATTTAAAAATAACCCAGTTCTTTTTTCTAGAAAACCGTCCAGACCACAAAGGCTATAACAAATTGTCCGCCAAAGATGACACCAGAAGCGATGCAACGTCGACCGAAGCACACAATGAAGACGTATTAGACAATGAATCAGGTAACGCCACAAATAACGGAAACATAACTAGCAACGGCAACACCGCGTTGATTGATTCGGATAATGAATCGACGTTCACCGACGTCGATTATGAAGATGGCGGCTATTCAGACGATTCAGATTATGGTAAGTAAGTTAATGTGTTTAACAGAAGAACAATTTTTTTTAATAATGTGTTTTATATTTAGGCTAAGTAATGTTTGTTAACCCTTTTTAGATTCATATTATTATCCCGCGGTTTTTAGTTTTACTATCAAGTACTCATTAACGCTTGTCCATCTAGGTAACTTAGGCCCACTTGTATAGGTTTGGTTCAAACTTAGGGTTTCAATTAGTCTTAGCTTGAAAAAAACTCGTATACATAGTGCTAAGATAACGTTCAAATCTCGCCAGCTTTAGTTTAATTGCCAACTGATGGATAAGGTAGGGTTTAAGTGAAGAATATTATACAGGCATTAGTCCAGGCGGTGGGTAATAAAGTCATATGAAAAATGAAAAAAAATTAAATAGTATAATTTATTATTTACATTTGGTAATCACAAAAAAATGTACCTCTTTTAATGAACGCGAAACCCCCTAAATACGCAAATTATGTAGAAGAAGTTGCTTTTTATGCTATTACTTGTGTTTTCTTTGTCATATGATATATATAGTAGTATATAAAACAAAAACCTATAAAATCATCTACAAACAAGTTTTTGTGTGTTTTGCAGTTTCAAGGAACAATATCACACAAATAAAACTTTTCGTTAGTTTAAAAAATACCAATTAATTAACTCATTTATTGGGCTTTATGTGATCATTTTAGATTTAAATTAGTAAGAGAATGAAAGAAGAGAGAGGTTTAAGTAGCAATAAATATTATGTTAAAAATTTAACCATCCACTTATCTATTTATATATGCATTTTGTTATTATTCTGGTAATTGAAATTTTGTGTTACGTGATCTGGGTATTTCTTTTGCAGCATGTCATTTCAGGACGAACAAATAAGTATTTAGTTAACACGGAAGTAGTACTAAATCAAAGCGGATATTATATAGTTCATATTTAGCTCTTTGCTGGCTAGAAAATAACAAACAGATGATCCTTCGCTAATTAAATGTTTTGACAAAATTTCACAGTTGTCATTTTCACAAGTCCTGAACGGAGTGAGATAAAAACAAAAAACGTATTGCGGATTAGGGTTCAACAGGTGGTCAATACTCCCAGACGATATTTTTGTTGATATGATATAATATGTTTTTTGTATTTTGGAAAAAATATGGTGTCAAGTATATTTTTGAACGTTGATTACGAAAAAATAAGCAAAAAATTCCATCTTAAAATTTTAATCTTTAACATTTTTTTCTCAAATATAATTTTATTTTAATTATGCTCGTTATCTTCATCTTCCCTCGCATTTGGGTGTTAAATGAATTCTCTATACCTTTTCGAATTTAAAATGGATAGTTCCTGATTTTTATGTTATGCTGCGGATGAAATATACGATCTCATTTCAACTATCTAATTTCATCATACAAAATCAAACATCAAAGCAAACTGACTGATTTGCTTAAGTGATATATTTTTAAATATTCTGAAAATAGTTAATTCTGCATTTTCAGGCAAAAGTGTATCTTTTAAACGAGAAAACATGCCGTTTTAAATTCTAGATAAAATATAATATATCTCATTTAAAATGACAAAATTATCTTTTTTTATTTCTTTATTTTTCACTTGTTCATTGCTTTCACAAGCCAAGCTATGAGTTAAAATTTTTATATTAGCTACGTTAACGAAAATATAGTTTCAAAGGTGTTGAATTTTTTTTTAAGAAAACCTCTAATAGAGGAGCTGTCTCCTAAATGTATTGTCAGCGTAGTTGAGAGTGTGTATTAAGGTCGAGCCCAAATTTGTCTAAATTTATTATCAATAAATAAAGTGCAAATCATGAGAAAAAAAATTCGTTGCTTTTTATTTCATTGATGACCTTTATAGTTGTTGGATTGTTTATACCAACCATATATTTCCCTTCTGACTTGAACAATACAGGAATTAATGGATTTTCTATCCAGTTTCGAAATATCTCGCCTATAGCTGCCTGCTGCGAGTAATCCATAGCAATCGTACATTCGCTTTCCGACTTGGACAATGAAGGATTTAATTGATTTTCTCTACCAGATGGGAATAAGCCATTGTTTCGTGATATTTTTCTCAGTATCTTTGTAAAAGCGATAGCAGATAGTGGCCAGTTAAACTCACTGAAGCATTACTTTCATGTTAAATGATTAACTGTTGCTTATAAAGATTTTTCATCGGAACAAGGTCCAGTGTCGAATTTTTACAATATATTGAGTAAAAACACAAGAAAGGTTTTTCAATTACTTTCTTAAGAATGAATTACTTTTTTAAAACATTGTGCGTTTTTATAAAATTGCTCTTAAATAATTTGAATTTTAAAATTTATATTTGTGTGTTTATATGATGTGTGTATGTTTATGCGGTGGAGGATTTTTATTTGTTATTACTGTTATTGTGCCCGTATTTTAAATAATCATATATTTTATTATGATTATATTTTATAGTGTTTCCTAGCCAAGTTTTTAATCGTAATTTTCACATAAAAATATGTAAACTCCACATGATGTTAGACCGATCTGTGTGGAGGGGGGGGGTAATTACCTCATTACCCCCTCACTGAAAACTGCACTTGATTGGCCTTGAGCCTCGGCCGACCCTAAATTTTATAGTACAAGCCGTCACTGACATTATCTATCAGTTTTATAAACTTATATTTTACAAATAATTTCGATATTTTATCTGTATAAAACTGACTTAAAAAAATTTTCTAAAACGTTTTTTTTTGTTCAGTATCAATCCCTAAAACTATTTTTATGGTGTGAAATAGGCAAAAAGTTATGCTATAAGATAGTTTTATAATTGGAGAACCCGATATAATATATCCGAAAACAAGAAATTCCTTTCAAGCAGAATAAATTTGTCCCCGAAATTGAATAGAATTTCACGATAAAGCTTACGTCAACTCCTACTCGAATAAATCACTTTAGCTCTAACGATAAAGGGTAAAATATTCAAAAGAGCAACAACAAAGCGAAATAAAAATATGTAGTGTTTAAGATTTGTATTTTTTTATTTTCTGATTGAATAGGATATACATTAGAAATTTTTAATTTTCTAGTGAAGTAGGCAGAAATATAGAGTGTTTAATTTTCTTGAAATTTGGTTTCTAAAATGTAAAACCCTGTATATTATATCAAATGTGTCGCATATCGCTAATTACAATTATGCAAGATGTGATACCGTGATGTTTAAAGATGTCAGAGAATCTTCTTCTACATAGTGAATCAATGGGAGTACATTCCTTCTTATAGCAAGATTCTCAAATTTTTCGGGAGATAAAGGTATAAAACCTGATGTAGTTATAATCAGCAAGAAGATATTTATTTGACGGACATAAAATAACTAGTGGCTTATAAGGTGTAATAAAAATAGTAATCCTATTTTTACTGAAGAAACCATCACACATGCGTTTATCAATTTACTAAAAAAATAGACAAAACTGCTTATTTTATCAAACCTTAAACCATCACCTTCTATAAAACCTTAAAGAAAAAATTGTAAAATAACTTCCATTGATAGCATAAAACCAACTTGAAAAGAAAATATTAAAAAATAATTAATAATATTTTATTTCATTATCTTGGAAATGTTATTTCATGAAATTCGCATCTAACCAAGACCTATAATAATAACTATAAAATATTGTTTCTTACATTTCAATATTTTTTTTATGTTGGTTTTCGAGGACTAACCCTAGTTTAAAATATTGGACGTACTTAATAACTAGAACAGAAACTCGCGTCTATTGCACTTAAAATTTGGTTAGAATGACGTAATATTATCGTTGCTTGAATAATCAACGATAGTATTACTATAAAAAGTGATCTACATAGAAAATCAGCAATACAAATTGTTAAAAATTAAAATAATTAATAGAATTAGAAATGAACTTGGTGCCCCTAAAAACTCTGGAAAATACGATATTTTGGTTCATCCCTCCTTTACACTTACTGACACAACAAATATGTTTTGATAAGATTTATTATTACCCACCAAATTAGCTTGATCAGAAAAAAGTTTGTACCCCCATGGGTCAGAGGATGCCCCACTTTACTTTTTTGGGTTAATTACAGGTTATGCATCAAATTTTAATATTTGAATTTATATTAAAAAATTCAAAATGGAACCATCACCCAATATTTTTAAAATCTGCTCGCTGTAAGATGACCTCAGCACTATCCTAAATACTTCTTGAAAAGAATCATGCAATTTGGCCAAATCTTCCCAGAGATATCGATGTATTGGGTCTTTGCACTTAATTCGCTGGCCCTGATATTAGATAAATTTTAAGAGATAAAAAAGTTGTTAATTGTATAAGTTGCAGGATTTATTACATAGTTAATAGAAAATTATATTGCAATAATGTTTCATTAACATAATTTTTTTAATGGGAACAGCTTGTTGCTGTATGCTAATAAAATGAACCTCTTCTTACTAATATTGGGCTTGATATCTTTATCCTTAAAAACATCTTTTGGTCTTTAAAACACCAGAGAAATTAAAGAAAGACACAATCGCTGCCGTAAGAAACAATTCGTTTCTATTGACTTCTATTGATTTTGGTCAAATTTGTACGGATTTTTTTAAAGATAAAGGTATCATACACAGTAAATGTATAACCAGCGAGATGCGACCCATGTGATGGGCATAATAATTCATATGGCGTTCCATTAAAAAAATATTTGTTGGATTTGCTACACATTTTTAAGATATCCTGTATATATAA
Organism: Kuschelorhynchus macadamiae; assembly: GCA_030620095.1. Classification (NCBI taxonomy): domain Eukaryota; kingdom Metazoa; phylum Arthropoda; class Insecta; order Coleoptera; family Curculionidae; genus Kuschelorhynchus; species Kuschelorhynchus macadamiae. Next base: position 580,837 of record JAUTXW010004879.1, read on the forward strand.
ATAATAATTAATTCGAAACTACGTACTAAACTCTACCATTTTTATATTCAATAAATTTGTATTCAATTATTCAAAAAACCACCAATATTGGGAGTGGCCAATTATGAGTAGAGACCCTAGACATAGAAGCATATGCATAGAAAATGAGCAGTTTTAGCCCCTAAAAACTACAAATAGCATAAGAAATTCCCCATTCATTTTTATGAAAAGTCATCCCATTTGGTCAAACCAAAATATAAATTTTCTTCAAATTTTACATTTACCAACAATATTCTATTTATTATATATATATATATATATATATATATATATATATATATATACTTGTTATTGTGTATATTAGTTAAAATTTATATATTCTGTAGAGTAGTGATTAGCTATAAATAAAAAAATAAAGAAAAATAAATAATAAATGCGGAATGTGTTTTGTATATTATACGTTATCTACTAAATGATCATTTTTAAAATTTTTTTAGATTGGTTTCATTTTTAAAAAGATTTACAAATGTACACTTATTGCGAGAAGTTGATATTTTTCGTATCCAAATTAGTCCATCCGCCCTTCGCATGGTTCACTAAATTATTCATTAACTATTATGACCTAAAACTATAAGTGCTGCCCTTGTCGGGCTCCTCATCTATGTCTATGTCTATGACCTAAAACTAAATTTATTTGATGCAAAGAAAATCTTTAATTTAGTCATAAACTTTCTTGTAATGACATTGTGCTATTATTTAAATAATAAGTGGGGTATTAAGCCACGCTGCCTCTTTGTCCGAACAAATATGTGCAAATACGCACACAATTGACCATGTGCAACGATTTTTCTTTTTGATGTACCGACAGACGAGCGAACCTATCCGCAAGCAAACGTATATGTTCGTCGTTCATATTCTTTACGTCCACACTCAGACAGAAGAACAAACGAGCGAACGAACGTGCCCGTAAGCCAACCCATACGTTCGTTATCCACGTCCACACTAGGCGAACGCATGCGGTTTTCACCGTGCGTCCGTATGCGTTCGCTAACTAAGTACGCACCTTAAGATACTGAAAAGTATCTAAGATACCAAAAAGTAACTAAGTTACCGCCAGAAAAGTTCCTCTAGACAAATTAGGACTTGTGCGAAACGGCGATCAAAGTCATTATTGGCGACTGGCGGAGTTTTTTGTTTTAGTTTTTGTTGTCTTCCTTTTTCCTGAATTAATAAAGATAAGAAGTACTAACTTAACCTAATATATTTCCAAAACTTAATACATATTATACAAAGTAATATAAGATAAGTAGTTCCTTTTTTTAACGAGTATCTAGATACCCAAAGTAACTTCAGATACTTTTTCAAAAAGTAAATTATCTAGTAAGTAGATACTTTTCCAAAGTATTTTTGATAGTTCTGTCGGTTTTTTATATGTCAACTTACCATATATTCCACAAGCATGTCAGCAATTATAATAGTTCGAATATTTTACCAAAATCAGTTATTACTTTAAGAACATGTCTAAATATTTTATTAGTCCGACATGTGCAGGTATTAAAACAAAACCTGGTTTACACATCAGTGAAAATGATGTGGGAGGGGATTTAAAAACTTTGATTCTGCTGCTACATTTAAATTACGTGATGTATGCAGTGCGATAAGTCGGCATATATCGCCGACAGAAACCATTTAATTTGGTGTGCGAGTCGGAATTGCAGCGAAATACGAGAAATGGCATGTGAAAAAGCTATTAATGCGATTTTATGAAGAATATTGTTCATAGTTTTTAAATAAAGAAAAAGCAAAACTTCTTTGAAAGAAAGCATACAAAAATAATATACCTATTAACTGAGACACTGAAACGAAAACACATTTTAGATTTACTCTGATATACTCTTTACTTTGATATACTCTTGCGAACGACAATTTCTTGGATATCGGATAAGAACAATCTACAATTCTTATATATAAAAGCAGAATCCACTCACTGACATCACCATACCTATGAAACCGTTGAGGATAAAACGTTCAAATATGATTTTTTATGATGTGGGTGTGAGGAAACAAAGTAATTTCTGAAACTTGCCAGAAGAATGAAAGATATTTTTCTCTTTTTTCCAACATATCTTCAACTATATAAGATTTTAAAATAATTCTTTCGTCAATGGCTTTTAAAACTAATGATCTATTTCTTGATTTTTCGAAATTCCACCCTTGATGGTGTAAAACAGGGTGAATTGTGTTTTAAATATTTTTACAATATTTCTTGGATTAATGAGATTTTAAAACATATGTTTCATTAATAGATTTATAAATAAATATTCAGAAACCAGTTTCTTGATTTTTTAAGTTTTTACCCTTATGGGGAATTGTAAATTTACTTTTGTTTACAATCTTCGATCAGATAAGTTTTTAAACCAGTTCTTTTGTCAATGGTTTCAAAAATATTTATCTAAAAACAAATTTCTAGATTTCTTAAAATTCCTTTCTTAAGGGGACGAAAAGGTATTTTAAATTTTCTTATAATACATCCTTAATTAAATGAGTTTTTAAAATAATTCTGTTCTCAGTAGCTTTCAAAGATATTTATCTAAAAATGTACCTATGGATTTTTTGAAATTTCTATTTCAAAGGAGAATTCAGAATATCTTCGATTAAATGAGACTTTAGAACAATTCTTTCATCACAGCTGCTAAAATAATTTTCTAAAAATAAATTTCTGGATTTTTCGAAAATCTACATTTGGGGTGAATTTTGTTATTACTTTTTTTACAATATCTCTATAAAAAAAGCTAATTTTTGCAGTTATGACTTCTTGTCTTAGCAGGGCAGAGAATTGCTATTTGATTTTGAATTATGAGGTTATTATTATATGCAGAGTCATTAATTTTGATTTTAATGAGCAACGAAGAGCACGTGCTCAGCTAATGTTCCAATAAATTTTGTTTCTGTTTCTAAATTTATAGCTTTGGCTCGCCGTGGATATTTTTTCCTCTCCATCTATTATTGTGCCGAAACTTAAGAAGGTTTCAAGAGGATAAGCCTGAGTGAAATATCTGCCTTGTAACTCGTTATGACATTTTGTTTCGACGTATCTATTTTTCTCTCAAACTCTCTTGAGAATACTTACACGACCTGTTTGTTGAAAAACTGAAAATGTTCAGCTGAAGCTGGTCCGAAAGTGGACTTGAAAAGTCGGATATATATTTTATAGATACCGTTCCCGAAAATGTTTTTATTTCCGTACCAAGGAGAAAAATAATTGATATACATTACTTTTTTAGGTATACACTAGCTAAATGAAGGTTTCAATACGAGGGGTTTTTCGAAAAAACTTCTTTAATATATTTTTTGCCGAAATATCCAGAAGCTCTTTTATGATGAAATGCGCCAATATTATCCAAAAGGGATAATATAACTTATATAGTTCTCTAGATTTTACACAGATTCGGTTGAAATGTAGATAATTATATTATAAGATGTAAACTGATTTATTAAATGGCTCTTTGTTTGACACTAGAAGACTACGTCTATTTGTTATGGAATATTTAAAAAAGCAAGTCCATTTCGTATCACTCGTAATATTTTAAACTCTAAACCTATTTGCTCAATTTTTGTTGCTGTTAGGCAATTGATTCTCGAATTTAGTGCAGGGTAACTAATATAGGACAATTTAAGTACCTACATCTCATTTTCACAAAATCTAAGTTAGCTGCGTAGCCAACACCACCTAAAGACAACTTTATACTTATAGTGCTTTAGTTAAAAGCTTATCTATAGTAATTATTGATGAAGGTACTTTTTCGTTCGGTTCTAGGTACATATGAAAGTTTTACAGGCGGAGAAGTAACTGAAAAATGTTAAGTCTCATCGAACGAATAGATAATTTATGGTTAATATGATAGCAAATATATAAAAATAAATAAAGCCACTGGTCTGGCGAACTTTTTCTGGATGGAAGTATAGTGTGCCCAGTAAAGTCCGCATCAAATGGGATTCTTTTAAAATAATCGACCAAAGCCAAATTATAATAAAAAAGTTAGTCTCGTGATTTATCCTACCTGTCAAATTTCAAATTTTTCTCAAAAAAAAAAAAACAGAAAAGTGCAATTTTTATCAAAATTTTGAAAAATGGCGAAGAAAAAAGTTGTTTCTTTTAAGATTGTGTAGCTTTTTTTTTCATTAATTTTTTCAAATGTTTCTAATTTTTTAACTTAATACAGGTTTTTCCCATTTCCGTCACTATGTCTATATATTGGCGGCTTAGGTAGCTAAAAAAATATCTACTCTATTAACTTCAAATTTTGATCAGAAGTGATGAAACCGTAACATTTTGGTAAAAATCCAATTTAGCGGAACCTATAAAATGGCGACCAAATAAAATGCTTAAAAAATCAGTGTAAAAAACTGGGCGCTTTCCCCCCTGAAAAAAAGCAGATATTGTATATTACATACATATTATAGTAAAAAATGGTGTTGTCTCCCGCCTGGACAAAATCGATTCTTCCTTCAGCCGTTATTGGATATGGTTGTCCTTTTTTTTTAGTCGTCAGTTATTTTTTGAATATTGTTTGCCCCCCCCCTCCTCCTTGGAAATGGTTGTGCGGGCGTCCACGTACTTATGCAATTGACTTCCAAATTTTGCTCAAAAATCGGGTGTGGTATAGGAATGTACCGGTAAAATTTCAGTAATAAATGTAAAACTTTAGTATTAAAAATCAGTCTGAAATAACTTTCTATACTCTATACAGTGTGTCCCAGATTCGCTTCTCTATACAGGGATCTCGGCTCCTATTGTACCTACAGCAAAGGTTAAATGGGGAAAGTTTTAGAGGAAACTTATTGCATTCGATATCCGGCTTTTTTTATCAAGGCAGATTTAAGATCGATCAATAGTTTTTGGAAATATCGGGGAAAAACCGAAAATGTCGGATTTCGTTTTTGGCCAGTATATCCAGACCGGTAAATTTGACAGCTGCCAAAATGTAACATTATTAGGACACATTTTAAAGACAAATAAGATGGCGTATACGACACGTCTTCATTGTTTTTTGTTAACCCGCAACCCGTCTCAACTTTCATTTTTCTTATGGCCGCCATATTGAATTTTTCGATTTTTCAAAAAAGCCTAAAATTTCCAGTCTAGTGATATCTCACAAGTGCATTAAAGATTTTAGTATCATCGAAATATTACACTTCGTAAAGTTAGGTTTCAGTTTTTTCTAAGAAGGCCATGATTTAAAGTAATATTAGTTAAGTTAAATAGTTGAAAGTATCAAAGCTGTGTTTTAATAAGTAGTAGGTACGCCTTTATCCAAAAAAAATCATAAATCTTACACATAAATTGTCAAAACCTATAGAAAATGGCCGGCATTCCGTTTTCAAATGAAGAAAAAGTTGACATGTTAGCTCTGTACTTTCAATCATACAGAAACGCCGACGCTTACCTCAGCACGGTATTTGGAGATGTACCCAATTCAGGAAAATCGTAGTTAATTTAATTAACCATGGTGCCTTCGAACAACCTAGAAGCGGATACAATAATAATAATGAACATCGAGACAGAAACATTTTACAAGCTATCAACGAAAACCCTTGTGCATCGGTAAGAACTGCAGAACAGGAAACTAATGTGCCAAAATCAACAGTACAGAGAGTTTTAAAAAAGAATAAGTACCATCCATACAAACCCATAATAGTACAAGGACTTAAGGAAACTGATTTTCCAAGACGACTACAGTTCTGTGAGTGGTATACTAGGAGATGTAATGAAAATCCTGATTTAGTAAATTATGTCTTGTGGTCCGATGAGAGCAGGTTCACGAATTGTGGAGTCTTTAATAGGCACAACCGTCATCATTGCATGGGGCTGTGCAAAATCCTCACGAAGTGGCAGAGAGACGTCTACAGATTTAGAAGTAACATTTGGTGTGGGATCATTGGGAAGTTAATCTAACCAATCTTTTTAAAATAGGCACCAAATAATGGTCAAATAATAATCTTTTTTTTTTTCGTTTAGTTCTTTAATGATACTGAAAGAGTATAATCTAATAAAAAAAGTAAAACGTTCTACTCTAGTCAGTCAACTTACTTTTTTGATATTGTATTACATTTTTATTCAATCATTTTGTATTGTAGTTTCGAAGAACCTATAAAAATAGAATTGGGTTCTACAAATTTATTAATAATCCATCTAAATTTTCTGCAGATTTAGCTAATTCTCTAAAATTATTTTGATTGTCTGAATTTAATGATTTATTATTACCCTGGAAGCCTAGTTTTTGCGTTATGAAAAAAATACCATATTAATCAAATGTCGATTTATTTTTCGATTTTCGTTATGATTTATAGAAAGGCGTTCAGCTGTATTTTGTTCTTTTGATGTTTTATGTTTTATTAAGACACGGTGTACTTCTTTAAGAATATTATATCAGTGAAATAAATTGATTTAGTATATCCGAAATTAATATGCAATACCAACAAAATAATTTATTACGGCTATTACTTCCCGCTAACCAAATATGTTTTTCTTTTTCATAATAAAGCTGAATAGATTTCAACTGTATACAAGCTCATTCATTACGGGTTGTTTCGATAATTATTTTTGGAAAAAAAATATCTACTTTTTAATAAAGATAATTTTCGCTTTATAATTTATAGTTTCTAGTACCACCCGGCCGACCTTGCCACCCTTGACTGTTGGGCACCTATTTATAAATTGTTAATCATTTCAGGAAATCGACTTATTGGACCATTTTTGTTTGACTACAACCTAAACGGGCAGAGGTACCTAGAGCTTTTGCGAAACCAGGTTGTACCAGCCTTACGAGCTATTCTAACGGAAGATGAATTAAGAAGAACTTGGTTTCAACAAGACGGATGTCCGTCTCACAATACCATTCAAGTCAGGAACTTCTTAAGAGAGCAATTTGACGAAGGAATAATTTCTTTAAATGGTCCAAGATCTTGGCCTCCTAGATCCCCTGACCTGTCGCCCTTGGATTTCTACCTCTGGGGTCACACGAAGAACGAAATCTATGAATTTGATCCCCCCGTGACCACAGAAATCCTGAGTAAAAGAGTTCTGGACACATTTAGAACTATTAACCGAAAAACACTTACCAGGGTTGTACGAAAAGCAGTCACCAATTGTCAAAATTGTCTCTATGCAAATGGACGTCATTTTGCAGATTTGTAAATTAATGTTACCCATTTACAAAGTAGTTAAAGCTCATTTAGATTTTTTAAGTCGTTATTTACGTTCATGTTGTATTGAAAATTCAATGCGTTCAATACATTACTTACTTATTAATGTAATCTTGTGACAAATAAATCATGGCCTCCTTTAAAAACATTGAAACCTAATTTACGAAGTGTGATATTTTGATGACACTAAAATCTTTAATGCACTTGTCAGATATCACTAGACTGGAAATTTTAGGCTCTTTCCAAAAATCGAAACATCCAATATGGCGGTCATAAGAAAAATGACAGTTGAGGCGGGTTGCGGGTTAACAAAAAAACAATGAAGACGTGTCGTATTCGCCATTTTATTTGTTTTGAAAATTTAAAAATGTAACCGAATAATGTCACATTTTGACAGCTGGCAAATTCACCATTCTGGATATACTGGCGAAAAATGAAATCCACCATTTTCGGTTTTTCGCCGATATTTCCCAAACTTATTGATCGATCGTAAATCTGAAGCCAGATATCGAATGCAATAAGTTTCCTCTAAAACTTTCGCCATTTAACCTTTGCTGTAGGTATAATAGGAGCCGAGATCCCTATATAGAGAAACGAATCTGGAACACACTGTATATATATATATATATATATATATATATATATATATATATATATATATATATATATATATATATATATATATAATATATATATATATATATATATATATATATATATATATATATATATATATAAATATATATATATAAAAATATATATATATATATATATATATATATTCCATGAATTTTAAATATGTAAATATTAAGTTGATATAGGAATGAACTAATAAAATGTTGATATGAACTGAAGATGGCAGAACAAAATGGCGGCCTAATAAAATGTTTAAAAAATTAATCCGAAAAGCCTACTTATATTTGTGCAAAATTTGAGGTAAATTGGATAATTCGTTTTTTTAGTAATCATTTTTTTACCGATTGACTAGACCGCCATATTGTTCTGGCATAGTAGTTTTTTACCAAAATATTACCATATCATCGCCATATGACCCTTAACTTTTGATTAAAATTTGAAGTCAATCTGATAAGTGCTTTTTAAGCTATGCCACGACAAACAAACAGAGGACCGACGGAAACAATTTTTTTGGCATCTAGGAACGCCAAAACGTGAGGATATGTAAAATGTGCGAGGGTGATTGTTTTTCACGATTACAAACATTTTGCCGCCATTTTGTTCTGCAATCTTCAATTAGTACCACTATTTTACTACTGGATCTTTATACTACAATTAGTTATGGCACACAATTTGAAATCAATCCACTAAGTATTTTTTTCAGGCTAAATTTTAGATATTTAATTACAAAGCCATTTTGTTCCTCCGTCTTGGATTCGTACGAGAATTTTACCAGTTGATTCCAACATAACACTTGATCTTTGCTGATAATTTTAGATAAATTGGATGATCAGTTTTTTAATAAAAATGCTCACCCTTCATGGTATATATATATATATATATATATATATATATATATATATATATGTGTGTGTGTGTTTGGTGTTTCTTTTTAGAAATGAAGACAAATTTGTACCATCTGAAATGCAACACCCTTTCAATACTCGTAGAATGTGGTTCAACATTCCCAAACATAGGCTCAGAGCGACTGAATTAGTGGGGACCCTCACTAATTCTTGAATTAAGTTTTTTAATAAATTGCCTAGTAAGATTACAGTCCTTGAAATTCTGTTAACTGTGGAACCGTATTTTATTGAAGAAATTTTAAGTTATAACTTCTAAAGTTTTTATGTATCTGTATCTGTATTTTTGGCAATTAAGTAGTAATGTCATATATGTTAGCATTGTACATTGCAATATTTTTATCTAATAGTGACTTTTTATTGCTCTTTTATACATAATCATGTCGAAGGTAGGTTGCATTTTGTGCAGTTCTATGTATTTTTTCTTTTTGACGCCACTTCCTTCAATTTCATTGAACATAATATTGTATGACGATTTTTTGTGAAAATTAAGAGATTTGAATTATTATTAATAATAATTTTTTTAACATTTTACTAGGCCGCCATTTTGTTTCACCATATTGGATTTTCACCAAAATGTTACCAGGTAAGTAGTTTTTTAGCTATGCCGCGAACAAACAGACCAACAGACAGACAGACCGACGGAATTGAGAAAACATATTTTTCGCCATCTAAGTATACATTTTTTAAAATTTTGTTTTTATTTTATTATTTTTTTATAGTTTATTTACATGGTCTATAAAAATCTAACTACGACATTTATTATTTTCATCCATAAAAAGCTCTTTATTCTAGGAAATTAAAACTTACCGACTTGATTTTTTGCAAAATTTCAACTAAATGGGATAACTAGTTTTTTAATACTAATATTTTAAACATTTAGTTAGTCTGCCATTTTGTTTCACCATAAAAGCTCCTTTCCAAAATTTTACCAGTTTATTCCTATAATTTTTATGGTTGATTTTTCGCCTACTCCAAACGTTTTCAATATTATTTTTATAAAATGTATGGAATTTAGAAAACATGTTTTTCTACTGTTATGGAATATTAACAATCCGATATTGTTTTTAATTACAGAACCACTTCCACACTTGTTACGGTATAAATCATAACAAGTTTTGGAATATGTATTTGTAGAAAAATCTATTGGCAATCACTATGTTTTTAGGGTCGTAGAAAAAGTGTAGTCTATAACACGTTTGGAATAGCGTATTCCTCCCTCGTGAACCATTACTCTATAAAACATTTATTCACTTACTCGGTATACGCTATATTCCAAACTTGTTATAGGTTCCCAAATTTTATTGCCACACTATATGTACAACAATAAAATAAGGATTTATATTTTCCGCAAAATAGACAATTTCACATTTGATACAACATGCATATTTCCTCTATTGTACATTTCATAACGGTAGGACTCTGATATACACAACGTAGCGGAGATATACGACATTGCTATCTAAATCCGATTTATATTGGAATATTTCAAGTTCCATTCGTAACCTCGTCCATAATGGAAAATTCAAAAATCACAAGAGAAGAAGAAGAAACTCAATGGACTGAAATCCGCTCGAGTCTTGGAATAGTTTTCAGTATATTCGAAAAGTTTACTTAAAGCGGAAATTTGTGCTTGAATAATTTTCGTAAAGCCCTGGGAAGTGGAAAAACAACGTCCAGATGCCGGTAAAATAAGTCCAATAAATAATATGCAATATTTTTGTCCTTTTGATATTTTATTGCAGTTTCAGCTGGTTGCCATTTTAAAAACCCTGCATTTTAGTATTTACATATTTAAGTTAAGGAAAATAATAACTTATGGTACGAAAATATTGAGAACTTCAGCTAATAAATCAAGTCTGCTTGGGTTTCCATGGTATAGTATAGCATAGTTTTGTTTTCAATACAACTTGTCATAATTATCTAGTTTTGTTGATATTGTTTAACGGAGGACTTATGAAAAAGCATAAATCTTTTTAGAAGAAACGAGAGAAACCTTACTTAAAGGCGAAAATGGGGAAAAGTTTCAAGAAAAACATCTCAATGATTAAGTGGCTTTTTTGAATCAGGGAATGTCAGGGAGATTTATACATCACAAATTTGGAGATATTTAATCCACTAAGTACAGAGAAAGATGCATTTTACCTATTGTTTTTTTCCTTCTGTGCAAAATTTTGGCCAGGATCTGGCCAGGAGCTGGTTGCAAAACCTCTTCCGAGTTACAATAATTAGCAAGTATCATCAAAACAATGAAATAACACCTGTTCGATTGATCGGCATTATCTCGGGATAAAAATAATTTTAAAAACGTTTGAAGTAGGCGAAAAATCGATCATAAAACTTAAAAAATCATAGGGATAAACTGGTAAAATTTTGGAAAGGAGCTTTTATGGTGGAACAAAATAGCAGACTAACTAAATGTTTGAAATATTAGTAATAAAGAACTAGTTATCCCATTTAGTTGAAATTTTGCAAAAAACTCAAGTTTTAATTTCGTAGTGTATATATATATATATATATATATATATATATATATATATATATATATATATATATATATATATATATATATATATATATATATATATATATATATATATATATATATATATATATATATATATATATATATATATATATATATATATATATATATATATATATATATATATATATATATATATATATATATATATATATATATATATATATATATACAGGGTGTCCCACTAAGGGCGGCCGGGTAACTTTTCTCAGAAACTATCAAAACTACAGCTTCGCGAAAAAAAAATTCTAAAAACTAAAGTGGCTAAGAGAAATTGCTAGAAAATATTTTCAAGTTTGTAGAACTACCACAAGATGGCGTATTTGCAATAGTAAATAAAAAAAACACTTTTTTTTTGCAAAAATATCCAATATGAGATAACATTTTGATAACATCAGCAAAAACTCCAATCAAATTTGCGTCAGTTTTGTTAAAGGCGTTTTGTCATATTTCCGATAATAAGGGTGGGGGAAGGTGATAAACAAATCAACTTTCAAAGCGCTCTGTCTCCTACCTTTTTTATTTAATGTTATCCAAGTGGGTACTTGTTTGAGAGAGCCTTTAAAGCTCCTTTAACTACTGTTTGGCGCTCGTCAGTTCTTGGTACACTAACTAGAGGGCGTTGTTTAAACAAAACTCAATTTTTAGAGATTTTCTCGAAAAAATCAAATGGAACGGTATGTTTTCAACAGTGTGATGTTAAAGGAGGAAAAAATTGCCTACATTTCGGCGAAAACCGCGTTTTAATATATTTATTCATTTTTTAGTTATTTGAAAATAACCTGTTTTCCACTGTTGTAATTAAATGTTATTATTCTGTGACAAAGTATTCTTTATTACAACTTGAAAGCAAATAATCCTTACTACAATAGTGTTGGCTTTACCTCACACTTTATCCAGGCTTGGTACTGGTCCAAATTTATTTATTATCAAAAATTTGAAGCGTGTTTAAAAGCCAACGGGCGATAACAATAACAAAACCGAAAACCCATTAAGTAAATCACTAACAACATAAAAGAACAATAACGATAACACACAAATCTTAAAAAATCACAATTAACAAAAATGTCTTTACAAATGTTCAAATTGTTTTCCATTATTTTCAATACAACGATTTCGAATTCTTTCAATCATATTTTCTGGCGTAGTAGGGCGCGTTTCAAACACAACGTCTTTTATTCTTCCCCACAAATAAAAATCAAACACAGAGAGGTCCGGGGATCTAGCAGGCCATGAAAACAAACTACCTCGTCCTATCCAGCCGTTTCGATAATATTCGTCCAAAAAATTACGAACTGCCCTGGAGAAGTGTGCCGGACAACCATTATGTTGAAACCACATGTCTCTTCTGATTTCTAAACGAACATCTTCCAATAGTGCAGGCAACTCATTTGTTAAAAAGTTTAGATAAATTCGCCGTTTAAGTGACCATTAAAAAAAATGGGCCAATTATGTGGCCATCCAGTAGGCCACACCAAACGTTTACACTCCATCGATTTTGATTGTCGACTTCACGCATCCAGTGAGGATTAACTGATGACCAATAGTGCATATTATGTAAATTGACCCCTCCAGTGTTCGTGAAGGTTGGTTCATCCGTCCATAATATGCGGGACAAGAAATAGGGATTCTCGACAATCATAAATCTTAGCCAATAGCAGTGATCTAATTTTGAATCAAAATCTCCTTCGGTCGGAGCTTGGTGCAGATGTGATATGGATGTAATTTATTGTCAAACAGAATTCAATGTACCGTCGACTTACTAATTCCCAAGTCCAACGAAATTACTCTGGTGCTTAAATGTGGATTAATTTGAACGAAAGCAAGAATGTTGATAACGTTATCCTCATTTCTAATTGCAAGGTTTCTTCTAGGCACTGAAATCGGATTCACTTGACCAAATTCGCGCAAATTTTTAGCTAAACGCACAAATACTTTTTTACTGAAATGTCTTCTATCATCTCGTTTCATAGGAAATAACTAAAAAATGAATAAAGATATCAAAACAGGGTTTAGTTAATTTTTCCCTCCCTAAAATCACTGGGTTTACAAAAATGACAACAATTTTAAACATTTGTAAACACATTTTGTATTGGTAATTTTTTAGGACTTCAGTTTTACCGTTTTGTTATGGTTATAGCACGTTAGACTTTAAATGCTTCAAATTTTTGATAATAAATAAATTTGGACCAGTACCAAGAAAAAAATGAATAAAGGTATCAAAACGCGGTTTTCGTCAGAATTTAGACAATTTTTTCCTCTTTAAAATCACACTGTTGGAAGCATACCGTTCGTTGATTTTTTCGAGAAAATCTCTAAAAATTAACTTTTGTTTAAACAAGGCCCTCTAGTTAGTGTACCAACAACTATCGACAGTAGTTAAAAGAGCTTTAAATGCTCTTTCAAACAAGTACCCACTTGGATAACATTAAATAAAAGATATAGGAGACAGAGCGCTTTGAAAGTTGATTTATTTATCACCTTCCCCCAGCCTTATTATTGGAAATATGACAAAACGCCTTAAACAAAACTGACGCAGATTTTTTTTGGAGTTTTTGTTGCTGTTATCAAAATGTTATCTCATGTTGGGTATTTTTGCAAAAAAAAAGTGTTTTTTATTTACCATTACAGGTACGCCATCTTGCGGTAGTTTTACAGAATTGAAAATATTTTCCAGCAATTTCTCTTGGCCACTTTAGTTATGAATTTTTTTTTCGCGAAGCTGTAGCTTTCATAGTTTCTGAGAAAACCTACCCGGCCGCCCTTAGTGGAACACCATGTATATTGTATATATATATATATATATTTATATATATATATATATATATATATATATCGATATATATATATAAGCTAAGCTATAGCTAATTTATTGGTAAGTTTCAGAAACAGTATAATACATTCATCCAATTTTAAGATATATTGTATATATTTTTAAAATTTTATTTTGATAGACTTTCTCATTTTGATTTTGTCCAATTAATTTTTTTTTATTTCCTGTTACTGCTTTCTCTAGAACGGCTAAAAGTTCATTTTTTGTCAAAAGTTCTAAGTTAAAAAGAAAAACATGCTTCAATCTAGTTCGATGTAACAAGATTCGGTATTTACCTCAGATTAAGAATACTCGTATTTACATTGTAACGCTCGTATACTTCCAGGGTTGTGTGCACTTGGATATTACATCCCATTAGATGCTCAGCAACTACATTGTCAAGCTACTCTTAGCAAAGGTATCATTTATTTACACTTAAGTTAAAGTTAAACGAGAAAACTAATTAATCTTTGATTGGAAGCCCTTTAAAACTATAGAAAACATGGTTGATATTACGTTTATATATGTACTTTTTAACACAAGTTTATTGAATTTTTATTGCTACTCCAATAACAGAAATTGCTTTTCCACGTTTCGCTTTCAATATAAAGGGGCATCTTTAAGAATTAGTAGTAATAGTAGGTGGAGGGGGGGACAAGCCCAGCGACTAGGCCTGAATGGCACTTTTCGCCAACCCCGTGTGATGCACTTTTTTATTCAGACAACATATAGTGAAAGGGTGCCCTGAGTGATGATCAAGTCTTGGCTGCCCGGTGAAGGGCGCGAGGCAAGGGGACAAGAATCGCCCTTCTAGGATGGGAAAAGGAATTAAGGTCTGCGTGGTGTTCAGACAAGGCGGGCCCTACAGTTTATCGAGCAGTCCGAACCTCGGCTATCCCCTGCACCTGAGAGGATATGCGATGGCGGGGAGTGTGAATTTACGCCCAAAACTACCACGGAACTTCCTGAATGGTAGCGTGGAAAGTGAAATTCATTTTACACTCTTCCATGTTGGATTCTCAACCACTAATATTGGCTGCAGACTTGAAAAGTCGTGGACCCATCTAGGATTCGAACCCAGGCCCTAGACCAACTCGGTGTTAATCCAAAGCTTTAAGCTCTCAGCCGGCTCTCACCGGCTGGGTAGGCATCTTTAAGAATCTCTAAGATTCATTATTTTACGTGACCAAAACAATAAATGGACTGGGAGTTATTAAGGCGATTTTCCTGTCTGATCTAGAATGTAATCTTTATTTATTTAATTTTTTTAGATGTTTACAAATTTTGGTGATTTCGAAGAAATTTGGGGTGCTGATTGTGAATATGAAGTCAATTTTTTCGACCTCGTTTCGTATCCGAAATACTCATCATCAAAATTAACAATCTTGTACCCGAAGTTTTTGCCTTATTTTTTTATTTCATTGAGTTATTTTTTGAATATTTATTAAATAAACAATCAAAATATCGAAATAATATGTTTACTTCCCTCGTAAAACGGGAGTATTATAATGTTTACATGTTTTCTCAATTCCGTCGGTCTGTCTGTCTGTCTGTCTATCGGTCTGTCCATTCGCGGCATACCTAAAAAGCTACTTACCCGATTGAATTCAAATTTTAGTCAAAAATACATGGTTATATGGGGATCACCTGGTAATATTTTGGAATATGGCAAAACAAAATGGCAGCCTAGTGAAATGTTAAAAAAAGTATTACTAAAAAACATCTATCAAATTTATTTCAAATTTTGCACAAAAATCAAGTAT
Organism: Kuschelorhynchus macadamiae; assembly: GCA_030620095.1. NCBI lineage: Eukaryota > Metazoa > Arthropoda > Insecta > Coleoptera > Curculionidae > Kuschelorhynchus > Kuschelorhynchus macadamiae. The sequence goes on from JAUTXW010004879.1 coordinate 596,680, forward strand.
TATGTAGGAATCAAGTGGTAAAATTTTGGTATGAATCCAAGATGGCGGCCTAATAAAATATTTAAAAAAAAATTAAATGTGACATAGATTTAAATTGGTAAAGTTGTGGTACAATTTCAAGATTGCGGAACCAAATGGTGGCCAAATAATTTTTACTTCCCTGGTATAATTGTTATGGTGAAAAAATCCCCCTTCGAGATGTTTTCAAATCTTTTTCAATATACTTATATTGTATTTAAAAGTAAATAAATAATAGTAATTTCAACCATGTTTTCTACATTTGCACTAAAGAGACTCCAATTTACGATTAATTAGTTTTCTCGTTAAACTGCAATTTAAGTGTAAATAAATGAAAGCGTTGCTAAGAGTAGTTTGACAATGTAGTTGCTAAGCTTGAAATGGGATGTAATATCGGTGTGCACACAACTCTAAAAATATACGGGAGTTAAATGTAAATAGCGAATCTCTTTACATCGAAGTAGATTGAAGCATTTGTTTAGTTTGAGGAAACAAGTTTGCCCATTGTCGATCATCAAATGAAACAAGGGTTTGTTTAACTTAGAACTTTTGACAAAAAACGTGATGTTTAAGCCGTGATAGAGAACACAGTAACGGAAATAATATAGGAGCTGAAAAAAATGAATTGAACAAAAGCAAAATGAGAGGTCAACCAAAATAAAATTTTAGAAATACATACAATACATCTTAAATATTGGAAGAATGTGTTACACTGTTTCTAACGCATACCAATACATTAGCTATAGGTAAATTAATAGAGAGACTACTCGAAAAATGCATAAGAAATATATAACGGCTATGGACATTTGTTATATTTCAACAAACACGTATTAAGTAAAAGCATACGTAGTAAAACCACTGTTCATTTGATTGCTGGCGAAATATACTGAAGGGCGCACACTAAATAGATTCAAATTGGCTTGTTTGAAATGTTTAAAACTAATAAAAATAAGTTAATATTTCTTCGGAGTATTTTATTTGCATGCATCTTAGAGATATTGCTAGGACTGGTCTATGCCTGTATCCTATTCGAGTCAATTCGGGATGCCTTAGAGTAATTTCATAGCAACTATAAAATAAATATCGCTTTTAGAAAAACAGTTGCAAGAGGCTTCCTGCCAAAACTGTTTTATCACTCTTACTACAGAATGTTGTTTTTGACACGTCCGATGGGGCCTCGAAGTTGGAGCTGCCTCCATTACAGAACACAAAAATATGATCTCTCTAAAAATATAACCATTGATATTACAATAGGGAGACCCAACATATTATGCTGATTAATTCATAAAATCATGTATATTTTGATGCAATCATAGAAAGCAAATAAACGTGTTATACAAGTAAGTATGGCAAAGAATAAAAAAAATATCGCTACTCTTTTCAGGCACCGCAAAAGGCAACGTTGTAAAGTTATAATGACAGACTCCTTTTCCTTTGCTGTTGACATATAATGTCAATAACCATGAGCGTAAATTAAAAATATTTATTTCTTTACCCATTTGTATAAGAATTATGACAGGCATCCCTCGCAAAAGGGAAGTATTGTAATCTTGTAAAAATCACTCTCCGAGATTTTTTCAGATCTTCACGTTTCAGGGTCCCTAGATCACGAAAAACATGTTTTCTCAATTTCGTCGGTCTGTCTGTCTGTCTGTTCGCAGCGTAGCTAAAAAACTACTTATCCGATTTGCTTAAAATTTTAGTCAACAATTAAAGGTCATATGGGGATGACTTGGTGACATTTTGATGAGAATCCAATATGGCGACACAAAATGGCAGCCTAGTGAAGTCTTAAAAAATGTTATTAAAAAACTACTCATCCAATTTATCTCAAATTTTGCAAAAAACATCAATTATTATATTGGAATCAACTGGTAATATTTTGGTACTAATCCAAGGTGGCGGAAAAAAATGGCGGCTTAATAAAATATTTAAAAATTAAGCCTGAAAAACTGTAAATGGATTTCAAATTGTCTATCTTACTAACTTATTGTGGTATAGAGATCAACTAGTAAAATTCTGGTACTAATTCAAGGTGGCCGAACCAAATGGGCGGCCAAATAAAAATTATGTAATCGTGAAAAAATCACCTTCTCAGGTTTTACACATCTTTACGTTTTAGCGTCCCTAGGTGCAAAAAAAAATATGTTTTATCAATTCCGTCGGTCCGTCTGTCGGTATGTCTGTCTGTCTGTCTATCTGTCAGTTCGCGGCATAGCTTAAAGACCACTTCCCCGATTGACAAATTTTTACCAAAAATTAAGGGTCATATGGGTATGACCTTGGTAAAAATCTAAAATGGCAAAACAAAATGGCGACCTAGTGAAATGTTAAAAAAATTATTATGAGAAAATCACTTATCCAAATTATTTTAAATTTTTCATAAACATCACATTATGTCAGAATCAACTGGTAAAATGGCGGAACAAAATGGCAGTATAATAAAATATTTAAAAATTCTGCCTGAAAAACTACTTAATGGATTGATTTCAAATTGTGGTATAGGGCTCAACTAGTAAAACGGTGTTACAAATTCAAGATAGTGGAACAAAATTGGGGCCCAATAAACTTTTTGGTAGTCGTTAAGAAAATCACCCTCTCAGGATTTCCATATTTTTACGTTTTATCATCCCTAGATATCAGTTCGCGACATGCATAAATACTACTTATCCGATTGACTTCAAATGTTGACCAAAAATTAAGAGTGATATGGGGATGGTCTGATAATATTTTGGTGAAAATCCAATATGACGGAACAATGTTAAAAAACTTTTAATTTTATATTATTTGGGGTTAAAATCCAGTAAAAAAAACAAGTATTTTTTTAAATTGTCGACGTTTCTCAATTGACTTGTTGCATCCTCAGAACACATATATAAATCTTATATGCTGCGTGAAACCCCTATAATCATTACTTTTACTGCTTTGTTCCGCATATATTTCCCAGATATTAAGTTTCTAAATGGTTTTCGCTCTAACAATTCTCTTGTTGTTATGTCAGAGTAGTGTAATATTTGGGGTTAAGATCCAGTAACAAAAACAAAAGCTTGTTTTTAAATAGTCGACGTTTCTCAACTTTATTGTTGCATCTTCAGGAAGCACTTGTAGATTCTATATCCAGCATGATTATCATCAGTATTTACGTATTCCATTTGTCCGCAGATATTTCCCAGATATTAAGTTTCTAAATGGTTTTCGTTAACGATCCTCTTGTTGTTATGTTAGAGTGTTGTATTATTTGGGGTTAGGGTTCAGTAAAAAAACAAAAGACTGTTTTAAATTGTCGACGTTTCGAAAGTTTATTGTTGCATCCTCAGGACACATATATATAGAATATATCCTGCATGAAACCCATATTATTAGTCTTTAGCTACTACGTTGGTCCGCAGGTATTTCCCAGATATTAGGTTTCTAAATGGTTTTTGTTAACGATCCTCTTGTTTTTCTTTAAATTGTCGACGTTTCGTAACTTTATTGTTACATCTTTAGGACCAGTCTTTACCTATTCCATTGGTTCGCAGACATTTCCGAGATATTAATTTTCTTTGTTGTTATGTTAAAGTGGTGTATTATTTGGGGTCAAGAAATATCTGCGGTCCAACGGAGTAGGTAAAAACTAATATGAATTTCATGCAGGATATAAAAATCTGTGTCTTGAGGATGCGACAATAAATTGGCGAAACGTCGGCAATTTAAAAAAGGGTTTTTGTTTTTTTTTTCACTGGCGCCTAACTCCAAATACTACATTACTCTAACATAACAAGACGACCTTTAATGAAAACCATTCAGAAACTTAATATCTGGGATATCTGCGGACCAACGGAGAAGGTAAAGACTGATAATATGGGTTTCAATTTAAGATTTCGAAACAAAATGACGACCAAAGAAGATTTTTAAAAAATCAACGTAAAAATGTTTTGTTCAATTGATTTTAAATTTTTCAGAAAAATTAAAAGTGAAAATGGGATACTTATTGAATTTATTTTAAATTATGCCTAAAAGTCAAGTGTGGCATAGGTAGAAAGAAAATGGTAAACATATTGGTAGGATTCCAACATGATGGAAGAAAATGGCGCCCGATACAAATGAAGAGACAGTATATATAACTATGACTATGTACTGAACTAACTTGGATCACACTTCACTCTTCCTAATAAAAGTAATAATTCATTACGAGGGAAGTTTCGGGTAAAGGAATTTACCGATTTTATTACATTATGCATATAAAAGTATACCCAAGCTCGTTTATTTTTATTACTTTTGTTGTGACTCAAGGCAAACCTCTCAGAAAGTATTTTAGAATAATTAAATACAATATACTTTTGATGCCAAATATTTTGAAAAGATATACGAGATAACTATGTTCTTTAAATCTACGTACATTGGTTTTGCCTCGGAACTTATGTATTATGTAGGTTAGGGAAAAAAGTGCAGGTATGTAATTTCTCCGCCTAAGGAACGATAAAATATCAGTTAGGGGAGAACCTCCTACAGTGGCCAGTCTTTAACAGTGGCCATATCTTTGTAATATAATAAATTCACTTCAGTTACCGTCGCCATCTATGAATTAAAGAGTTAAGTAGTCGTACTCGAAAATACGTCGGTCCACGTTTTGGTCAGTCTCATTGTTTATGTAGTAGAGAGAGCATCGCTTTTTTGGCTGCCGTAAGTTACGTTTACAGGTATGTTTGCTCTTTGTTTATTTCGTAATGCTTTGTAACCATAAGCTGGTAATATTTTTAAAATAAACTGCAGTATATTAGTTATATTTTGTACCTTTTATTTCTTAAGAATAATAGCGTTTGAATTTGTTTTGATCAAACGTTTAGAAAACGTGGTTTCTCTAACAGTGGCCAGGGTTGTTGTTTTTAACAGTGGCCACTACTAAAGTGCCACTAAAAGCCACTGTAGGTTCCTTGTTTTTTCAGCATTATGGACGAATCAAGGTCCAAGAGATCCAACATTGGAAAAACCAGTGCTGCAACAATGAGAGAGGCTCTTTACCGTATATTTGAAGGTGGTTGGAGTGTTAAAAAAGCGGCCCAGGAATTCAAGATCGCAAGGACCACCTTAAGACGTTATAAATCAAAATGCGAACGAGCGGGAGTTGATGCTGATTTTGCCAACATGGATGTAGGGAGAACACCACGACTTACACCAAATTATGAAGTCAACAAAGTGTTCAGCAAGTCTGAAGAGGAAAAACTTACAGATTATTTGAAGCAGATGGCGAATTTGCACTACGGGTTGAGTCCAACGCAAGTACGATTTTTTGCTTATGAATTAGCTGTTGCTTTTGATAAGAAGATTCCAAACAATTGGAGGAAGAATAAGTGTGCTGGAAAAAACTGGTTTTATAAATTTATGAAAAGAAATAGGAGCATTTCTATTCGATCTGCTGAAGCAACGTCCTTGGCTAGAGCAATGGGATTTAATAAACCAGTTGTTGATAAGTTTTTCACAAATCTTACCGTTTTATATGAAAAATATAAATATACTCCTGCCCAAGTATATAATATAGACGAGACTGGCCTTACAACAGTTCAAGGCTCCAGTAAAGTTATAGCGACCAAGGGCCAAAAACAAATAGGGAAAATAACATCAAGTGAAAGAGGCACCCTTGTTACCATGATTGGAGCCATCAATGCAATAGGTAACTCTATCCCGCCTTTCTTAATATTTCCGCGGAAAAATTTCAAATCACATATGCTTAAAGGTGGACCACCTGGAGTACAAGGTGATGCTTCTCCCAGCGGTTGGATAAATAAAGAAATATTTCATAAATGGTTTCAATATTTTATCAACCACGCTAGACCAACGGCAGACTTCCCGGTTCTTCTACTGATGGATAACCATGAGAGCCATATTTCTCTTGACGTTATTAAAATGGCTAAACAAAATAACGTGCAGCTTCTAACATTACCGCCACATAAACTCCAGCCCCTGGATAAATGTGTTTATGGTCCATTAAAACGACAATACAATAATGAATGCAATAAGTGGATAACTAACCATCCTGGTCTAAGAATAACTATCTACGATATAAGTGAGATATTAGGACAAGCCTATCCATTGGCTTTTACAGCAAACAATATCGTATCGGCGTTCAAACACACTGGAATATGTCCACTCAACAGTGCCATTTATGATGAAAGCAAGTTTATTCCAGCATCTGTAACAGATCAACCTCTACTTCAAGAAAATACCCAAAACTCACCCCATGCAGGACCCTCAAATGAAGGACGTAGAGATGTTGAAAATGCCAATGTAACACAAGGAACTCATTTATACTTTTCACCGGAGACTATTGCACCATATCCGAAAGCTACCAAATGTAAGAAAACCACACTAAATAGAAAGAAAAGGAGCACAGAAATTCTAACTAGCACCCCAGTTATGGAGAAGTTTCAAACTGAAGAGATAGTAAAGAAAACGGTAGTAAAAAGAGCAGTTTTTCAAGATGAGGACGATTTACCCCTGAAGTCTCTGATACCAATTAAAAAAAAGAAAAATAACAAGCGGCCCAATTCCAGTTCTTCTAGTGACAGCGACGATAATATTTCATATGCTTCGTCAACGTGTACCGAATCGTTTGAAGGGGAGGACAATATGACCTTAAATCAATTAGATGACATAAAGGTTAACAGTTTTGTCCTTGTAAGATTTCCTACAAAAAAAAACTATCAAATATTGCGTAGGTCAAGTTACCGAAATTCATCCTCAAGACGATGAATATGATGTGTCATTTTTACGATACCAGCATAAGAAGTTTGTTTTCCCCTTAGTTCCAGACATTTCCACCATCATGAAGAGGGATATAGAAATTGGGCTTCCTGAACCAAGTGTCACTGGGGGCACTTCAAGGATGAACAATTCATTTGTGTTTTCTATTGACTTAAGTAGTTATAATGTATCATAAGATTTCTTGTCTCCCGTTTCGTAGACATGTGTTTATACAGTTTGAAGTTATTCATTTAGTTCATTTTTATACCAAATAATAAATATAATAACCATAAATAAATCCTTTATTTTGGTTTAAAAAGCAGTGACCATTGTTGGGGTATGGGGTGGCCAGTGTACCTTTCTTTCTCCAACAGTGGCCACATTTTTAAACTTTTAAAAAATATTACTTTTTTTTCCTAATTTATTTTTTTTAATTTTACACGTAACATATGGTATAACTAACATTTCCAGGTTTCTATAAATATATAATTAAATAATAAAATGATTGAAATAGTTGAATTACAGCAACATATCTTGAAAGGTGGCCACTGTAGGGGGTTCTCCCCTACAGGTTTTATCAACCTTAAAGTAATTAACCGTACTTGTTGTACTGAATAAATATTAGGAATAATCTAGTTCTGTGTACGCCAATCGAAATAGAGAAACGATAACATTTTGACTAACCAGGAAAAAGAGACGTTAGGAGTTAAATAGTATGCATTTTACACTCTTCGCATTTACGCACTATAATGCCCAAGAACTCGCACAAAAATGATCAACAACTGCCCAAAAACAATTGTTTAATTAAAGCAAAACACCCCTTTGTTGGGTTTACTGTTTTACTCCACATAAAAGTACGATTCAAAAGTACGCGGCGGGCAATGAATAATTCTTTGAAAATAATAATTATTTATAGCTAATGAAATATTATTACAGTATTCGAACCACCTTAAAAAATCTTCTAATTTTCCCAGCAAATATATATTTTATTCAATGCTTATACATATATGTCTATGTAAGACATAGATATTATGACATATTATATTCCTTCATAAAACGAACATATTTATTCTAAAAAATGAAATTTTACTGAACAATTAAACATTTATTAAGCCGCCATTTTATTTTGCCATATAAAATTGGCAAAACTTTACCAGCTCGTCCCTGTTCCACGTTTGAATTTTGTATAAAATTTTAATTATATAAGTGGTTTTTTGATATCGATATTTTAAATATTTCATTAAGGCGCCATTTTTTTCCGCCATAATGTCGCCTCACCAAAATGTTATTAGTTTATCCTTATATTACACTTGATCTTTGTGCAAAATTTGAAAAAATCGTTGAAATGGTTTGTTACACTGATTTTCTTAACATTAGGCCGTCATTTTTTTCCGCCATCAAGGATTTGTACCAAAATTTTCACATTCACCCCCATATCATATATACTTCTTCTGCAAAATCTGGAGTAAATTGGAGAAGCAGTTTTTTTTTCAATTTATTAGGACACCATTTTGTTCCGCCAAATTAGATTTTTATTAACATGTATAATATGGTATCATCTCCATACAACCCTTAATTTTTGACCAAAATCTGAAATAAATCCGAAAAGTAATTTTGGAGCTATGCCGCGAACAGGAAAAACGAGCGTGTGCAAAGTTGATCTTTGCGTACGCATTTACGTTCGCAAAATAATGCTTTTCCGCACGGCGTGCGCAAATTAATACAAGTGAAACTACTCAAAAAGCTCAAAAGTATGGCAGATTTATAAGACTTTTAGTAACAAGGGGCTATTTTACGCGAAATGAGAAGCTCTAGCAATCGTAGTTTATTATACTTCACCTAAATTTATGCCTAATTCCCGATATTTTAGCTTAAAAAGAGTCTCCTGTAGAATAGTAAATTTTTAAAATGTTCAAGTAACAACAGATGCTTTGTTGAATTTGACACGTAAAGTTTGATTTTATTCCGTTCTCGTGTCAACAAACAAAGTTTTTCTATCAGATTGTGAAAAATTATAAACATAATTTTAAAATCAGCAGTTCTGATGATGAGTTACCAGATTCTATCCTGGAGGCTGTAAATATTACAAGTTTAAATTTATTGCCAGCGAAATCTCAACAAAAATATAAGAAACAATATAAGAAAATTGAAAACTGGTGAGAACAAGGGGACATGTAGTGTTAAGGAGGAGGAGTTTCTGGCCTTGGGGATTTGCAAAAAACATTCCAGCCAAATACTTTATGGAGTAAGTACTCCATCTTAAAAAGCGTCCTTAAAATAAAAAGAAATTTAGATTTATACCCATATTTCAAGCTAACATCATGTATAAAAAAGCAAAATGTAAGAAGCCAAAATTTTCGAAAAAAATGAATGAAATTTGTATTTTAACTCTTTGAAGTACCTTGGTCGACAATTTGAACCACCTTTTTGCTGACCTTTCCAGCATGGTGGTTGATGAAACGTACCACTTAAATCAAAGTTATTTTTGTTGTGTATGTCGGTTTAATAACCGTCCCGCATTTGATTGGCTTATGATCCATCGCCTGACGCAAATTCCTGAAACGTTGGCGGTTGCGTTCACGATTTTGTGTGGTTATTTACGTTTCACGTGCTCCGTAGTGATTTGAGGTTATTGTTTTTATGAGAAAAGTGTTGTTTTTTATTCAAAAGTGGCTTTATTTATGATTTTTATGTAAAAACCAACTATAAAGGTGAGTTAATATACATGTTAGATGTTTGTGATATTTGAACTCCGAGTTTTGTTGGTTTCTTTTAGTGTTTAAAAACTGTACCACCGTACAGTTGGAAACATGAACCGACGGCAGGATCCACTCACTTTCAATTTGATAGGCATGACAGAAAATGAACTCTATGATGAAATAGATGCAATCGAAAATGATTGTGCCTCAATCCCTTCCGATTGTGACTCGGAGGCTGATGGTGACGAGTCAGAAAGTGAAGGTTGTTCTTCAGCTGCTATGTTTGATCATCCCGAGGTTGCCGAAATTGTGGTGTATGAGTATGAAGAAGACGAGCCTTCCTCTTCAGATGAATGGGATGCAGAGGATTTAGTACCGCTATTTACTCTAGCAAAACGATGGAAAAAAAGTTTGGTCACTACTTGGAATAAATGCGTTTCTACTATGAAGACTCCTGATCCATTCACTTCGGATGTCGGTCTGTCGAATTCAATTCGAGATCGTGCTAGCCTAAATCCTTATGAGGCGTTTAATCTTTTTTTTACCGACGAACTTTTGACTGATATTGTGTTTCAAACTAATCTCTATGCAGAGCAAACATTTCAAACCAAGGGTAAAGCATATACTCAAACACATGTTGACGAACTCAAGACATTTTTGGGTATAAATATTCTTATGGGCATTAAAAAAGACCCAAGTTACCGTGATCATTGGAGTTCTTCACCAGACCTTCACGATCCCTACATAAGTAAGCTTATGAGAGTTCATAGATTTGGTTGGATTCTTTCGATCCTTCACCTAAATGACAACAGCATAATGCCACCACGTGGCTCAGCCAATTATGATAAACTTTATAAAGTACGGCCCCTTCTCAATCACCTTAAAACTAATTTTCAATCATGCTTACAGCCCCATGAAAATATCGCCGTCGACGAGTCAATGATAAAATTTAAGGGACGATCTTCGCTAAAACAATACTTACCAAAAAAACCCATAAAAAGGGGATACAAAGTGTGGGTTTTAGCGGATGAAACAGGGTATTGTTGGAATTTTGATATATACACAGGGAAGACGGGGGATCAAACAGAAAAAAGTTTGGGGGCCCGAGTCGTTAAGAATTTAGCTACTCCAATTGAAAAAAAAATCACAAAATATATTTTGACAATTTTTTCTCATCCGTAAAGCTAATGGAGTATCTTTTAGACTTAAAACTATATGCATGTGGAACAGTAAATGTATCCAGAAAAAATTTGCCTAATTTCACTAATGATAAAAATTTAAAAAGAGGGGAGTATGAATGGTTTATAAGCGATAGTGGATTGAGTGCTGTGAAATGGCGTGACAAGAAATCCGTGCATATGTTATCTAATTACCATGACCCTACAGTTGTTACTCAAGTAAAAAGGAAAGAGAAAGATGGCACTGCGATGCATATTCCTTGCCCTTTTTTACTTAGTGATTATAATAAACACATGAACTTTGTGGACAAATTCGATCAAATGCGATCATATTATGGGCTTGATCGAAAAAGCCACAAGTGGTGGCATCGCATATTCTTTTTCTTTCTGGATACGGCAATAACAAATGCCTTTATAATATATAAACTATACCATAAAGAAAATGCTAAAATTTCTCTCAAAGAATTCCGAAGACAGGTTTCAGAAGGCTTAGTTGCCAAAACATTGGTTCAAAAATTAGACAAAAGAAACATGTCTACGGAATTATCAGTCGCCATTAGTTCTCATAATCCCACAGTATCGACCGCCGTTAGAAGAGCAGAAAGTGCACATCAGCCCATGAAAACCACTCGTCGAAGATGTGCTTATTGTAGCTCGAAAAAAAAAAGATGTTCGTACCAATTGGCAATGCAGTGTTTGCGCCATGCCATTATGTTTAGGAAAAATCAAAACTTGTTTCCAATCTTATCATGCTAAAACTTAATATGTTTTTAGAATATATTGTTTATTTATATATGATATTCTTAATTTTGTTAAAGTATGGTGGTGCAAGAAATAAACCACCCAATCTAAGTACTTTTGCAGTATATGTATATTTTTATATATGTGTATTAGTGTTCCAATATACTTATTTGAAAGAAATACACCACAATTTGTATATTTTTCAAATGTTTTTTTTCTCGTACCGCTAGGGTTTTTTTTTAAGCCGAATTCCCGTACCTCAAAGAGTTAATAAAGTAGCTGCTATTTTTGTATTAGCTGGTGTTTGTAGGAGAAAAGAGCTTTTAAAGATAACAATTGATGATAAAGGAAAATTTAATAATCATCAAAATTCCTTACACTAAAAATAACACTTTATTTATTTAGTATCCGATCAAATAAATGAGGCATAATATTCACAACTATATCGAAAATATGCAAGTTTGTGAAAAACATGAACTCAGCATAGGCGGTTTTTGCTCAGTATAGAAAAAGAGTGTGCAGTGCACAATATGTTGGAGTAAATTCATTTGGAAAAATGCATTTAGAAATAGCTGCATATCTACAACTGAAAAATCCGGAGCAGTACACGGGACAAAAAAAAGACATGTCGAATAAAATATTAGCCTTGAATAACTAAATAACTACCCTCCTAAGTTAACTCAACCTTCACCAAGCCGAACCATGAGCGCTTCCAAAAAGCCACCCATTGAACGAAATTAGCGGATCCACAATCAATTTGCAAAACGGATTGTTTTTTTGTTATAAATATTAATAGCAAGTAATTAATTTTTGAATTGTTGTTGTTACATGATTCAAGTTGTATTAAATAGTCTTCAAAAATAATACAAATTGCTTTGAAAATCGACGGCTGTCGCAGAGACCTACATAGATGATTCCGCAAATCAAGAAAAGGACACATTAGCCTTGAACTGCCCCGTAAGTTAACTCAACCTTCATCAAGCCGAATCATAAGCGCTTCGAAAAGCTACCCATTGAATGAAATTACCGGATTTACATCCATTTGCAAAACGACCGTAATTGTTCTTTTGTTATAAATATTAATAGCAAGTAATTATTTTTTGTATCGATATTGTTGTTATATATTTCAAGTTGCATTAAGTAGTCCAAAAATAATACGTATACAAATTGCTTTTATTTTCGTTGTAATATAGAGGCTCGTAGAAAAAATATTGTTCCTAGCACGTGCACAAAGTGTCTTTCCCGCACTTAAAGCATATCCTAACTAAGTCTAACTGCTTTTGCGTACGGGAAAGCAACTCTTTGCACGCAGGAAAATAACTATTATCGGATTCTAAGAACCGTAAAACGTCAAGTCTCGTAGGGTGATTTCTTACGACTACAATACTTCACTCTTACCAAGAAAGTAATAAATCGCAAAATTTAAAATCATTGTCTATAGGAAATTATTATTATTATCTCGACTTGTTGTCTCACGGTATTCCTGTGGTTGTATTTTATACTGACGGGAGTCAGTACAAAAGGTAGTTTCTGGTTGCTATGACTTTGTCCTGGATGGCAAGCAGGAAGCCTTCTGTTTCGGGGAACAGCTGCCCTTCTTGTAACCACGTATATGAAAGCTTGTTATGTATGTGGTCTTGCTTTAAGTGCTATCTGTGTCTTGCGTGAAGTGTTTTTTCAGACCAGGTGTTCATCTTTTCTAGTCGTGATTAGATGTGACTGTGTGCGTCTGCTGCGTGACTCGTTTGAGACAGGTCAAGCGGTGTATAATTCTTGTCTGCCTTCACTATTGCCTTGTGGAGGTTAGTTAGTTTGTTGTGGAAGAATTTTCTTGAGTTCGTAACTTTGTTTTTTATTTAGCGATTGTATATCTATAATTCCCCTCCCTCCGTCTTTTCTCTCGATCGTGAGTCTTTCCTTGCATGCGTTGGGATATAACTCTCTGTGTTTAGTCAATTCAGAACGTATGAGAATGTCTGTGTGTGATCATTTAATGATACCAAACGAATACGTAGAAATAGGTATGGCGAAGGTGTTAATAGCTTTCGTTAGATTTCTGGAGTTCAGTTTTGTTTTTAGTAGTTTTGTGAGTCTGGTTTTAAATTCCGTGGTTAACTTTGGTGCTTTGATGGAAGCTTAGGTATCTGTATGTTTCTTCTTTGAGCATGTTATCTATGGTTTTATTGTTGATTGTTTCCGTTATAGGGTGGTCTTTCCACTATCCCTTGTTGATATGAAGTAGCTCTCATTTACTTATACCAAATTTCATGTTGATGTCCAGGGTAAACATTTCTGTAATTATAAGGAGTTCCTTTAGCTGTGATTTTGTGCTTGCGTATAATTTTATGTCATCCATGTACAAGAGATGGTTTATTTTGTGTAGGTTATTTTTATGGTGTTTAATTTATAATCCGAAGTTTGTATTATTCAGTGTGTTTGAGAGTGGATTAAGACAGAGGCAGAACCATAAAGCGCTGAATGAATCTCCCTGGAATATACCTCGTCTGATGTAGATCTCTTCTGTTTCGATGTGTTATTTTTGTGTTCTCAGGTTGATTTTAGCTTTCCACGTACGCATGATTTGCGTAAGGAATTGCCTGATGTTTTTGTCGAATTTGCATAATTCTAGCACTCTGGTTAGCCAACTGTGGAGTATCGAATGAAAGGCAAAGTGCTAGATGTTGTTCTATTCTCCTGGTAATTGTGGCTATGATGATCTTATATAGGGTTGGAAGGCACGTAATAGGTCGGTAATTTGACGGGTCCTTATTGTCTGAGTTTTTAGGTTTAAGGTATGTTATTCTTTGGGTGAGAAAACTGGGGAGTGTGCTAGGTTTTAAAATAATTTTATTAATTTGGAGAGTGAGAGTTTCATGTATGGAGGTAAACTTTTTGTGCCAGAAGTTATGAGAATGTTATCTATTTCAGGACGTCTCCAGTTATGCGTGTATTGGATTGTTTCTGCAATTTCTTGCGTTGTCATTGCAAAGTCCTCTTATTCCTCCAAACACTTGTGTCTGTCTTCTTCCGCTTTAATCCATCCTTTGGTTCTGACCAAATGCTTTTTCAGTATTCAGTGATCTCTTGTTTGGTCCGTGGTTCTATTACTCGTGCCTCCTCAATGCTCATGTTTTTTTGGTAGAACTGTTTTTCGCTTCTTCGAAACAGGTTGTTAGCGTCCTTTCTTTCATTTGACTCTTTCTATTTGTTCTGTGTTACCGTGGTTATAGCTGCTGCTGCGTAGATCACTATACGAATGTCCTCAAATGTGCTCGCATTCGTTATTTACTCGGGAGTTGTGTGTTCATTGATGGTCTTTAGGATTTTATGTGTGTCCCGTTTGAAGATTACACAATGAATAGGATCTCTTGTTGTAGGATCGGAGCCTGACCATTTGTTTAGATGTGACTCCATTTCTACTTTGATTGCTTGTGTGAGAGACGGTCCGAAGTGTAGCTGTGTGTATGGTGCTTGTCATCTGTCGTGGGTAATTGCTGGGAGCTTCGCCCCTACTGAGCATTGAATGAGGTTGCAGATCCTCTTGCGCAAAGTGGGCCTGGTTTGTATGTGGGATTGGTTCGGCATATGCCCCATTGGCCTCAATGTTTGGTTGATGAATGTTTAGTTCAGCAGCTACCATAGTTTTGATGTTGTGCAAGGCGAATGGGGTGAGCTTACTGGTCTTCGTGATGACTCTTTTTAGTCTTTTTTGATCTATTACTCTCTGTTCTGTCATAAGTGATTTGTATTCTGGATATTGTGCTATGAAAAGTATATGCAATTTATATCCTTATCCTAATGAAATTGTCTCAAGTTTGGTAGCGGTGTAGTAGGAATGCATCACCGTTCGATTCATTTCATCTGTCCATTTTAACCTCTTCCTTGGTTTACCTGCCTTGGTAGTTGCAGGTAGTCGTTGCGATATATCCGCTGTTGTAATGGCCTCAAGTTGTTGACTTTGGCTAGCATCTGTGTCAGATGTATTTGTTTATTCATTTGGGCAGCGCATGATTGGTTCGCTCAATTCTGTAATGCGGCTCATGCGTTGCCCTGCCTTTCCTGCCTTGGTGAGTGCCAGCTTAGCCGGCAAAACACTTTTGGTGGGTCTATTTTCCTTTGCTTGGTCGTGATCGTTTCAGTCGAGCTGTCCTTTCCCGCAGCGTCCTCGACCGTTACACTGCTCGCTCGATGGTTTGTTGTTTGTGGGTTGATGTTTTGTGGTGTTAGAAGCTCAAAGTGTCCGGACATTGGATCGCCTGTTAGAAGTTAGAAGAAGGTAGATCATTTTATTTTGTGTTTGTTTGCCTATTATTGTTGGTCTCTCTTTAACGCACATCTATTTTGTTCTTGTTGTTCTTGGTTTTGAGAAAATATGGAAGATGTGCTTCTGGGTTTCCGAGAGAGCAAATATCTCTATATTATTACTAACTATATTATTATTATTGTTATTATTATTATTAGTGTTACTTGGTTTATATATTCAAATCTTAAGCGATTCAAAAACCCTCACAGTCTATATTTTACTTCCTTTTAACTGTATGCTTACTGAAACATTTCGTAATATTTGTTCCATTTATTTATTCAAATTTACGTCAAGTACCTGATTTTATCAGCTGGCAAAATCTCGTAGTGCACTCGTGCATGCAAGCTAGTAAATAAACAGATAAATATGAACAAGAGAACGACGTCATTTGTTAAAAAGTTGGAACGCGTCCAGATATTTGCATAGCCTGCCTCTGTATACAGAGAATCGATAAAGTGCATGATAATGTGGAATGTAGTAAACCAGACGGATAGCTTTGATATTGCTACGTGCAAGTTCCAAAGCGACGTTACTTTCCGGAAGATATTGAATCTTTCAATCACCGACTCCGTAGTGGACACCGGGACCAGAAAATATTTTCCTTAGAATTATATCAAAATTGACAGTATATTTTAATATTCTATTATTTGTTTTTTCATTTTTAACATTTTAATAAGTGTATTTTACATACATATAAAACATGATTTTATTATGTATTTCCACCGATTAACGGCTGACGCAATAGTATTGTTAAAAGAAATGTTAATGACTGTAGTAATTTTCTCATACTCCTACATATTTTAAATCTAAACTAATTAAAATATTTACTAATGCCATAGTACAAACCACAAGCATCGTTACGTCAAAGAAGTCTGGCTCATTGATATAAGTTAAATAATTAAGTTTCCCGTTTTATGTCAAAACCTTATTTAATTTTTTTTGATCAAATTTTAACTAAAGAAAATGAGATATTTGAATCAGTGGCAACAAATATATTTTGAGAGGAAATGAAAATAGTATCAATGCTTCAAGAGTACCCAAATTAATGAAACATTTTTAAATATTACGTACTTACAGAATTCCGTATTGTCTTCACACAGTTAGCTTAATATAATTAAAATTGAAAGGACAGAAAAAAAAGATCTTTCACACATTGCTTTTTACTCTATAAGGTTTTGAGCCCGTCTTTTGACGGACGTATTCTAAATGTAAAAGAAACCAAGGTTGTATAGTCGAATGCGGTCTTATCGTGCGGGTCCAAAGGTCACCAACATTACGAATCAAATCAGAAAACACAGTGGTGTGATTCTTTTATCGAACTATTAAATCTCGATGGGCTATTTACAAATATACAGGGAGAAAGAAAATATTTTTTTTTTTTATTATATTACTCAATATTATTAAGAGAGCCACTTAATATTATTTGATATATTAAATGCCGAGGGACTAAATAAGAAAATTCGCTAAATATGTATTTGGTTTAAATTTTTTGGTTGGCAAAAACAAAATTACACAAAATGGCAAGAAGTCGGAAGGCGGTTCGAATCAGTAGAACAATCAGAATATGTTCTGTTTATACAGCCACTTAATGAAAGTGAGATTTTTTTATCAATCACCAAAAATTATGAGTCCCGCTTCACCTAAAAATCTAACCAGTTACACAGTGTCATTTATTTAAATGCGGCCCAACCCTGTGCAAAGAAAACTTGTTTTTTTTGTATTGTAATAACAAAAAAAAAATTATTTTGCAAAAATATTATACACTTTTATTAAAAACACAAGATAATTAGTTATTACTAGATTTTTTCAGATCTTTACGTTTAAGAGTCCCTAGATGCTGGAAAACATGTTTTCTCAATTCCGTCTGTCTGTAGGTATGGCTGTCCGTCAGTCTGTCTGTTCGCGGCATAGCTAAAAAACTACTTATCCGATTTCTTCAAATTTCAGTCTAAAATTAAGGACCAGGCATGCGAAAAATACAGGCTATATATATATATATATATATATATATATATACATATATAGCCTGTATTTTTCGTTAGCCTCGAGTTTCTGGTAAAGCGATTTTACAGATTTTTATATATCAAATTTTGTCTTATAATTAATAAAAAAATTTACTTATTTTAAACACGCTTTAAAATTGGAACAAGTATTCTATAATTATTTATTTATTGCCTACAAAATTACAAATGCACTAAAAAAGTAAGCAAAAAAATGGGGTCTAATGTAATAAAAAAAAATTTAAATTAAAATTCACTGGCTAATATCCAGTAGCCAGTGGCAAAAGCTCTGAGAATCGGTATAAGGATTGTACAGAAATTTATGCATGAAGAAAAACATAATTTACTTCCGAAGAAGATTAAGAAATATACACGAAAAAATCCAAAGGCAAAAGACTTGAGTTACAATGCAAAAATGGATATTTATAATGCAATTTATGATTTGTACACGTCAAAGACTAATATAATCCTAACTAAAAAATATCATCATCACTTAAAAAGTCCTCATCTTCTGAGTCGTCCTCAAATGGCGCAATGATCATTGGTGCTATTTCGACATTTAGAACTCGTTCTCGATTCTACCAATTCAATATTAATTTCTCCGTATGTTCTACAGATTTCTTCCAGCACTCCGCCGTAATATAATTTAATGAATCTTGCCAAACAATTTGCACTTCATCTGATGTAAGACCATTCTCCACGTGTTTTTCGTAATATGATTTTGCCCCAGTCCTAAAACCTCAAGTCCATTTTCCCGTAATATTTCATCTACGGCATATATTGTTGGTTTTTTAATAGATTTTGCTATTAAAAGAAGTTCTAGTTTCAGCATATTGGGTAAAGGATTTGGTTTTTGTTTTATTAGCCAGTCATAAATATCACTTTTCTTCGAGGAAGATTAAGATTCTTGAATGATAAGATGCATTGTCCAGAATGATTAAAGATGGAGCATCTAAATTTGGAATCAGTTGTTCTTTTAACCACTTTTCAAACAGTTCACAGTTCATATTATCATGGTAGTCCATTCTTTTGGATGTTGAAGAAAACAGTAAACTTGTACATGGGAGAAATCCTGTTGAAGAACCTGCATGCAAAATGATGAACTATTTTCCCGCCCCACATCCCTTTTTTTTCTTGACACTTTTTACAGGCTTGTCCTGCCAAGATTTCGAACCACTTCCATAGTATATATCCAAGTCTCGTCTGAAAATATCACTTTTCCGTGTATTTCTTTAAAAACTGGATACGCTGACTTGCTACATGTAGCAACTCGCATAAAAATCTTCGATTACAGTCCTTTTTATATCGAAAATCCAACATTTTTATTAATTTTGACAACGATTTTAGTCCAATTTCGAATACGCCTCGATTTTTTAAAGCTTTTTTTAAAACTTCAAGGGTGATATTAGTTTTTGATGTATATGAATCGTAAATTGCATTACGAACATCTATTTTTACATAATATTTTATTAGATTTAATAACATTTATTTCACTTGTGGATGCAAAAAACCCGAAAATTGTTTTCTATTACTCATTTTATCACTGACTTGTCAATCTGACTTTGAAGTGACATCGCTCAGATAAAAGAAAATCAAACTTAAAAAGTTTGTCGTTGATAGATCGTATGACCCGCACGATAACACTGCTTTTGAATATAGTGTCGGTTCCAGGATTTTGTAAACGAAAAATTAGAGCATCCATTGAAATGTTCAAACCTACAAGAAAATTTAAAAGAGATACTGGTTATGGTCTACATCACACGCGGAAACCGTTCTTAAAACAGGACTAGGGTTTGGCAAGCACAAGTCGGGTATATAAACCCGCTTGAATTTCTCCAAGTTTATTCAGTGTTCAGATCTCGTGGAGTAAATATCCCTTAAGATACCTCGTGCAATTGAAGGCTAAACGTCTGATAGTAATTCCAGTTTGAGACGGTCTAATCCCCCGAACCATGATTCCATTAGAAGGTTGATGGTAACAATTTGTTTTATTAAAGCTGTTATCACCAATATTTAAAACGTAAGTTGGCAAGGATATATCTAGTTTTACATAACACAAATTTAACTTTATGAAGTCGGCGCCGATTTAAGATCTAATTACTAAGTACAGGGTGTTCCAGCGAGGACTGAACAGGGACCTATTTTCGACCTTCCTTGTATTTTGGAAAAATTCAAAATAGCCAATCGATGTATTTTTTCTTGTAGAATCCAAAAATGTCATCGAAAAAATATTTGAACCAGAAACAAAAGAGTTACTCTATGCATCAGGTGTTTTTTTAAATGGAATGTATCGTTTTTTATACGATTTTTGGAAAGAGTGATTTTTTTTATGTCCGTCCTGATTAAAAGATTTGATTTTGCGATAGCTGTTTATATTACATTTTAATGTTTTACAAACTAAAATTTTAGCTTCACCTGTTTAAAATATACGATAGGTTGGTATAGGTGATCAAGGTAAAATGACGTTTGAATGCTTTGTCAATAACAATTGACATTATTTTAATTATTGTCGAAGTCTTCACCTAAAAAATATATATTTGACTCTGATCGAAATGAAATACTCTTTGGACGAGAGACTACAGATTGTTATGCTATTTTACAAGTGCCAAGAAAATACAAGAGAAGCAAGAAGAAGATTTATTGCAAATTTTCATAGAAATATATCCATCAATACAATTCTAAGGATAAAAAACCTATTTGAGGAAAATAAAACTTTACATGATAGAAAAAGAAATTCAATAAAAAATAATTATTAAATAATAAAATAAAACTACTAATAACATAAGTTTTCAATGTGACCGCCGTTTTTCTCGAAACAACATCGATAACCCCTTTGTAGCCTTTCTAAACTTGCTGTTACAATATGATTTTCCTGGTTAAGGCGGTTTATTTCATCGACAATTTTTCCCATGATCTCTTGAATATTTTCGTTTCGTGGTCTGTATACGACGTTCTTCAAATGGCCCCAAAGAAATGTATCCAAAACTGAGAGGTCGGGGCTATTGGGCGGCCAAGCATATGTTCCATTTCGCCCTATCCATTCGTTATGGCGCCGATTTAAAAATTGAACCACATCATGCACGGCATGAGGAGGCGCCCCATCATGTTGCCAAATTAAATTCTGATATTCTGCCAATGGTAAGTCTTCCAAAAAATTTTCAATTTCGTTTTCTAAAAACTCATAATATCTGTGCCCATTTAAAGTCCCGTTAAAAAATATTGGTCCCAAAATTTTATTGTTTTTTATCCCACACCAAACATGAATAGAATTCCTTCCTTGAAATTTAATAGTCTGGAACTTTTTTGGATTTTCAACGGCCCAGTGGTGACTATTATGTCTGTTGAATACTCCCGATGTTGTGAAAGTAGCTTCGTCGGTCCACACAATATTTTTGAATAAATCAGGGTCTTCGTTTTTTTGCCGAATTACCATTTGAGAAACAAATTGGAAGCGAAGTTCTTTTTGTGCCGGTACCTCGGGTAACTCTTCTGCGCCTTACACCGCCACCGTACTGAACTTCCCGAACTGCATCCGAAATAGATTTGGTTGGATTAACTTGAAAATAATTTATAATGGCCTGGTCTCGATTTCTTCTTCTTTGTATATTTCTTTTTCTATCATGTAAAGTTTTATTTTCCTCAAATAGGTTTTTTATCCTTAGAATTGTATTGATGGATATATTTCTATGAAAATTTGCAATAAATCTTCTTCTTGCTTCTCTTGCATTTTCTTGGCACTTGTAAAATAGCATAACAATCTGTAGTCTCTCGTCCAAAGAGTATTTCATTTCGATCAGAGTCAAATATATATTTTTTAGGTGAAGACTTCGACAATAATTAAAATAATGTCAATTTTTATTGACAAAGCATTCAAACGTCATTTTACCTTGATCACCTATACCAACCTATCGTATATTTTAAACAGGTGAAGCTAAAATTTTAGTTTGTAAAACATTAAAATGTAATATAAACAGCTATCGCAAAATCAAATCTTTTAATCAGGACGGACATAAAAAAATCACTCTTTCCAAAAATCGTATAAAAAAACGATACATTCCATTTAAAAAACACCTGATGCATAGCGTAACTCTTTTGTTTCTGGTTCAAATATTTTTTCGATGATATTTTTGGATTCTACAAGAAAAAATACATCGATTGGCTATTTTGAATTTTTCCAAAATACAAGGAAAGTCGAAAATAGGTCCCTGTTCAGTCCTCGCTGGAACACCCTGTACATCACGCAAAGACAATGATAAATTGAGAGCCTTAATGCCTTGATACCGATGTCATAAAGTGAAATTTCTGGCACAGCTACAGCAGATTGAATAATTTATTTCTTTTTAATCCTTAAGTCTAGTGAATATTGGGCGCCCTGTTTCTGTCACATCCACTTCTGCACAGGCGCAAAGAATATTATATCTCTTCTATTTGATAAGGCACAACATCTCTCGGGCATTGTACGTATGTTGGACATGACAATAGTCATTCCATATCAGAGCTTCGATCAGTTTAGATGTTTCCGATGTTAGAGAATCTTGATCAAAAATCGAAATGGTTGTGCAAAATAATAAATTGTCTATTGAAGGCGATGGTACGTTTTTTTTAATTTCTAGAATATGTTATACTGAGTCGTCAAAACATGAGTACAAAACCTTATAGGGTAAAAAACGTGAAAGCTCTGTTTCCCCCTCCTTTCAATTTTAGATCAAGACAAGACAAAATTCTATAAGTGCGTAATATTTAAAGTTGTTTCATTAATTTGGGTATTCTGGAAGCACTGATACTATTATCATCTCAGAGTATATTCATTGGGAATAATTCAAATATCTCTTTTTCTGTGCTTAAAATTTCGTAAAAATATTTAAATAAGCTTTTCCAGTTCTCTATTTGACATAAAACGGGGAACTTAATTATTTAAGTTATATAAATGAGCCAGACTTCTTCGACGCAACGATGCTTGTTATTTGTACTACGGCGTTAGTAAATTTCCAGGTTTATTTGCATATTGAAATTACATAGAGCCAAATACAGTTTAATATATTTACTTGAAAACTTTGTTGATAATTTTAATTAGTTTCAATTTGAAATATGTAGAAGTATGAGAAAATTAATACAGTCAGTGGAAGAAAGTAACTGATTCTATTCGGCGGCCTTTTGTTCCATCATATTGGATTCCTACCAATATTTTACCAGTTTTTACCTATGCTACACTTGTTTTTTGGGCATGATTAAAAATAAATTTAACAAGCAGTGTTTACATTAAAATGTACCGCCATTTTGTTACGTCATCACATCATATCACACTTAATGCTTGCACAAATCAGTAGTGTTTTCAGGCTGATTTTTTAAATATTTTATTAGGCTGCCACATTGCTATATTTTATTCATACTAAAATGTTACCAGCTCATTCTTAATAACACTTTGTTTTGCAAAAAATTGAGGTAAATTGGGTAAATAGTTTCTTCAGTAATAATTGTTTTAATGTTTCACTAGGCCGATCTTCTATTCCACCATATTGGATTTTTACCAAAATATTGTCAGGTCATCCCCATATTAAGTCAATCGGGTAAGTAGTTTTTAAGCTATGCCGCGAAATGACAGACAGACAAGCAAACCAACAGACGGACCGACGAGAGGAATAAAACATATTTTAAGGCGTCTAAAGACGCTAAAAAATCACATTTTTAAACAGGAGATGGTGATTTTTCCAGATTATAAATATTTTATTTAGGCGTCATTTTTTTCCGCCATCTTGAATTATTACCACAGTTTTACTAGATCATTTGTATACCACAATTATTTATAGTACACAATTTGAAATCAGTCTATTAAGTAGTTTTTCAGGCTAATAATAATAAGCCGCCATTTTATTCCGCTCTCTTGGATTCATACCAACATTTTACCAGTTAATTCTTACATAATACTTGATTTTTGTGCAAAATTTGAGATAAACTTGACAAGCAGTTTTTTAGTAATTCACTGGCCGACAAAATTTTTTTTTGTTGTAACACAAATGAGAATAGCATAATCTAATAGAATGGACCTATCCAAACACGAAAATGACAAATAGAAAGTTGTAGCACGTAGTGTTTTCTTGTTGTAGAACCATATCGAGTGTTACGATACTTAATATCTATAGAAAAAATGATTTCAGAAAATGCTTAACCCTGTTTAGTGACTATGTTTACAGTTTTCGCCTATTAAACATACCATACATCTAAGAGAAAAGGAAACGAGAAAAATAACTTAAAGTACTAATTAAACTTTATTTTTTTCCGTTTATGAGGTGTCCTATCTATCTTCTCTCTTCAAAAACCAACAGTAGTCACCCATCATGGCTGGATCCCATCGTCCTTGGAAAAAATGACAGATGGGAATGGAGGAAGTGAATTTCTAATGAGATTCTGGCACCAAGCGCTTTATAGGCATCTAAGAGTTCATTAACTAATTGTTCATATATTTCATCGATATTGTTGCCTAAAAATCCTCTTACTACATTAACAAATTAATTCCATGCTCTGAGTTCCTGCCTAGTTAGCTTTTCTGTAAAATTGACATCGTCCAGCAATTTTCTGATTTGTGGCCCAATAAAAATGCCTTCTTTTAATTTGGCGTCACTTAACTGGGGAAAGACTTGTCTTAGATATTTAAATCCATCACCATCTTTATTCAAAGCCTTCACAAAGTTTTTCATCGGCCCAAGTTTAATGTGAAGAGAAGGCAAAAGGACATTTTTGGGATCAACAAGAGGTATAAATTTAACATTTTGAGATTCCAGTTGAAATTCGCTTCTTTCTGGCCAAATTTTTGTTACATAATGCTGATTTATTGCACGACTGTCCCATAAACAAAGAAAACAGCAATATTTTGTAAATCCCTCCTGAAGTCCCACTAAAATCGCTATAACTTTTAAGTCCCCACATATCTGCCATTTATACCTATTGTAGTTTATTTTATCCAAAATCGTGCGCATATTTACATAATTTTCTTTCATTGCAACTGAATGGGCCACTGGTATAGAGGGTTTTAAATTTCCATTATGCAATAACACAGCTTTTAAGCTATATTTAGATGAGTCTATGAACAAGCGCCACTCACGGGGAGAATATTCAATATCAAGTTCCTGCATTAAAGTGTCTATATCAGCACACGCGCACAACGAATTTTCCATACTATAGAATTCAGAAAACATAGCATTTCTTTTTCTGAAATTCGTAATTTTTGTTTCTTTGGCCAGTAGGTTCCATTCCTTAAGACAGGAATCCAGAAGTTCTGACTATTGCTTGGATAACCCCAAATCACGTACTAAATAATTTAATTCACTTTGAACAGCCGGAACTGGGACCTGTGTTAAAAGTGGGATCGGTGCACTGTTCTTCTGAGCTGCCTGATGATGCGTTATCTCCATTATCTCCCAAATCAATAGCTTGCCAATTTAAAGACGCAATCGGCACTGGCAAATTTGTATTATGAGGAACAGGTCGTATGGCAGATTGCAAATTTGGATATTCTATATTGTGCTTTCCCTTTTTGGAATAACCTTCAGTGTTTGTCAGGCAAAAATAACAATCGTCAGAACGATCGGTAGGTTCTCGCCATACCATTGGAACTGCAAAAGGCATACTTTTTCTCTTTCCCTTCATCCACTGCACCAATGATACAACTAACACAGCACACATGGGGAGCCCACCGCTTATCTTGATCCCCAATTAACACACCAAAATATTTAAAGTAAGCTTTTTTTTACATTTTCGGAAAATGGCCTGGCTTGTGATTTCACCAGAAATTCTCCACAAATATAACAAAATTTGTCAGGAGAAATTTTGCAACTTCGGAGCGTTTGACACGACATTCTCGTCTTCACATACAATTGCTTATCGATACACAGAGAACCACTCAATTCGAAACTCAACAAAAGAGTGATGTTTAACGTTTATTTTATGTCTAATGTTGTAAACAACCCAGTTTAGGTAATTTTTCCATTGTAAAATAGACCCATTTTAGCCGCCCCACAATAAAATTGTTTACCTGTCAATATAAAAGATTCTAATTAGGCTATTAAAAAATGGTACGTATTAGGGCTTTCCGAATATTTTTTTTTATTATTGGGAGGGTATTTCCATTGTGAAAATAATGAGCTGGCCTGTGTTAGAAAAATCTTGGCGGCCAGTGAATTATTTTCTTTTTAACATTTCACTAAGCCGCCATTTTGTTTTGCCATATTCGATTTTTACCAAACTGCTACCTGGTCATCAGTATATGACCCTTAACATTTGACCATAATTTGAAGTCAATCAGGAAAGTAGTTTTTAAGCTATGCCGTGAACTGGCAGAGAGACGGACAAACTGACGGATGGAACGACACAATTAATAAAACATACTTTTTGGCATCTAAGGGCGCATATGTAAAACCTGAGAGGGAGATATTTTCACGGTAACAAATAGTTTATTTAGACGCCATTTTGTTTCACTAGCTTGAATTGTTACCACAGTTTTACTAGGTCATCTGTATACTACAGTTATTTATGGCTAACAGTTTGAAATAAGTCTATTAAGTAGTTTTTCAAGCTGTATTTTTAAATAGTTTTATAAGCTGCCATTTTTTTCCGCCATCTTCGATTCGTAACAAAATTTTACCAGTTGATTTCTATATAATATGCAACTTTTGTGCAAAGTTTTGTTTTGCCATACTGGGATTTTACCAGAATGTTACCAAGTCACCCCCATATAATCCTTCATTTTTGACCGAAATTTCAAGTCAATCGGTTGTTTTTAAGTTATGCCATGAACTGAGAGACAAACCGACAGATGGACAGACGGAATTGATAAAACATATTTTGGCATCTAGGGATGTTAAAACGTAAAGATATGTAAAACCTTAGAGGGTGCCTCTTTTCAAATTACAAGTAGTTTATTTAGCCGTCATTTTGTTCCGCGATCTTGAATTAGTGCCACAGTTTTTCTAGTTCATCTGTATACCATAATTATTTATGGCACATAATTTGAAATCAGTCGATAAGTAGTTTTTCAAGCTGAATTTTTAAATATTTTACTAAGCAGTTATTTTGTTCCGCCATCTTGGATTCGTATCAAAATTGATTTTGTTGATTCCTACATAATATTTGATTTTTGTGCAAAGTTTGAGATAAACTGCATAAGTACTTCTTTAGTAATTTTTTTTTTACATTTCACTAGGCCGTCATTTTGTTTTGCCATATTGGATTTTTACCAAAATGTTACCAGGTCATCTCCTTATGACCAAAATCTGAAATCAATAATGTAAGTAGTTTTTTAGGTATGCCGCGAACAGACAGACAGAAACATGTTTTTCGGCATCTAGGGACCGTGAAACGTAAAGATCTGAAAAAATTTGGGAGGGTATTTTTTTACAATTTCAGGAATTCCTATATATATACGGTCGAATTGAGAACCTCCTCCTTTGTTGATGTTAATAAAATTGAGTATATGGCGCAGCACGTTTCACTATGGAGGTACTAAGCGATGTATTATTAAAGCATATAATATTACCTATTAACACAATTAAATTATATAAATTTTCAAATTTATAATTAATTAAACTATATTTTTATAACTGAAGAACTTTAAAGAATTTTATATTAAATAAAAACAAAAAATATAAGGGATAATCCTAAGTAATAAAAAATTTCCAGTGTACGAAGCTAAACAACATCATAGATAAAAAGATTAAAAACTAAGGACAATGTCAAGTTAATTTACTGAGAGGGTATTGTCGGTCCTTGATTGCGGAAACCCGAACAACTTTAATAACGCTCTAAAATTCACAAAAGAAGTAAAACAGGAGAAAAAGTAAATCAAACTCAATTTATTTTGTCGGGTGTTGCACGGTGATAAAAGAGCGAAAATCAATTTACAGAGCTAGTCTCTTTTTAATCTTGTCGGGTTAGATTGCGACGTTACTGGGATTTCGAAAAGGAAGTTGACAGATTATAACATATATTACACAAAGTATTTGTGTTGGTTTAATGATCGTTATCTTGAACAGCGTAGCCTAGGATCTATTTTGTGCACTGAAAGTCTTATTTTATGTTATATAAGATGCAATTTAAAAAAATCGGAAATTTGTTTTATCCGGAACTTCCCTTGTTATGAATATTTCCTTTTATTAGGAATAGTAAAGTGTCACCCAATTTAGTTCAGTACATAGTTATTTAGGAACATATGTATTTATATATATAATATATATATATATATATATATATATATATATATATATATATATATATATATATATATATATATATATATATATATATATATATATATATATATATATATATATATATATATATATATATATATATATATGTCTTTTAAAACATTTTTATTAAGCATCATTGCGTTCATACTGGAATCCTACCAATATTTTACCAGTTTCTACCTGTACCACACATTTTTTGGGCATAATTAAAAATAAATCCAATAAGTAATTTTTAAATTGACACACACCGCGATTTTATTACGTCGTTTTGGATGCGTGCCAGTTTATCTCTATATCACACTTAATTTTTCTTTCTGTGAAATTTAAAGTCAATTGAATAAGATTTTTTTTTAATTTCATTTTGCCGCCATTTTGTTCCGCCATCTTAAATTCGTTACATAACTTCAAATTCAAATTCAAATGATTTATTACCATGATATATTACCAACGATTACAGTATGTAATATAGGATCGTCAATAAATGGTTTATATAAATAACACAAAAAATATTTACAAAAAATATAGAAAAAAAAACATACAAACACTGGGCCATATGAATAAAGTTGTAGCAAGTGCTTTTGCTTATGTTTTTTGAGAAAGATTTATGTACAACACAAATATCAAAAAGAGTTAACATTATAGTAAAAGCATTTGCTACCTTTTATTCATCTGGCCCAATATTAAAAGAATAACTAACAGTTATAGTATTTGTTAAAACAAAAATGGTAGAACACATAAAAAATACAAACAACCTGCTAAAACTAACAAAAAAAAATTGAGAGACAACAATTAAACGGGTCAAAGTTGCAGCTAAGAAAAAAAGAAAATATAATAATAATAACAAAAAATAATCCTTGCACTAGGCTATGTGGGTATGAGGATTCCAGGCACATTAAAACTTAATAGAAGAAAAAATAAAATAAAACGAATTTTACTCAGATATTGATTGAAAATACTCATCAGGCGAGTAAAAGGAATTTTCGCTGAAAAAAGTTTGTATTTTCTTCACGAAAATATTTTCATTCTGAATATTTTTAATCCTTTGAGGTAGATGCCTAAATATCTTGATGCTCATCTACCATGGACTTTTTTCAAAAAAAGTGGTTCTGTGGAGAGGAACTGAAGGTTCCCTCCCATGTTTATATACCATTATTTTATGCCTCATTCGCGGGAAAAAGTTCCCTGTTTCTCATCATATACTTCACAGTATTGAACATACACAAAGAGAAAACTGTCATGATTTTTAATAATTTAAAAAGTGGTTTGCAATGTTGTAGAAAGCTTGCCCCTGTTATGATTCTAACAATTTTCTTTTGTAATATGAGTAGGCATTCAACATACACATACGCATTATAAAACATGATCAGGATTTTTTGATTGAATGTATGTCTTAGATTATATAATGCATAATTGAAACTCTTTAGTTTCCCAGCCAGATCCTCAATAGGAAATTCCCAAATTATGTGATTATCGATATTTAAGCCTAGAAACTTAGTTTTGTTAGTAACTAAAAAAGTTGTACTAATTGACATCGCATTTCAATCCATTTGTTATGAGTAGTCCCGCGTTTAGAACTAGGCCATTTTTTGCATTTGCAGAATCGAACAAAGTTACTTTCACTCAAAGACTGAATCAACATAAACGTATCATCCACATATTGAATCACACTTCCATGACATCCATCATTTTCATTACAAAAA
Source organism: Kuschelorhynchus macadamiae (assembly GCA_030620095.1). Taxonomy (NCBI): domain Eukaryota; kingdom Metazoa; phylum Arthropoda; class Insecta; order Coleoptera; family Curculionidae; genus Kuschelorhynchus; species Kuschelorhynchus macadamiae. Next base: position 626,283 of record JAUTXW010004879.1, read on the forward strand.
TTCGCAAAATCGTTGCTAAAGATTAAATATAGAAGAGGAGACAAAACGCCTTCTTGAGGGATGCCATATGTGACAGCATTATTTTTTAATCCTAGTTTCTGCCTTAATTCTTTTTCATTCACACCCTGTAATTCAAGATATTATTTCCTGTTGAATAGATAACTGATAAACCACTCTAGAGGCACTCCTGTAATCCTATATGATTCTAATGTATTCACAAGATCATGATTTATGATATCAAAAGCCATGGACAGATCAAAATAAAACCCACCAATGCAGAGTTTTTATCAAATGATTCTGCAATATTGTTAATGGCTTCAAAAAGAGCAGATGTAGTGTCGCGGCTCTTTCAGAAACCATGGTGGGTATTTGAAAACAAACTGTATTTTAAAAAATAAGCCTTTAAACGATCCTTCATACACCTTTCCATAATCTTCGCAAAAACAGACAAATTAGAGATAATTTTATAATTGGAAATATCAGAATGATTTCCCTCTTATGCAGTGGTATACATCTAGCTTGTTTTAATATCGAATGATATATACCAGAGCCGAAAGAAAGATTTTTAATGTGGACTAGTGGCTGCGCGATTTGCGCCGCAACATCCCTAATTATATTACAGGGGATATCATCTAGACCTGCACTTTTTTCTTATAGCTGCTTATTTCTTTTATAACCTTTGAGACATTACACACATCTACCGGTTTCAGAAAGAACTAATGCACAATTTTCCTCTCCACATATCTTTCAATCCTATCAAGAAACCTTTGCCCATAGAGAATTTACACTTTCCACAAAAAAAATCATTAAACATACCACATAACTCACTCTCATCATTAACACTAACCCAACCTACTGAGATTGACTATTTATTAATTTTATAATGTTCCTGTGTGTTGTTTTTTTATGATTTCCCAACATTTTTTACTTACATTACTTGCTTCTTCTATTTGACTATCGTAAAATTATTTTTTGGTTTGCGATATTAATCTCCTATATTCTTTTTTTTTCTCTGAGTAATTTCTTTTTAGTTCTGCGCTTCTATACCTACTATTTAGAAAGTATACATTTTTCAGCTCTCAAACAAATTGACATATGATCCGTAAAATGAAAGTGATTGAGGGAGATATCATAAATATGAGAATAATTGGTAAAAATATTGTCTATTCGTGTATTATAACAGTTTTCTCTGTGAGTTGGTGCAGACACTGTACTTTTTAATTTAAAATATTCCAAAATATCCATAAATTGCTTAATAATAGGGGTGTTATTATCTAAATTAAAATTTAAATCTTCACAAAGGAAGACGAGATTGGTCTTACTAAAAACGTTGTTCAACAACTTATAAAAAATTTCAAAGAACATAGCAACATTTCCACTTGGAGGTCTATAAACTGAGTTAACAGTGCACTTACCACTACTGAGTGAACACATACCAAAAGCTTGCTCGAAAACTCCCTCCCTCGAAAGAGTCAGCAAATTTATGGTTTTACAATCGATAGTCTGGGACACAAATAGAGCTATAACATCTCCCTCTTGAAGTTATCTAAGAAAAACAGTTTAATTTCATACTGTTTAAACCTGTGCTCACATACGCTAAAAACATCTGGTTTTTGCTGGTTCAAAAATACTTACAACTCATCCCTTTTATTTCGTACACTGCGCAAGTTCAGTTGTAGAATTTTGAGAAGCTGATTATCATGGACATTATTTAAAGCAGTAACTACAATATTTGAGTTGCCTTCATCGTTATCGTTACCTAAAATTCCTATAGTCCCCATTGAGACAAGCGTGGATATAAAAAAGAGTTATTATCAGATATATTATCATTCTTTAATCATTATTGACAAAAATAAACAATCAGAAACAGAAACCTCAGTCTTATCAACTATTTGAGTATCACAGTTAAGATGTTTATTTTTGGAATAATTTTCCAGAGTTAAACTCCTAGAAAGGGAATCTGCAGTGCTTCGTTCCTGCCCTAGTTCCTCAAATAAAGTTGTATTACATTTATCACTGCTATCATTTTGACTCCCTATCCTATCACTATTTTCTATTAAATCAATAAAAATAAAATTATTTTGCTTAGTACTGAAACCACGAATAATATCACAAAGTTTAAAACTTAATCTTAGATTGCTTAGCAAGCCTAAATTTTTTTAATTTCGGTCAATAAAACTTATTCTACCTTGGAAACGTGAATTCAAATTTTCAGAAAATTTGCGTAATTTATCACTGAATTTGTTATTACTGGATTTGTGAAGAGGAACTCCTACAAAAATTGTATTGATATTTGGACATTTCTTCAAAAATATTTTTAAATAATGGTATTCTGAAATTTTTAAGAAAATCATTTTGCCATGCCACTATAATAATATTGTCATTTAACGTACATTTTCTGGCTAGTTTATCCACGTTCTCAATCACTTGCTCGAAAAGAGCACCAGGCTTATAAAAAGATTCTATACGGCAATTGTCACTATTTATGTGTTTATTTATAAGTCTATTTAGGTTCTTACTGTAGTCATCAACAAGCAAGAGTACCTTCTTTCTATCAATTTTTCAAGCGGTGTTTGGTGAATTTGTACTAATCGACGCCGGCGCCGGCGACTCTGTGCAAGGCATTTTTACATCGCATTGCGTTACAAAGCTTGTAGAATTGTTTTTCTTTTTACTTAATGAGCAAAATACTTTTTTTTAATCTGGTGTCTGTTCTGGATCAGTCATGGTTCTACTATTTTTACAAGAAAACATTGTCTGAGTACTGCGTGAGGTCTTTCGTTTGCACTCATACATTTTTAAGGATTCCCTCATTTCTCGGATTTTTTTCTGCAGGTTTCTTATTGGTAGCTCATTCATGCGTGTGATCTCATTCAACTCTTTTCCCCTAATTGATGCGTCATTCAAAAATTTTTGATAATATTGTTTGATTTCTTCAAGTTGTTTACTTTTAAAAGCAGACTCCAAAGTAATCTCATTAAGTCTGTCTTCTAAAACAGAGCTATTTTCATCAAAACTATCTTCCACGCTTTTGCTGGTTTGTTCTAGGGATGACCAAAATTCTATAATGAATGGATTCAGTTGAATCGATTCGATTAGCTAAAAACAAATCGATTCGATGCAATAATTGGGTAATTTGAATCGATTCGTGGAAAAAATCGAATTGATTCGAAAAATATTGAACCTATGTCCTCTAGGCTTGATAAATTGTGGTGTGGCAATAAATAAAATACGTTTATTACCCTTAAAAGGTTTTATTATAATAAATGTACGTAATTAACATAAATAGTTATAAATAAAAATAGTGCTAACTAACAAAACCGATAATAATAATAATAATAAACCAAACTCAACCAATAATTAATTCATTCTTGACCCTTGACCTAGCCACTCTTCAATGCTAAGTGATCCCAAGAATAGTTGGCTGAAAGTCGGTTAGGCTTTAACCTATTTCTATCCTGTGTTAAATAAAGGCCTGCCTGGGAAAATAACCTTTCGGATGGTACCGATGTAGCAACACATGGTAAAGATTTAAATGCTAACTTTGATAAATTAGGATATACACATTGCACATTTTTCCAAAAATGAAGTGGATTTTCTGTTTTTTTACAACAGGATGCTTCAAATAATGATTAAGTTCCACAGGCAACTCATCATCAGTTGCAATTGAGGATTTAGAACTTTGAGTTGATACCAACGAGTCATGGTATGACCATAAACTTTCAGTATCTGCTGAGGTTTTATTTTCAGTACTGATGGTTTCTAACTTAGTGTCATCTGATTTTTCTTCCTCAATAGTAACTGCTTTTACTGTTGAAGAAATAAATTTCAAACTTGAACTAAAAGCCAGTGGGTTGTTAAAATGAATGTTTTTATATCTGGGGTCTAGAATAGTTGAGACTGCACACAACTTTAAAAGTTCTACGTTTCTGAATCTTTTTTCTGTTTGTTCTACAATAAATTTTTTTAATTCGATTACAGGTTCCATGGTTGGGTTATAATTATTTATAGCTTTGGTCATACAGTTTATTATCGGGATAATATTACTGCATGTAATATAATTACTTCCACATAACTCAACAGTTACGGCCTCTAGTGGTTTTAATAATTTTGTCATTTATTTGGCAATTTCTAACTCTAAGCTGAAAGTATGGGCGGCGAATTTGGAAATTTTAATAACATGCTACTGACTGTTTCGCTAAGCAAAATCATATGAAATGTCGAATTCCACCGCGTTGATTCCTCTTGAATCAGTTTTAGGGTGGAATTTTCTAATCTTCCTTGAGTAACCCGTATCGGCCTAAGTCCGTCTGAAGCTGATACTGACTGCTTTGTAAATGTAACAATGCTTTTTATTTTTTTTATATTTTCTTGAATATAAGAGGCAGTGTGACTTTCAAACAGTTGAAAAACACCAATAACTATCGACTTAAGTTCATATTCAGACAAATTTAAAAAATGTGCTGTTAGACCTAAATAACTAATGGTTTGGGTTTCAGTCCAAATGTCGGTAGTCAATACAAAACCAGGTACATTTTTAAACATATTTTTAGTAATGTTGCTTAGGTCTTCATATTTTTTTGTCCATTAATCTAGTTATAGTTTGTCTAGAAGGTATTTTGTATAGGAGCTGTGTTGTTTTTAAAAAATATCTAAAGCTCTCTTTTCAACAAAAAGATAATGCATCTTTTGCGATCATGTACAATAATCCATCGGTTATATTATTGTGCTTTTACCCTCCCTATTCAAAAGGCTTAATTCTACAAAAAGCTTCATTAACTGGTAAAAGTTTTAATTTTTTTTGGCGCACCTATATCTAGGTCTAAAACAGATGATGACGAACCTTGAATTGAAGTTATCTCCTCTTCCACTGATTGTTTTCTTGGAATAGTCTCTAATGTACTGCTGCTATTTTTACCACTAGATTCCGGGTTAGGAAAAACAATTGTTTGCACTTTAGATGTCAATGCACTGCATATATGTCTATCACAGTCAGAGCCTCGGTCAGATCTAAACAAAAATAAATAACAAATAATCAGTTTGATTTGTAAATTTATAATAAATATAGATTAACTTACAGAACTGGTGTTGTCTCCAAAGCTGTAGCTATTTTTATTCCATGTTTTCGCTTTAGATGATTCATAAGATTTGTTGTATTGCCTGAATACTTTACTGTGGTATTACAATGTCTGCAACGAGCAGAAGTATTATTGTCACCATCATCACACAAAAAATGTTTCCAAACACTACTTGTTTTTGGAGGCATATTATACTGATCAGATACAAATAACAATATCTCGAGCTCACAAGGTGTATTGTATATTTGTCACAAACTCTCTAAAATCGCCCAAGAAATAAGTAAATGCGAATATTGAGAACGTGCGAACCGCAAAAAAGAACAATTAAATGTTTCCAATTTTCACTGGAACGAGTGATTCCCCGGATCGACGCGTGGCGCGAACACTGCCATCTCGTACGCGTAAGGTAAACCACGACATAACGTAAATATTTGTGGTGCGTTTACACCCAAGGCAATAAAACTGAACTATTTTTTTATGTTGCAGTATAAAAAATTTAATAAACTATTACTGTGTTAAAAGTTTTATGGTATTATGGTTAAGTTGACGTATTGTTTATCCATGCGATTTTTTGGGTAAAAGAATCGATTAGTCGAATCGATTTATAATTCTAGAATCGATTCGATTCCTCCGATGCATCGGTTTAAAAGGATTGATTTTTTTTATTATCTTTAATCTTTTACACTACTTAATTATAGATAAAATATTTGTTACAAAAAAGACTATTTATTTTTAACTGTCGTCGAAAGTGAATCCTTATCAGTTCAAAGAGCTAGGTATTTGTGCCCTGGTATAAAAAAAACTTTAAAACGATAAAAATACACTTTTATGTTATTCGTTGTCTATTTATGCACTATGGTCTAGTAGTCTAGTAGTTTTCCCGTCAAATGAACGTCACACATATAAAAGAAATAAGAGTTAAAATATGAATCATCACAAGCAGAACATTTTTTCTACCAAACGATACGTGACAACAAATAAAAGTCGCAGACAAAACACACTTAAAACAATATAAACGACGAGCACTATTGTCGGTGTTGTACCGTTGAATACTTATTCATGAATGAATGAAACAACCTAACCAGTTTATCTCTATATCACACTTAATGCTTGCACAAAATTTGAAATTAATATAATAAGTAGTTTTTTAGGGCTGATTTTTTAAATATTTTATGACACCATTTTGTTTTACTATCTTATATTCATACCAAAATGTTACCAGTTCATCCTCATGTAACACTTGATTTTTGTGCAAAATTGAGGTAAATTGAATAATTAGATTTTTTAGTAATAATTTTAAGGTTTCACTAAGCCGCCATCTTGTTCCGGCATATTGGATTTTTACCCAAATCTTACCTGGTCACCCCTACATGACCCTTATTTTTTAACTAAAATGTGACGTCAATCTAATGAGTAGTTTTTATGCTTTGCCGTGAACTGACAGAGAGATGGACAAACCGACAAACGGGCCGTCGGAATTCATAAAATATATTTTGGCATCTAGGGACGCGTGAAGATATGTAAAACCTAAGAGGGTTTTCTTCACATTACAATAATTTTATTTGGCCACCATCTTGAGTTGTAACTATAATCTTACTAGTTCATCTCTATACCACAATTAGCTATAACACACAATTTAAAATTAGTCCAATAAGTAGTTTTTTCAGGCTGAATTTTTAAATATTTTATTAAGCCGCCATTTTGTTCCGCCATCTTGGATTGGTACCAAATTTTACCAGTAGATTCCTACATATTACTTGACTTTTGTGCAAAATTTGAAATAAATTGCGAAGGTACTTCTTTAATAATATTTTTTTTAACATTTCACTAGGCTGCCATTTTGTTATTGGGTTTTTACCAAAATGTTACCAGGTCATCCCCGTATGACTCTATTTTTGACCAAAATTTGAAATAAATCGGGTAAGTAGTTGTTTAATTATACCGCGAAGATACAGACCAACAGACAGACAAACCGACGGAATCGAAAAAACATGTTTTTGGACCCTGAAACGTGAAGATCTGAAAAAATCTCGGAGAGTGATTTTTGCGCAATTACAATATAGTAAAAATGTTAAATACAAATTATCATTGATTTAATGCAATTGACATCTAATTCTAAGGATACTTATATGTGTAACCAAAAACATAGAAAGGTCAATGTTCACCGGAACTACACTCAAAAAGATTGCCAGAGCCGGATAAAGTTCAAGTGATCCCAAGAAAAAGTCGCGGATCAACATTTCTATTCAATTTGTCTGAATGCGAGTCTATAAGAACACGAAAAACATGTTTTCATAAAAACAGGAATGAAAAAAGGGCAACAGCCGACGAAGAAAGGTCACACAGGAAATTGGAGTAATCCCGGAGAAAAAGATTTAGTGGGGTATTTTTATTTGTTGTGGATGTTAGATTCCATTATCTGAAATATGGCTACTAGGCTAAAACTTTTTCTCACTTGTTTATCTTAAATATAAATCATCAGTTTTTAGTTAGTACTATCGCATGGGTTTCAGGCGTTTCAATGTTTGAAAATACACAAAAAACTTGATTCGGACGAATGGTTCACCGAGGCGAAAGCCTACTTGATTAGTGAGTAGCGGGCTTCGCAGTTATTTGTATACTAAAAAAATGTCAAGTTTGAAAATTCAATATAGTTTTGTTTTCATAATTACTGAACAAATATTTCATGGCATCCTTTACTTGTGAATAAGATTCATTGCTATGTCTAGCTAACTTTCTAAATTTTGGCTCACGCGAAACCAGATATGACGTCATTATCCTTCACACTAACTAATATCGCTATTTATATGTTTTCCATCGAGAAGCTTGATGGCGCGGTGGTAGGGTTCCCAGCCTGAGTCGTGTAGCATGTGAGTTCGAATCCCGACGAGGCCGAAGATTTTTTTAACATAATTTATAATTAATAAAAATTTGGATTACTTGTTTTTCTAAAGTTAGGCTAGGTTAGGTTTGTTGTAAAGAAAGTGCGCGGTAGCGTGCCAGCCGACTTCCGAGTCTATATTAAAACAAGGATTAGATTAGAACAAAATCTATACTGTTAGGTGAATTCCCCGTTAGGTTAGTACAAGTTTGTCAAAAAAGCCGTGATTTTTTGACAAACGTTTTTCTTATTTACCGTTAACCGACTTTCCGACGAATCATTCACGTTAGCGTGGAATGACGGCCGGCCAAAATTTCAAAATTTTTACAAGTTGATTGTAATAATTTATGTTTTTTCCACAATTTTTGATTTTTGGAAAAATAGTATGTATACCTCGTGGGAAAAACCACATTCCCGGACTCCGTATTGCCTGTCTCGAAATCTTTACGATCGTCCGGGAATGTTTAGAATTTCCTACTAGGTATACAATGTACTGTTTCTTAAAAAGCATCCAAGAAACCAGACCATAAATTAAAATTTTCATTTTAGGCACGTATTTATTTCAAATTTAAATGAAATGGATAGTAATTTTTCTAATCTAAATTTGACATCAGACAGAAAAGTTAATTATCAATCGATTTTCAAAATGCTTTATACAGGGTAAACAAGTTAATATGTCAGGTTGTGTCAGTGGACTCTGGGGTCGTGTATTAGTCGTGTGCGTGACCTTAGGAATCTAGTCCTACACACTTATCTTCGATCCTATTTTACTATTATCATAACCTTGATGGCTATTTTTGATTAACAAACGTCCCCTAATCCGGTACATCCGGTTACGGATATATATGCCATACATTCATTTATCTGTAAAAATCTCATTTAAAAAAAATGAGTTATTTAAAAGTTAGGAATACTAGACGTTTTTTTGAACAGGTGCAAAAATATTTCTCTAAAATAAATTACGACATTAAAAGTGACAAGAAACTGTGAAACCCATATCTAAAAATTTTAAGCAGTTCAGAGGTTATGGGGAAAATATATTTTTTTTAATTACCTCAATATAAATCGAACCTACCATATTTGAAAATGAAATTTTTTGGACAGATATCCAAAAAAAAATTGAAATAAATGATGCTCCTAAAAGTTACATGGAACTGTGAAAACCGGAAAACCTATATAAAAATTTTAAGTCGTTCAAAAGTTACAGGAAAAAAACAATTTTTTTTGGGAGCTGTCACAATATTTTTTCAAAATAAAGTACTCTCCTAAAAGTTACATCGAATTTTAAAAACCGTATTTAAAAAATGTAAGCAGTTTAAAAGTTAAAGAAAAAAAAAACAGTTTTTTTTAAGCAAACTTCCCCACGTAATTGCAACTCCTGTATATATTCCAAGACCCTTCCTAAACCATCCATTTCGTGTCTCTTTTTGAGTACTTTCCGGCGTCACAACCAGTTTTTCCGACCATACGCCTACTTTTTTATTTGAAAAAAAAACAGTTTTTCTTAAAAATATCTGTTTTACTAGCACTTTTCAGACAGAAATCCAATAGAACCGACACATTGTATGTTTTATAAATTTACGGAGTTTATATAATAGATAATATACAGTATTAGAGAAATGATAATTTATGTTTTTAATGAAATTACAAATAGGCTAGATTTTTTCAATACATGTTTTTTACACTTAATGCCTTAATACTAATTATTAAAATACATAATTAATATCATATTTCACTTTAACTATGATAAAATAAATTAAGATATTTGCTGCTCAAATGTATCAGAATTATTTTTCTGAAGTGGCACAAAATTTAATAAAACAGTGTTAAAATGAAACATAATAATTTTTCCATCAATACGCATCTGTTTTAATATTGTAGCGAACACTACCGTAAACTTTTTCATATCACTTTGACAAAAAGTAGCAAATATAGTAAAGTAATATATCTAACGAATTTTCTTGTGACATGGAACTAACAAATTACAATGAAATAAGAAAACTGATCTGATCAGAAATTAAAAAATACTCTCAAAAGCTAATAATGTGTACCCCTCATAACACATGCACCATTTTAGAATGTTTCAGAATTAATTGGTAAAAGTAGATACAAAATTGAAAATAAAAAAAGGTTCCAAAATCTACCCATTCCGGTAATGAGTATTCAAAATTTAGTAGTACAGTTCAAACACTGACTAAATCAGTAAGGAAAATGAGGGTTGCAAAAGTCGATAACTTCTTCGGAAGGGCTTATTCAAATTTACACCTATTAATCAAATAAAAACGGTCCAAAACGGAATAAGTAATCATCATACTGTTAAATACAACGCCGTTATCAAATATATGTAAAGTGTGATACTAGGATATTACTAATTGCAAAACTTCGATTTTTGTTCAAAAAAAAATTAATTACCGAACACATTATAAAACGGAGTTGGTAGTCACTTCACAGAAACTGCCTGGGCAGATGCCTTGAACCACGTTTATATTCTCAAATTCTCTTAGAAATCACAACCTTTCTTCTCACAAGAGAATTCTCTGAACACAATGAAAATTCACATATACTTATAGCCGGTTGCACAAAATTTAATTGCTGTTTAGAATATTTAACTCGCGCGACGACCGCCGCGAACACCGATCACCTAGTAAAGTCACATTGTTTAGAGCCTTTCGCGAGTTTTCGAATTTAACAAGCTGCTTATAGAAATCTAGGAACTCGCTGTCAAATTTGACTTTCCGTTAAACATTCTAAACTTTAAGCGAGCTTTCTACAACCGGTCGTTAAACTCGTAAGTGTAAAATATAAATCGTGAAAACGACTCTTTAATGCGTAAATGCATATGTATATGTATAAATCGAAGCGATAAAAAATATCAGACAAATATTTGTTTTAAACAAACCAAAACTCAGCCGTGACGTCTATCACAAATGACATGTCAAATATCCTAGGCCAAGGCCTCCTATCATTTCGCATCGTATATGGATCGGTACCTATCGATATGTGCACCTTTTTCTTTAAATCGATTTTTTTTTCGATTATAATTTCGATTACTATTCGCATTAAGCGGCAAACTGAGGTTAAATGTGGAATTTGAATTATCAACTTTGCGAAATTTAGTCACGCTCTACCTAAAAATATCTTGTTTCGTAAAAAAATAGCCCACGGGCTTAGATATTTTAGTTTCCTTGTAATTCAAGATAATGTTAAAAAATGAACCCGTTCTTGGGAACTTTGGTGCAAACTTCACTTCGTTATTGCACCCCCTGTATTTAATCCAGGAACCTTCCGAGATAGTCCATTTCATGTAGCTCCCGTGCCGTAATTAGTTTCCTGAGCAGATGCCTACTTTTTTTTATAAAAAAGAAAAAGTGACTAAAAAAATAATTTTTTTATGATTTTTTCGAAAAAATTCAGTTTTTCTTAAAAAAATCTATTTTCTCGCCATTCGATTTGATTTTCATTTGATGCTGAGATGCATTTAGGTTTTTATTCTCCTAGATATTTTCTATGAAAAACATTTCTTGGAAAATTTCGATAGGACTCATCCACTTTGGAATATAAGCGCCTAAAACACCCTTTTTTTCAAACGAAAAAAAATCGTAAAACCGTCAAACGAAATCGAAACTTAACCAAAAACAGTAGGATTCTGTAGGACCGGATGATCCATCGCTCCAGAAAGTTTCGTCAGAAAAAAGTTAAAATTGCGACCTCAGCAGTATTTCATCAAAATTGACTTTTTTGGTCAACTTTGCCGTGCCATATCTTCGGTATCAAAGGTGGTACAGAAAAATGTTTCAAACAAATCTCGAGATCCACGTCTTCTCTAAAAACACATATCAAATTCAATCTCCTATCTCTAATAGTTTTCAAGATATGACCGCCGAAAGACCGAAAAACACGGTTTTTATGAAATGACAAGACCCACACCAGGTTTTCGTCCCCGAGTGTGAGAGCCGTTTGTTAACAACTAGCCTTTGTTTTTTTTAACCTCTTTATTTTCTCCGAAAAGGGTAATATTGTAATTGTGAAAAAATCACCCTCCGAGATCGGTCGGTCGGTCTATCTGTTTGTTTGGTGTAACAAATGCCCACACAAGGCTGGCAGCCCATAGGGGGGATGAAACTTTTACAGTGTACAAGGTGTGTGAAATAAGACGTCTTATTTTATTATATAAAAAAAATTAAAGATAAATATTTCTTTCTTTCTTTTAGGGTTAAATCTTTCTTTGTTTTTATTTGTGCAGGGTGTTGCATTTTCCTAGGCTGATTTGAACTTTCCTGTTTCAAATTAGACACCCTATATATTATTACAGATTATGATATAGCGTTTAAAGTCGAGTTCAACATACCTATGTATTAGTAAGGGTCTGTAATGCAACGTTTCGGATTTGTTGGCATGTTTTATAAGTATTTAATCTATAAATATTCAGTTTTCATCATTTACTGTGATTCCAGTTAATAAAACTTTTGTTAACACAATATCAAGAGGACTAAAATGATGAACACATTATTATCTGCAATAACTATTAATACCTAAATATTTGTATTTTTTAAATTACACGATTTTGGAGCTTTGTTATGAAATAAATAGGTCGCCTCCTGAAGATGATCATCAATATATACGAAACGGGAGTCGTAGACCCATATTGTTATATATCTTTGAAATCGTTGTTTTGTGTTCAATTTAATTTTAATATATTTTACAGAGGGTTGCCTTTAAAAAATTAAAAATACGATACTGTGTTTTATATTTTTTGTTTTTTTATTGCAACCCTTTTTAAAATAAAATTATATTAAATTGAACGCAAAACAACGATTTCAACATTGAACATGGTAACTTTTTTTTTAATCTTAAAACTACTTGGGCATTGAGCTCTAAATATATTAATATTCTATTTTTTTTGCTCTAAAAAAACATCTTAAAACTTCTTTAATTCTGTTAATTTGAAAATAGATAAAAAACAGAAAAAAAATGCCAATAAATCCGAAACGTTGCTTTTCAGACCTATACTAATATAACTCGTTGAACTCATTATTAAATGTATTATGGTAACGTAATATATAGGATATCCTAGGTATAATAAGAAAATTTACATAAATCCAAGAAAATGCAGCATTTTAAATAAACGAAAAAAAAATTAAATTTCAAAAAAGAAGCAAAGAAATTTTAAATATTTTCCTTTATCGCCGAATCACCCTGTACAAGTATATCTTTTTGACACAAAGTTTTTCCCTCGGGTTTTGTGCGATTTTCATCCGTAATTATTATAAGGGCAAAATTGTCGGACAACTCCGGCAGCACCGACAGAAACAACAATGGGCGTTTTCACTTCTACAGACACGACACTGACAGCGATGCCGGTGGATGCGTAATATCATTTAAATAATTGCAATACTTTGACACTCGCCGACATATCCGTGTGGTGTTGTTGCAGGCAATCCTTCGTCGGCGGTTGTATAAATGTTTTTATTTGATTTTTGTGTGGCGTGGTATTTTTTGAATGCAAGAAAGAAAAATGCCCAGTTTTAAATACGATATAGTAACAGATGTTTACTGCATCTTGGTGTGGATATCACCTATATATCTACGTTGCAGACGCAGCCTGCTCTATCAACTTCTCGATCAACTTCAACTGAACATCGGACAAAAGTCGAAAAGATGATTGGATGATATAGAATGTGAAATCCTACCAGAACTACAAAAAGAAGCAAACTCTCTTCCATATATACGAGATACGTGAAAGAGAAGTGGTGAATTTCCAAGCAGAAGTTCAAACGACTATAAAAAATATTAAACAACGACGTGTTTCAAATCAACGATCTTTTCAACAGCAACATTTTAATGTTCCACTGTCTTCGCCTGCGAGGAGCCACTCAGACTCTTACCAAAGTTCGCTCGTAACTTTTGAATATCAAACGCATCCTCCTTCGAATCAGATGGAACACCGATAAGAACAACCTTCTCAAAGAGTTTTGACAAATTATACAAGTATTTGATGACACGGTGGAATTTTTTTTCAATCTTTATCTTTTCTTTATTTGTTGATTTTAATCAGAAATAAATTATAAGTTCCTTTTATTTTGTGAGAATCCCACATTATTGACGTTGCTAGGATTTCTTCGGGTGCAATCTAAACCGAGTATCTTGCTTCCTGATCTTATTAATTATTTAATCCCTAAATTAATTTTTCTGCAAAATATGCCGTTAACTGGATTCATTTTTTGTATTTTTTAACATTTTAAAAGGCAGCCATTTTGTTCAGCCATATTAGATTTTTACCAAAATTTGATCAAGGCATCCCCACATAACTCTTAATTTCTGACCAGAATTTGAAGTAGTTACCGCGAACAAGCGGACAGACAGACAAACAAATCGAGGGAATTAAGAAAACATGTTTATCGGCATTCAAGGACCCTGACGTAAATTTCAAAAAATCTTGGAGGGAGATATTTTACGATTACAATATTTTATTCTTACGAAGGAAGTCAAAAAGAGGAATACACCTCTAAATGAAAACAAAATCTTCCTTGATTTAATGTTTTATGAAGGAATAATTCACCATTAAACTTTTATTAGCCTAAAAGTAATTAACGGAAGTTTACTGATCTACTTTTAGGACCGCTACGAAGGCAAGGGTGACATTTATAGTTAAGTGGAATGAATTTGAAAGGCAATTTTGATTTTATAACTTTTCGGTTTTATTATTGTTATCAGGTAAATTAAAAACCGTAAAATGAGGATCGGCATTGTACTGGAACATATTCGTGCGTATACTTTTCAACACAATAATAATATAAATATCTTTATTTTCGCAAGACATGTAGTAAAGTTTATTATAAATTGTTTAGACATGTTTTACAAAATTTGTAACTAAAACTCGATATATTTCTAGAAAAATATATAAATCCATCTTCAGTGGCAGATCTAGAGGCAAAACTATACATTTTTAAAATACGCACTAAAAAAAAGTTACTCAATACCAGGGGCGTGCGGTGAAATTTTAAGAAAGGGAAGCCATTTTTAGAAACTTACCTATTTGTAATGTAATTCGATTCTTCGATCATTTGTTGCAAATTCGTCAATGACGTCATCACAACATATCGACATATTTTGGAGAAGTTTATTTTCAATGGACAACAGTGATGTATGCGAAAGTCCCCGTTCAATTCCTCACGAAATTTTTTATACGTTTAAGTGTTGAAAAATTGCGTTCTACTGATGAACTTGTGGCAGGTATTGTCAATACTAATTCACACAATTTCGACACTTCCAGCTCCTTGTCTTTTAAAAATGGCATTAGTTCCTTAGCGTTATTTTTTGCGCTAATGTCATCAGTTTCGTAAATCACTTTTAGTTCAGATCGCAGTAACACTCGGTCGAAGAAGTGCTCATAACGAAGAAGAAGAGAATTAAACGCATCTTCTGGAAAAGTTTTTTCTTTAAATGCATCAAAATTGCAGAGCTCGAGGAATTTAAAATCATTTAAACCGTTAAATGTATAGTTTATTTGTTGCTGAATTTGATCGATTATTTCATAAAGAGGCGTCTGTATGATGTTTGAACATCTCCGACCTTGTCTGTTCGAAGACGCTTGGCTTGTATCTCTACATTTAACGTCATCGTTTTCTCCCAAAATAGGTCAAAGTCATCTCTTTTTTGGTTTAACATGGACTTAAAATCATCCACTTTTTTAGGCAAAATGCAATATCATTTGTTTTAGTTTGTAATATATTAAAAAAATTGCTCTAGAATAAAAATATTTCTGAAAATATGTTCAATAAATAATTGAAATTAAAATCTCGTTTCAAACAGTCCAAAAACCCCCTCGAATTCGAAAACGCGTCCCACGTTTCACTATTTTCTATTATATTCTCAAATAGTTCAATCAGTGATTCACGATTTTCAGATACTATTAACACAAGTCTTCCATTATAGTTCCACCTAGTAGGAGCTACTTTGGGCAATCGTTTGTGGACAATGGAGTCCAAAGCTTGTGTACGTTTTATTGACTGCCACTTGAAGTAACGAAAAATACTTTACACTCTTTAATGTGATTGATGGACTGGGATTAAACTAAATTTAATTTATGAGCAAAACAATGGACAAACACAGAAAGTTTCTCAAACTTTAGCTTGCAGACCCCCTAATTGTCTTGCCGTCACTGCAGCTCCATCATAGCTTTGAGCAACTAATTTCTTCTCTTCA
This sequence comes from Kuschelorhynchus macadamiae, assembly GCA_030620095.1. Classification (NCBI taxonomy): domain Eukaryota; kingdom Metazoa; phylum Arthropoda; class Insecta; order Coleoptera; family Curculionidae; genus Kuschelorhynchus; species Kuschelorhynchus macadamiae. Next base: position 642,447 of record JAUTXW010004879.1, read on the forward strand.
TTAATTTCTTTAGTAATGTTATAAACTACAGTATATAATGCATCTGCTGTACGATTTTCGGACACATTCTTAAAACCTAAAAATCGGTCTTGAATACTTCCGTCTGTTTTAACGTAGTAGTTTAGTAAAATTAGTGATATCAATTGTTTCGTCTAGAATAATAGCAATGAACCGCGCCTCGCCAATCTCCTGCTTAATTCTTTTTAGAATAATGGTTGCAACAACGGAAATTAAATCATTCTGGATTCGATTCGACGTTCCGCGAAAAACGCTAGACTGCTCTAAATGATTTTTTAAGCAATCATCATATTTAGCCATTAAACTAAGTAAATCTTGAAAGTTTCCTCTATTTGAAGAAACCCTTGTTTCGTCATGACCTCTAAATCTCAATTCGTGCTGTCCGAGAAAACAAACAACATCGATAAGTCTTCTTAATATTTGCCGACTTTTATCGACTAGTTCATTGTGTTGGCGGTGACTAATTTCCAACTGTTTGTTAAGGGTTTTTCTTTTATGACGGCCTGCAAATGCGCTTTGGACATAACGTGTTTTTTACAGCTTTATGGAAATTGTTTAAATCGAAAAAACCAGTTTTATTTATTATTGAAAAAGGACTCTGGAATACCTTTTTCATTTTCAAAAAGTAAACATGGCCAACAAAATAATGTACTTATATTTTCACACCCTGTTAGCCATTTAAATTGTTCGTATTGTTTTTCCGGATAAAAATGTCTAATACAGTTTTTCTTTTTTATGGTTAAATTTTTCATAGGCAGTTTTGCCATTCCTTTGGAAATTATTTGAAGCTTATCAGAGAAGTTTAATGTTGAAAATCCCTTTATTATTAAGACATACACCACACATTCACACACACTCTTCTTATTAAATTCTCCAACATTTTCAACGTTATTATCGACAGCCGAAGTTGACGGTATTTCCATATCCACGTCCGTATTATTGCCTTCAATATCGCACCATGCACGACGCGACATACGTATCACACAACACGCGGATAGCCGTTCAAACAAAGAACCTACTCCAACGATAGCTTCCGACCCCACTTAAAGAACGCGACTGAAATGCAAAAATTGCAAACAGCTGGTGGAAAGTTCAATAACCTCTGGCTCGATTCACAGGAAATCAACCATACAGGACTTGGCTGCATAGAAGCTAGCGGCCCGCATAGGTTCTATTCGATTTCTATTGTGGCTCGGTCGGAATCAAGGCCGCATTTATTATGGGCTTGATAATTAATTAAGATAATATTTTAATATTTTTAATATAAACTAAATTAATGGTTTCCTATTTCAAAAATTATATTTTAGAAGATGTTTTGTAATTTTTTTTTTGGGGAAACACTGCTTCCCTTGCTTCCATGGACTGCACGCCCCTGTTCAATACTCAATTTATTCATGTTAATGCATATACATGTTTACATATGTCACAAAATATGACACATAAATTTAATTTTTAAAAAATGTTTGCTTAACACAAATTAAAAAATACAACTAAACCTACAATAAAATTTTAAAATTACTACACATTAAAATAATGTGTGTGTAATTTATAAGAAATAAATTCATTACAAGAATAAAATGATTTTTTTTATTAAAAACTCCCTAATCCTATTTTTAAAATGTTTACGAGGCAAAAGTTTTATATGTTCAGGCAGAACATTGCTAAATCTTATTGTCTAGTACCCAGGACCACTCTGACACCTCCTTAATCCCCAGTATACCAGATTATGTTTATGCCTGTTGTTGTGGTTATGTACATTCATGGGTTCTAAAATAGCTCTTGTTTTGCCTCACATAAAGCACTGTCAAAATATTCAAATTATCAATATGGTGTTCCGCGTCTCCTTTTTAAAAACTGGAGTTACCATGGTACATTTTAGCACTGAAGGAAAAATATTATCATTAATACATTGGCTAATAAGTTTTGTAAGAGGACTTGTATCAGTGTAGCATTACATAAAAGTGATAGCAAGCTAAATGTATGGATTTACCCACAATAAAGTAACTTTGACTAGGTATCCATAGTATTTCTAAGAAATTTTTGCGTCGGATTTTATCTCCCGTACCTGAGGCTGTTTTTAGCATTAGTGTTTTTGTCAGATAGACAAGAATGTGTTCTAGCTTCTAATATTTAGATTCTCACGCATTTTTACATAAAGCTATTCTTGATTTTGACGTCTCAGAAAGGTATATCCAAAGGATATAATTAAAAACCAGACTTTAATAAAAGCTAGAAGGAAGAATATCAATTATTATTTTTATATATATTTAATAATTATTAAGACCAAAACTACTTTTTGCTTCTGACTATTAAATAAGTAAAAAAATAAGTAAACGTGATTTTGACCGACATTTAAGGGGGAACTGCACGCAGTAATATGGATCATTTGCAAGCCTTCCGCCGCTGCAATATTATGTTAAAACTATAAGAGATATGTATTAGCTTCAATGTGACTTTAATAAGGAAATATGTATAGTTGGGCGCTAAATGCAAATTTTTATGAAACCATCAAATCTAGAGTTATAAAATAAAAGTAGATTTGTCCACTTTCGCCATTTTTGACCACTTTTTGACGCACATGCCTTCGCATATAATTTTTTTTTCCACAAAATGGCTCTTTACCGCCTTACATTGATCCTTTTTCTACGTAACTGCAACATTTGAAATGGTAAATCGTACTCATGTCTTTGTATTTTTGCAGCGCGTGAACCCTTTTGAACCCATTTTTAACCGAAATGTAATTTAAATTGCCTAGACATAATACATTTTTTGAGGTCGGACGTGCAGGAAGTTTTTTTTAATGCGTAGGTACCTTTTCATCTTACATTCAACTCGACTAGACCTTGTCTCTGGTTTTTCACTTTTTGCGTGCAGTTCTCCCTTAAGGTAGAGACGTAAACTAATGTTAGAGCTATACTATAAAACGATAATTGCTTATTACGAACTGCCGAAATGCCTAATAACGCTATTAAAAAGTTTTATTGGAGCTATAAAACATAAAACAACACGTAATTTCAAAAGATTATCCCCTCATGGTTCTAGTCTATAAACTGAGAGTAGATGTATTTTCACACCCCAGCAATTTTATGAGGTCATTATCCTAATCTTTGTTATACAGTGTGCCCAGGTTATGTTTTACGACAAAACAAGCAAACGGGAGATTTTTGAATTTTAAAACGGCATTTTAAGAATATCTCGCTTAGTTTAAAACGAAAAACGAACTTTTACTAAGGATACCATTGTAAAGCAAAATTATTTACATAACATTAATGTGTGACAACTGACACACTGAACAGGGTTTCTTCGTATATTTATACCGCGTCTGTCGCATTCATTATGAAAGCTAGAAAAATGTTTTAAATGCAAAAATTGTAGAAATTGCCCTGAACAGCCAGAATTCGTTGCCAGAAAAAACAAATGAGCATCGAAAATTATATACCTGTACAATATATGTGCGTCAAATGGATCTATTCTGGCTAATTATAAATATACTCGGTTTGATACTTTTATCTCTAAAGATACCCGAGAAGAAAATCTTATCATAAGAGGCAGTGTGTTAGAGAGAGACGGAAAACGTTCTATCAGTGTAGTCGATGCGGGAATACATTGCCTCTTATTTCAGGGTTTTTCTCAAATTTCTTGAGTATCTTTAGAGATAAAGGTATCAAACCTAGTATATTTATAATCAGCAAGAAGAGATACATTCGACGGACATAAATTATATAGGGTGTTCAATTTAAAATAACAAAATTGGTGGTCATTTCGTTAATTTTGGATGTTCATTTAATTTTTCTAGTAACGGATCCTAGCTGTTCAGAACAATCCCTACATCTTTTTTTATTTAAGGTTGTAGCTTGTAGATTATAATATCAATTTGTTTTGTACATTTCAATACTGATTAACTTTTTCTTATAAAGTTTTACCTATTTTCAATAATGAAGAAGGTTCTTTACTCTGTGTAAAAGCCAATCCAAGTATTTTTTTGCTTCCCCCTAAAAGGGAAGTATTGTAATCGTGAAAAAAAATCAACCTCCGAGATTTTTCAAATCTTTACTTTTCAGGGTCTCCAGATGCCGAAAACATAGTTTCTCAATTCCGTCGGTCTGTCTGTCTGTTCGCGGCATAGCTAAAAACTACTTACGCGATTGACTTCAAAAATTAAGGGTCATATGGGGATGAGCTGATAACATTTTGTAAAAAGTCCAATAAGTCAAAACAAAATGGTTGCCTAGTGAAATGTTAAAAACATATTACTAAAGAACTACTTGTCCAATTTATCTCAAATTTTGTACATAAATCAAGTATTATGTAGGAATCAACTGGTAAAGTTTTGGGTGGAATCCAAGATGGCGGAACAAAGTGGCGAGTTAATAAAATATTTAAAAATTCATCATGAAAAACTATTTAATGAACTAATTTCAAATTGTGTGCCATAACTAATTGCGGTAGAGATGAACTAGTAAAACTGCGGCATTAATTCAAGATGGCGGAACATAATGCTGATCAAATAAAATATTTGTAATCGTGAAAAAATTTTCCTATCAAGTTTTACGTATCTTCACATTTTAGCGTCCCTATATAGATGCCAAAAAAAATGTTAGATATATCAATTCCGTCGGTCCGTCTGTCGGTTTGTCCGTCTGACGCAGCATAGCTTAAAAACTACTTAACAGATTGACCTCAAATTTTAGTCAAAAATTAAGGGTCATATGGGTATCCGGTAATATTTTGGTAAAAATCCAATCCAAACAACGCGGCGCACACTGGTCGATTTTGCCAAAGACATGGCATAAATTAATCTAAAGTATTTTGTTTGTTTTTATTGAGTAAAATATGCCCGCTTTGGTGAAATTAGATGTCAAAACTATTTTCTTGCTATATTTTTATTATACAGGGTTTAATTTTAATTAAAATAATTGCTTTTATAGTAGATCAGAATGTCTTTTATCTATAGGGTGTCTGTAAAATCTAGAAATGTATACCTGATGCTAAGATATGATGATCTAAACTAACTTAATCTCAGTACTAATGTTGACAGTGTCCGTGATACAGGGTGTTTATTTTTTTCGGGACAATGTTAAATACCACTGAATGCTTCAATTTTATTAAATTCCTCGACGTTGCACCCCATAAAAACATTTTTGGGTGGAATTGTTTTCCGTTGTAGCATTCCTAACCTTACTGTCTCTCCATTGTAAAAAATAGTTTATCCTTTACTTAGACAACAATACCACCCACGATATAATTAAGGGGAATAAGGTGTCTGATCTGAATATTCATGTGTTTTTTTTTCTAGCACATTGAACCCTTTAGTCTCTTTAACGAATTAAACCTTAATAGGACGACAGAACCGTGTTAAGGAAGGCCTGCAATTTTGCCAGATTATGATATCAGGTTTGTTATTTTGATCTAAACTGAGTCTGATGTCTACCAGAGAAATAAAAAAAAATGCTGGAATTTGAATTAGTAATATTAAAACTTTGTTTGTATTCTGAGAATCATCGAAACCCCATTTACAAATTAAAGTTGAGTCGTTCAAGTTTTCAATGAGATTTCGATGTTTCAGCAGGGCATCTCCCTTAGGCATGTTTGGTTAACTAGATTTTGAAGTGGAAGTTCAGCCTGAGATTCACTCACAACAATCCCAGCAGGGTAACATTTTTTTTCCTCTAAGACCTGGTCATATGAAGGATATATGGAGCAATTAAAGCTTATAGCCTGTATTCATGTGAATTTATACTGGAATTTTGGTAGCTTCGGTTCAACCACCAACCTCCAGTAAGTCGGGAATACAAGCATTGTTTTTTTTTATTTAAAGCATTGAAAAATCGTCCGCTTCTCCCGACTCTTGATTTATTGTTTTTAATAATGTTGCTGCATTTATATTATTTTCGCTACTATACTATCCGGTCTCAAGCCATATACTGGATTGTTCAAAAATTCGTTGTTTTCTGTTGTTTGTAGAATTCCATTTATTCTTAAATTTATAATAAAAGTTATTTACAGTTTTTTTAGCCTCAATGGTCAATAACGTATAGCCAGTCAGTACCAAAATTCTACCCTTTTGTCTTAGGAATTTTGTATTTAGATTTTTCTCCGGGAAACTTATAATAGCAAATTATTTTTGGTGAAATTAAGCAGATCCTAAACAAAAAGACATTAGCCGTATTTATTGAGTAAACGTGCGATAATAAATATTACCTATAAAAACTTTCTTCAGTAACAAATAGATATTTTTTTAATATTAAAAAGATGTTTTTAAACATATTGTCATATCGCTTTATTATCGAGAACATGCAAAAATAGAAAAGTAAAAAAATATGTATAATTGGTTAAGAATTGTGCATTTTAAATAAATTTTAACAGGCAAAATTTACAAGAAAATCTACAATTAGACTATTCTTTTGCTGTTGCATCCCCTAGCGGCTATTTTATAAACTAAAAAATATGACTCAAGGTTTTTATGTGACTGAAATAAGTTTATCCATTTTTATCTAAAATTAACGACCAAAAATTTCGGAGATATGACTGGTGGTCAACCCTACTTTAATTACTCTATATTTTCTAATCGGCATTTTCCGGCAACGTTTGTTAGCAGAAAATATAAGATGGTATGCGTAATTTAAAAAAATATGTGAAATGTGGTGAAATCATACACAAAATGACTTTTCAATTTTGAAATAAAAAAAATATACCAAAAAATACACTGCTCTTTATAATCCATTCAAAATTGTCCGAAGTTTAACTATAACGTTATGACATACAATATTTCTAAACAACATACTTTGCTCGTTGTTTTCCATGATAAATCAACCTTAATTATTAATTATAAAGAGTTCGTTTTATTCACTAAGAAATCAATTTTGTAACGAAAAGAAAGGTATGAAAATCACCTCCAAATTGTTCGACTTTGACCTTTCTTAAAACAAATCATGCACTTTCTATAACGTCAGTTTCAAAGGCAACTAGATATTTCATATATTACAATCGCTACAAGTTCGGTTTAAAGTAATATATATTCAAAAAAATATCTTTTATTTCTGCCATGTTTTCTGGCTAAATCGGCCAGAGTGCGGCGGCGGTCTAGCGAAAAAATTATTACTAAAAAAATTAATTATCCAATTTACCTCAAATTTTGCACAAAAAATCAAGTGTTACACAGGAGTGAACTTGTAACATTTTGGTATGACTATAAGATAGCAAAACAAAAAGGCGACCTAATAAAATATTTAAAAAATGAGCCTGAAAAAATCTACTTATTAGATTAAAATTTAATATTTGTGTAAACATTAAGTGTGATATAGAGATAAGCTGATTAAGCACTGGTATCAATTCGAGATGGCGAAACAAAATGGCGGCCAAATAATTTTTTAAAAAATTAAGGAAAAAAATATTCAATTGACTTTAAATTTTGCAGAAAAATTAAATATGATATGGGGATAAACTGGTGCGAATTCAACATGACGTAATAAAACTGCGGTGTATGTCAATGTAAGATCTACTTATTGAATTTATTTTAGATTATGCCCAAGAATCAGGTGTGGCATAGGTAAAAACTGGTAAAATATTGGTAGAAATCCAATATGATGGAACAAAATGGCGCCCAATAAAAATGTTTGAAAGAACAATAATGGCTGTGTACTGAACTAAATTGGGCGACACTTCACTATTCTTAATAAAAGGAAATAATCATAAGAAGGAGTTCTGGGTAAAGGAGATTTACCGATGTTTTTATTTCTTATTTCTCACCTGTTCTGGAACACCTGAAAAATTAATCAAACACTAAACACTTTTTTTTGTGACAGGAAAAAAGTTTGACATTTAAATCCTGTTGGCAGGTAACAAAATATCACTTTTTATGAAATTACTTTTTTCCCGGGGAAAAAATGGGAACTTTTTCTCGGATATATATACACATAAGTAAAGGTAGATATTTAATTTTAGAATATTTTATTATACAAAAGTTACATTTCTTTTATATTAAAAGTATAATTAGTAAATGTGCACTGCATGAATGCCATTGACATAACTGCCGTTTATGTACCTTGTCGTAAATCGGGTTTTATTTCAGCAATGCCACACGTTCTAAACACTTTATTAGCTATTTCTGTCCTGTTTGCTACCGATTCATCAACATAACCTTCAGCGACCGTGGATGACTTCCAACCGCCATGTTTCTTTAGTGCTCCCCCAGATTCAGCTAAAAGTGTAACAGACGATCTTCGAAATAAATGACCTGTATATGATTTAGCATTTTCAAGTTAAAGAAAATTAGCAACTGTTTCAGGCACCTTATAAACCTGATTTTTACCTACAACCTGGTTGATACATTTTCCATTGCGATATGCATAAAACAGGCGGCGATCCTTTGCTGCTGCTAGACCAGCTAGTAACTACAAATCTCCTGTTTACATCATTCTTTGTTTGCTTAAGTTTCACAATTAATAACGTTCCCGAATCTTCAATATCATATAATGTTACCTGGCTGATATCACAAATTCGACAAGCTCCTGCAATCTCAAATACAACAATAACCTTGGCCATTAAAAAAACTTCATTGGGAGCATTATTTAAAAAAACGCTAATTTGTGTTTCCATCCCCATTTTGTTTCAGAAAGTTAATTAGTTTGAAATATTTTGAAATGTCTACATTATTATTGGATTGTAACATGCTTTTAATCATTGAATTACTGGCCGACACGATTTTCCTAACACAGGCCAGCTCATTATTTTCACAATGTAAATACCCTCCCAATAATAAAAAAATATTCGGAAAGCCCTAATACCTACCATTTTTAAATAGTCTAATTAGAACCTTTTATATTGGCAGGTAAACAATTTTGTTGTGGGGCGGCTAAAATGGGTCCATTTTACAACGGAAAAATTACCTAGACTGGGTTGTTTACAATATTAGACCTAAAATAAATATTAAACATCACTCTTCTGTTGAGTTTCGAATTGAGTGGTTCTCTGTGTATCGATAAGCAAGTGTATATGAAGACGAGTCAAAATCGCCGAAGTTTAATAGGCGAAAACTGTAAACATAGTCAATAAACGTGGTTAAGAATTTTCTGAAATCATTTTTTCTATTGATATTAAGTATCGTAACATTCGGTATGGTTCTACAACTCTAACAAAAAACCCTACGTTCTGCAACTTTCTATTTGTCATTTTCGTATTTGGATATGTCAATTCTATTCACAATAACTACTAAACAACCACTAAGTTCGCAATTTTCAAATCACATAAATAAATTGACAGATATTTGATTAGTTTTAAGGTTTCCTTTGCAACGCAGGTCTAATTATCGTACAACAGCCTACCAGTTTAAAATTTCAAATTTCACTTCGATAATTTTCTGACTTCAATCAACCATTTTCAATATTAAATCATCGTTTTTCCCGTCTGAGAAAAAAATAGTGTTTTTATACGGGAAAAATATTAGATTTTAGCTCTCGGTTCTTTGTCTAATTCTAATTCTTTTTTCCCTTGTATAATAAATAACCATTATTTTGTTCACAAATTCTTACCAATCATCATAGTTTCTTTTATTCTGTATTTTTACACTTTCTATAGCCACCGAAAAACATCCAGTAAGCCTGACATCGGGAAAGAGACGTCTTCACGGACCGTTGCGACCAGTGCAAACTGGGTTCTGAAGCGCACTCCATTTGTCATCAGATCATTAATACAAAGGACATGTTATAATTTAAACGTACTTTAGGCTCCATGAAACTTCCTTTAATACACTCCTCAACAACTGAAGTCGTTATTGCAAAAATATCTAAGTATTATGGTTGAATATTTGAAATTGAATAAAACCAGCTATAATAAATAAACGTTTATAATAAATATTATAATAATATAAAAGTTTAGTTATTTAAATATACAACAACAACAAATAATATTATATGAGGTTTTGCTACTATTTATTTTTTTTATATAGAATTATAGATACATGTTATTAATGCCCTATTATCTAATTTTTGTGTTATTCTTTCTATTTTTTTAAAATGTTTGTATATACTGCACTAAGCCCTTGTGAATCAGTCCTGAGGTTTATGGTGTCTGATAAATTACTGTGAATCATTTCACCGATGTTTCGTTTATACCAGTTGGTCTCTCTATCCATAATTTTAACATGGTTAAATAGGAAGCAGTGGCCTGTCTCAAAATGATGAGTTGAAAAAGTAGTTTTATCCTTCTTGATGTAGTTATGATTGCGAAAATCGTACTGATGTTGATATATTCTATTGCTCAAATATTGTTTTGTTTGGCCGACATAAAATTTGCCACGAGAACACGGAATACTGTAAATGAGATTTGATTGTTGTTTTTCTATGGGTGTTGTAATATTGTAAAATAAGGCAGTAGTTGATTTTATATTATAAAAGGCTAATTTAGAAATTCCTTGATCAAAACATTGATTTATTTTTTGTGACAAGCCACTGATGAAAGAAAATTTATAATATTTAATATCTGATTTGTTATTTTGTGTTGTTACAATTGTTTTCATTTTATTTTCTAACCGATTGATCAAAAAATTTAAAAAAAAAATGAAATGTTTGATAAATTGCTGAGGAATGGCTTCTCAAATTGTCTGTAACTCATTAGCCAACTGCTGTAGAGTTTGGAGAGGCTCCTTGAGCCGGTTGAACTGCCTAGACATTTCAGCCCAAACCTGTTCAATAACATTCATGTCCGATGAACGTGGTGGCCACTCCATTCTCCATGTCCATGACGTTTTATCCGTTCGTTTTTATTATATCGACGTCCGATTTTTCTCCATACTAGTATTCGAGCATCACATGTGTACAAACAAAATCTCGACTCGTCGGTGAAAAGACAATTCCTCCAATTTTGAAAATTCCTATGGCTGTGTTCCCTAGCCGCACCACCCATTTGGGGTGAAAATTTGTCATTTCTTTAGTAATGTCTAAACACACAATCGAAGACCTGGCTGAAGGCTTGTAGGGTATAGCCAACCCAGTGGTATATATAGACATTGCTTCTGGAGGCTTCTAAACTTTTCCTTGAAAAGTGTACATGAAATTATTAGATTTGTTTTAAAAATATCAAAGATAGTTAAACCTACGAGAAAAGTATTATATAGTATATTTAGTCCTCTAATTGCGTAGAAAATATTTGATTACATGAAATTCTTTATCGTACTTTTGCCACTAGCTTAGATGAGTCTCTGATAATTCTAATGCAAATCTAATAATTTCATGAGTATTTTCAAGGAAAGTTTTGAAATAAAACCACCCCCCCTCCCTCAGAATGTCTAAAATGTGTCCAAAGAAGTATGGAACAAATGTTGTATGTCAGATATGCAGAGTGTTCAAAAAATACAAAAAAGTAGATTTAAAAAATACAAATTTTGTACTAAGTGTTTCACAGGCCACAAAAATAAGGCAATATTTATCAAAATACAAGAGTTCTAACCACACTACACCACAACTTGTTACGTTCTGGACGAGCGTTTCGCTAACCAAGTTAGCATCATCAGCAGATGATATTAACTAAAGTAACTGATGCTAACCGAGACTATTTATAGGTAAATATGGTCTCACTTGGTTGCACCCGACTGCACCGTTGTCCAGTACGCAATAGAGGGGATTATAGGGAATAGGCTCTCTGTCTTTATTTAGTGCATTCTTACCACATTTAACTACTTCTATGCTCTCAAATGCATCCAATAATCTATTATTAGATACATTTTTAATTAACTTAAGATTATTTATTCCTATTTGGTGATTGTTTTCCAAAGCATGTTGGGCAACGCTTGACTTTTCTATTCTTTAGTATCTTAAATGTGCCATGAGTTCTTTAAAACGAATTTTTATGAAGCGTTTAGTTTGCCAACATATTTTAGAGCGCAGTCGTTACAGCTAATTTCGTAGATGCCACTCCTCTCCTTCAAGTCGACTTTGTCTTTAGGGTTTCCAAGGAGATTTTTCAAACTGTTCTTGATTTTGTAAGCTACTCCTAAACCTACGTTTTTAAATAATTTTTCTACACCTCTCGTATATCTGGGATCATATAGGATTACTATGAACTTATTGGGAGCCTCAGGTGCTTGAAGAGTAGTGGCATCTTTTAAGATTTTCTTATGCTTATGTCTATTTACTAATTTATGTACTAAATTATCATTATATCCGTTACTTTTAGCTATATTTTTAATCCGATTCATTTTATTGTTAAAACGTTCTTTACTTAATGGAAAACTGACTAACCTCTGAGTTAAGAAATGAAATACTGCCATTTTGTGTTGACGGCAATGAAATGAGTCGGATGTTATATACCTATCAGTATTAGTAAATTTCCTATAAATATCAAATTCTAATTTATCGTTATTTCTAATAACTAACGTGTCGGGAAACGATAATTGCCCATTGTTCTCCTTTTCGTATCTAAAATTAATGGAAGGATATTTATTGTTTAATGTTTCTAAGAAAGTGTCCAAATTTTCTGTTTTAGTATCGATACTTGAGTTCTTTTTTGAATTGGGTTTCTAATCTACCCATAAACAAATTTGCAAGGAACGGAGATAAGATAAGCAATTGCTCGTCGTAGTTTTCTCAAGTTGTTTATAATATTTATTGTTGAACTGAAAAAAATTTTGATTCATACATAATTTTGTGAGAAGCAAATATTCATCAATAATTTCTTTTTTCAAATTATTGAATTCAAGTAGTTCCTTTAGGTAGTCTAAAGCTAGGGGTATGGGTACACTAGGAAACAATGAGCTTACATCAAAAGATATTAAAATTTCACCTTCTGAATTTTATCTAAGAATTCTAACGAGTTAGTAACCTCAAAGTTACCGTACGAGATATTTAATTTGCTGAATTCTTCTACTAACCATTTTGAAATATTGTATGTTGGTGATCCAACAGCTGAAACAATAGGTCTCATGGGCTCTTAAGGTTTATTATTATTATTATTATGGATTTTGGGAAGGCAATTAGATAATATGTGTTAGTTTGAATTTTAGTTTATCGGACACAAGGTTTTTATACTGTTTAAAGGTACTTTTTACAAGATTGAAATATCGAAAAAATAAATTAACTATCTCCTTAAAAATAACTAATATAAAAAAAATAATTAACATTTATCTACAACGTTTTATGGCCTTAAAACTACCACCACTAAAATTTAATTTTTTGAAATTTTTAGTTTTTGAAATCTACTCTTTTGTATTGTTTGAATACCCTGTGTATCTGACCTAAAGGCTAATATTGTCAAAATTATTTTTCTTCAAGCAACAACTTTTATTATTAATAAAATTTTCTGTTAAACGAATAATAAAATAATTTCCCATATGTTGCATATTTCTTTGTACACATTACATATACGCCACTGGTCTGGCTATACCCCTCAACCCTTTAGCCAGGTGCCTCAAATACCTACCCAAAAATATGTAACAGCTTTCCTACTAAAACATCTTCAATAATGAATATCAATAAAATACGGTTTACGTTAAAACGTAGAGTTGTTATTAAATTTCTTCTGCGTTTTAATAAACTTTTCCATTGTGATAAGCTCAATAATTAAAAGATCGGGAAAAATTCTACGATGACAATAAAACTGATTAATGTGCGACTGAAAAATTGTTTAAAGTGCCGAAGAAATAAATCACGTCCAATAAAGGTTAAAGTGAACTTAAAGAGCCTTTTTACACAATTGAGGGAGCCTGAAGCCCCATTGTTCAAATCCGGACTAGGAAAATAATCGCGTGCACTGATTCCAAATTAGTATGGGTAGAATTGATGCAGAGGAATTTGTAGTTTTAAAAGAGTGAAAAAGTTTTTCTATGAAGTTTTAAAACTTCTGAATAAAACAAGACGTAGCGTATAGAGCATTTTAAAGCTTTATAAAAGAACAAAAACAATTTTATCATCATGAATACCGTAGAGGGGGATATTCGGTTGATAATGTTGTTAGAAACCAACGTAATATATTTATTATATATTTTTTTGTTAAAATAAAGAAATATCCTCTTAAATAAAGGTTATTTGGGAGATTAATATAAAATAAACGCAATTCAAATATATAAGATTTAAAGAGCTGATTATTAAATGGTTACAAATTTTTAAAAATCGGTAAATTTCTTTTACCCGGACTTTCCCTCATTTTAAATTTATTATTAGGATTAATGAAGTGTGACCCAATTTAGTTCTGCACTTAGCCATTTAGAAACATATATATATATATATATATATATATATATATATATATATATATATATATATATATATATATATATATATATATATATATATATATATATATATATTATATATATATATGTATATATATATATATATATAGATCTGTAAAATTTTTTCAGGTTGGTTTTTTAAATATTTTATTAAGCCGCCTTTTTTTTTGCGGCATATTGGATTTCTACTAAAATGCTAGCACTTGATCCCCATATGACCCTTAATTTTTAACAAGTTATGCTGCGAACACGCAGACCAACAGTCAGACAGACAGACAGACTGACAGACAGACCGACGGAATCGAGAGACATGTTTTTCTCGGGATCCTAAAAAAATCTGAGAGGATGATTTTTTCAAGATTATAATACTTTCATTTTACTAGGAAAGTAATAAAGGGTAATGGAAACTTAAAAAATTCTATAAAAAATATTTTCCATAATAATGTATGTATTATACTCGTGAAAAAATCATCCCCAGGGATTTTTTCAAATTTTGACGTTTCAAGGTAAAAGCATGATTTCTCGATTCCGTCGGTCTGTCTGTCAGTTTGCGGCTTATAGCTAAGAAACTACTTACCCGATTGACTTTTTTGGTCAAAAATTAAGGTGCACATGAGGAAGAGCTGGTAAGAAAGAAAATATCGACCGAATAGAATGTTTATCGTGAAAAAAAATAACCCTTCCAAATTTTACATATCTTTACCTTTTAGCATCCCTCGATGCCAAAAATGGGTATGTCTGTATATCTATCTGCCGATTTCTCGGCGTAGTTAAAAATTTACTTACCCGATTGAAACTGTCGTCAAAATTAAGGGATATCTGAGGAGGATCTGGTAGTATATTGGTAAGAATCTAATATAGCCGAACAAAATGTCGGCACAATGAAATGTGAAAAAAATATTACTAAAAAATTAATTATCCAGTTTACCTCAAATTTTTAAAAACCTGGTTTTACTTCGGAATAAACTAGTAATATTTTGGTATGAATCTAAAGCAGAAAAACAAAATGGCGGCCTAACCAAATATTAGAAAAAAGAAAAAATTTTGTTTAATTCCTTTTAAATGTTTCAGAATAAATTTGATATAGGAATAAACAGGTACGAATTCTATATGAAGGAACAAAATGGCGCCAAATAAAATGTTTGAAAAGACAGCATATATATATATATATATATATATATATATATATATAACAAAATTACTATCTGCGGAATTAAATTGGGTCACACTTCACTATTCCTAATAAAAGGCAAAATGTTTAACGAGGGAAGTTCCAAGTAAAGGAAATTTAACGACTTTTTATATTTAGTGTTTATTTATTAATATCGCTATGCAACATGGTTATTTATGCGATATTTAATCAAATTAAGTAAATAAGTAACTTAAACAACTTTGAAATGATTACTAAACTGAAAAACTTATCCTAAAACAAAATTCAACCTTCATTTTGTTTCCTAAAAAAAAGTTCAAACCAAATTGTAGAACCAGATGATGAAGTATCAATTCTGTTACTTAATCAACTAAAACCATGTTTAAGCAAAATACAAATTTTTAAAATGATCAGAATGAAACTCATAATGGGGGCAATGTTCTGTTCCTGCCTTTATCGGGTTTGGTAGTCATTTTAATACCATATCATTTAAAATAAAGTCTTCATTACCTTCATGGACTATAAACTGTAGTGTTTTTTCGAGAATGGTTTTTAAGAATTTTATTTCATGCATTTCTTTTCCCGATTCTTTTATAATAACAACTATTTAACCAACGAAACATCTTGTCATATTTTCCTTAACGTATTCCCTCAAAACTTAGTCGCATTTATCTATTTTCCTATTTTCTTGTGGGTCGTTGGTTCAAATTTCTAGCATCGCATTCCTTATCTGAGCCAAAATAAGAGTCGTTATCAAAATCCGATTCTGATGTTGATATACTTTCCTCAATCGTATCAAAATCACTTTTCCAATCTATGTCTTTTAGTCTTTTTTGTGGCCGTTTCAAAATCTGCAGCAGTAAAACTTTTTCCTGGTTCTACCTGAATTCGCTTGCGCCTTCTGGTAGGTTTTTCTTGGGACATTCTGTTCCTAATTTCTGTTAAAATATCTACAACTGCTTCATACACCTGGATTCTAATACATTCAACACTAGCTGTTATCCCATGAAGTCGTTCTTTTGGTTTACTGGGATCTATGGGACACAATATACGTTTTTTTTGTCCCAGGTTCTCGAATTCCAATTTACTGTGTAATTTCAGCAGCAGACCTGGAAACTCACCTTCTGGCAAAGCATTAAATATAAGACCTGGACCCTTCTTCCATAAAGTTTATATGTCTCTCCAATATCTTTTGAGCGGTGCATGAAACGAAACGTCTAGCGGTTGCATAATATGCGTTGCGTTGGGTTGTAGACAATCTTTTGTTAATTTAATTTTTAGTCGTCCGCACTCTTCTGTCACTGCCTTGGAAAAATGGGATGATAGATTATCAACTATGGATATTTTGATTTTGAATGGAAATAACTAACAACAGTGGTCACAAACCTGTTTTTGAAACAGAAATTATCGAACCAGCTCTTGGACTGATTATATCATGCATGTTGAAGCCCTCCTCCCTCCATGTGTAACCAAAAGTATGTCTATCTGGCTATAAAAATTAAAATTGAATAATTCACTGATATCCCTTACAGCATCAGATTTCATTGGATGCTATACTGAGATGGTTTTTCCGTAGATCTAACTCCAAAAACTTGTTGGGATTAATGGTTAGGTCATTTTCCACAAATCTAATATAACTTCCAACATCTGACGTAATAACTATTTTTTACTGGGCGATGATAGTAATTTGACTTATTGTATGTTCCCCATCTTTTTTGTATTTTGTTTCTTTTTTTGCTTAAATAATTTTACTAGATATGTAATAAGTTAGAAAATATTTATTCTTGCAGTAGATGATAAATCTATAAATAGGTAGTAAAGTAAATAAATTAGATATAACAAAAATACTATTTTATATTTTGCCCTCCCTAATTTTCTTACTGGGAAGTAACAGATGGATGGGCTACCCACACGTCTTCATAAAACATCAGCTAATACAAAAAAAACATTATCTATTAATTACAGTAATCATATTTAGTTTGTAGACGTTCGTAAAGTTATTCAAATTATCTCCATTTAGGACTGAAAGATAAAAGAGGAAAAAACAACTTTGTTTCATTGGAACGGTCTCTTGCTTACTTTCAAAAGACACGCTACCTTATTAAAAGGATGAAACACGTTTGCTTTCGTAGGATCCATTTGCCTGAATCAAAGCAATTTATTATATGCTTTTAAAGGAAGACTTTTCGTGTTTATTTTTTTTTCTCTAAAAATGTCATTGGGTATAGAAAGTATAGAACCTCTAACGAGCTCGTAAAAAGGTATATTGTACGACTTTTGCTAAGAAAGTAGAACAAATAAAAGAATATTTATCGGCTAACATTAAACATTTTGATTATAAATTATCTTTTTTCACGAGGAAAAATAAAGTTTGACCTAAATTGACGTATACGATTGACATAATCTCCACTGTGTTCCACACTTAATATTACATCACTAAAAATTGAAAAAAATGCTTGGAATAATCTAAACACTTGATGGAAGAACATTCCGCTGAAACTAAAGAATTAATTTTTTTTTATTAGCTTCCTTAAATAATAAATTACAACAATTAAAAACATCACAATGACATAATCTCATATAATACAACTGTGATTCATGTCTTCACGATGCGAAATAACTTTAGTAGATCTCGTTTAACAATTATCCTACTTTAAATATAAACGAAAGATCTATAAAATTATTAATTATACTCATTTTATGAAAAATAAGTGTCATTTTTTTTCAGCAAGATATTTTTCCTGCAGTTATCTAAAAAATACCATATTTTTTTTAAATATCTAATATTATATATATTTTTTTTACTTTTTTGGGGCAACGCAACGGCTTAGCTGTCGCCACGCGGATCTCTATTTTTAACATTAAATTAAAATTATTAATAATAGAGATATAGAGTTCCAGGAGTCGGGACTCTTTTATTGGGTATTTCTGCCTATTTATGGATCTTTTTTTTTATTTCTTAAATGTTAATATTTTCAGAGCTATTTGCAAAAACTAAATGTATTTTGAAAAGTAGTGGGTTGCGGATGGTTTATAAATATATACATTTATTCACATCGGTTTATAAAACAGTAACTGATAATTTTATCAAGTATTCGACATGCTTATAGTGAGTATAATATTATACTATATATAAAAATGTAGTTTGAAGAAGGAAAAAGTCGGTTATTAGGTAACAGAACTACTTCTATAAAAACTGTTACAGTACACAGGGTATTTTCTCGTAAATTCGCCAACTCCAATATTGGTTACATTTCTCGGTTTTCTCTCAAGATAACTCTATTAAACTTAGTATATTTTATATATAATCAGCAAGGTACAGTGACGTATTTAGAGGAAGGGCAAAATAGGCAATTATCCCCACCCCAAATCGAATAAGACAAGTAAAAATTATTTTATAAGATATTACCACACATTTTATTCATTTACGAGAAGTGAGAACTCTTTTTACTTGCCTCGTAAAGTGAGGAAAGTGAAAAATCACCCTCAAAGATTTCTTCAAATCTTTACGTTTCAGGGTCCCTAGATGCAGAAAATTGTTTTCTCAATTCGACGGAATTGAGGTTGTCTATTTTTGTTTACTTTGTTTTTACTGCAAAACAACGCAAATGTCTCGGAAAGTATTATAAAATAGTTTATTGTAAGAAATGTATACTTTTTATATCAAATATGTTCAAAAATATTTTGACTCGCTAGAGAAAAGAGACGTTAGGAGTTATATAAAGCAAATTTTTACCTCGCACTTACGTACCATAAAGCCCGAAAAGTCGCGCAAAAGTTATCAAAAATCATCAAGGCAACACCGCTCTGTTCGGTTTACTATTTTAGTATACTTTTGAAAATTCGTGTACACTGCAATTCAAAAGTATGCGGGGGTGTTGCCATTTTTTAGGTAATGGCATTATATGGAAATTAAAAAAACAGATTATTTGAATAATTCTTTGTTAGGTAATGAAGTAAGTATATATATATATATATATATATATATATATATATATATATATATATGTATACCCAGCTAGCACTATAGTAGCTACAACTGTTTCCACTACTATTCTTTAAGAGTTTTTACGTATTTATTACTAATATGCCTACTATATATCAGCAAACACTTTGGGTTACACGCTTTAAGTATTATATATGTATTTGTTATTGCGAATAATACTTTATAGTAATTTTCCATGTAAAGTAATTATATAATAACCTGCCAAGCAACTACTTGAGGAATTGGCTGCAAGGTCGTCATTTTTTTTCCGTTACATAATAGTAATTATTCAAAGTTACTGTTTCTAACCTGTTTACCAAATTACAACTTTTAAGTATCAGTACCTTCTTGAACTTTGCAGAGGCTACTCCATTACGTTCAAATGTACGCTTCTAACGTATTACTACAAAGTAAAACGAGTCGTTGCAGAGTAGAAAAAGTTATCGTCTACTGCTACTTTAAACTCGCTATTACCAGAGGTTATTCTTCTGTTGCAACTTAGAAGTAAGTAAGAATTGCAGTAATTATTTACTACAAGTAAACTATTACCTCTTGTACTTCAAGTTCCGGAGATAGAGCGCGCTGGTACGAGATTCGGTCGGTGATATTGCTGCTAATATCGTTTTGTTTACTTTTCGGCTACGTGGGTGTCTTATGAGGTTTATTGTTTTGGTGTCTCATTTTACTAGTTTTTGTCATTATTAAAATGAATATTGATTCAAACAAGAAGTTCTCAGCCATTGGCCAAATGAAGAAAGGTGTTTAAGCCTGGTTTACCTGTTTTTTGCTTGTAATTATAAAGTGTTTGTGATAAATGTGTAAATTTTTTAAGTTTACTTCACGAAAAGTTATTAAATATTGCACATTATTTTATTTTGGTTTTATTTTGCCGTAAAAGACAATATTGTTTCATGTCTTAGTGTATGTTTTACTTCATTCAGCACCTCAATTTGAGGTAGAAGCTCTCTAAGATTAGTAAAAAGAAACTTTATTTATTATTTATTATTTATTATTTATTATTATGTAATATAAAAGTAGATTAATTTAGTCATATTTTGCGACAAACGATAATATGGGTGCCCCCATTTAAACCTTTCGAAATTTTGCATCAATTTGTCGGGGGGGTTCTATTGTAGCCACTGTCCTTCTAAAGTCATTGTAATTCGGTCTACAGCTATTAATTAGTTGTGCATGTGTTGTGTCTACGAGTAACAAGTTAAAATGGTTCACAATAGCTTCACATACCATAGGAAAAAAAAGTAGCTTTCGTCACTCAGCCACATTTTATAAAAAATTAAAAATATCACAACTTGGTTATGTCATACCTGAACAACCTAAAGCGGTATTTTAAGGAGTGAAAAAATAAAAACGAAAAAAAGGGTTATAGTTATGATAGATGGCAGAATTATAGTAGTGACTTAAGTACCGCAACTCTCCGCATGCTACGACACAACGCATTAAATTTTAAAAACCGGCGGAATGTTCCCAAATCGTAAGCGCTCGATAATAATATACAGTATAGTTTTAATAAGAACTTTGTAGATAGCTTTATTCGTACCACCTTAGTTTCAAGACTTCAGTGTAATTGGGTATAAGTGATAGTTGCGTATTTAAAGAATCCAAAACTATAAAAGCGTATGGGAGCAGTCGTAAACACTTGATGTTAAGTAATTTTCTCAGTAAAGAAATGCAGCCAACCTAAAAGTAAAAGTCGCCATTGTTTATTTTCATCTCCCCTATAAATATATAGCTATGATGTTTGTTTTTGTGAGTATAAAGATTAAAAATGCATACAAATTAATCATTACGTTAAAAAAAATAATCACTGTTTATAATAAGATGTTTAATGATAATTGCTATTTAAACCAAAGTCCAAAATTACATTTTCGAGATTTAAATCGGCCAATATATTTGACCAAAATTTATTGAAAATTAACGAATTTTAAAGGCGCTTAATTTTTTTACGACTATCATCAGCGTATTCACCAGAGAAATTGCCTGCGTTTTAATTTTAGGTCCTTAGCATAGCCTGAAAACTAAGTGAAACGCATGTATCCTACCTCAAATACCAATAACGTATTCTATACACTCTACACCATATTCCCAATTTATGTGTTTGTAGTCGCCATAACTGTTTTGTTTGTACTAAAACGAACCTTACATATTTTTAGAACGGATTAAATAAAGACAGAAATAAGGAAGTGACGGATAAGGTGAATTATTACTATTCAGCTACTTAAATAGAACTACACAATTCCGTACTATCTACGTAATAGTCTAAGTTACAGTTACAATATTATTTACGAAATAGTTACGCTAAAAGTGTTCCCCATTTTGGTAATGACTACGTAGTCTCAGCTTAAATAGAAGGTGGCGACACCAAGTTCCGTTACTTCAATGAAAATACATGTGATAACAATGACGTATTCATGACTTAAAGTGCTACTTGGGTATATATATATATATATATATATATATATATATATATATATCATATTTGTAAACAACGATTATATGTAAGCTCGCGGAAGATGGAAAAATATTACGCAGTCAGCCAAGGGCCACCCAGAGTTGCAGCTCTACGTGATGATGATAATTTTTCTGTCTCTCAAAATTAAACCAATATTGGCGGGTGGCAAATTATAAGAAAAGACCCTGTATTTCTAAGTATCTTAATACCAAAAGGGTGATTATCTAAAAATTTTAGTTTGATTGAAAATTTAAATGCGGTTAGGAAATGATCTAACGAGTTTTTGCTGCAAATACTTTCACTGCCTACCTTGAAGATCGGTTTTAAGTTAGAAATTTTTGTGCGTATATTGATACATATGCTATAAGATGCGATACTACCAAAGGACACTCATATTCCATTCATTATTATTTGCAAAAAATTAAAGTCTTTTTTGTAAATCTTAAATTGTTAATAACTTTTGAAATTTATTTACGGGTTTAAAAATTTTGCACGTTCATATTTTTACTACTACTACCCCTCATATTTTTACTAGCAGTAACAAGAATTAACACCATTTTGAATTTGTGAACTAGACTAAATTAACCCTTTAAGATCAGATGACACTTTTATAAAACGAAACACGTGTAACCCTGTAAACAATTAACAAAATTTTAACGCCAGATTAAGTTTCCAAAATACCTCCGCTGCCTCTACTAAAGGCATTCAAATACACTTTCATTTATTACTTTTCCATTCTTTTGGTGATAAACACAAGAAGTCCCGACTGAAAAATGCAATTATCTCCGGTCCCGGCGCTAATCTACTTAAAATGAATATGCATTCGAGCTACACCTACACGTCTCCTTAATTACACCTGGCAAACTCCGCCCATCGTTCTCTTACCCTACCCCTGTTTGGTTCCGTGGAATTAATCCGAGATAATGTAGATTTAAATTAATTCCCGAGTTTCGTATTTAAACAACTACGCAGAATTTTGATTTGTTGACGGTTTCGTTTAACTTTATTCCCAAGCGGCCCTGCAGACCCGCAGGGTGCCAATTTGAAACTGGTAATTATCTACCATTTTACATCATTACCGATTTCGATATTATGCAAGTCGATTTAAACTCCCTGATCACGAATCCAAATGAAATTTAGTTCATCACTTTTCAATTTTGAGTTATTCATCCTCAAAGTTCATAGACATTCTGACTCCAACTTTTATGAAACTACTACAAACAGTAATAAAAAATACTTAAAATGACTCTTTTGTTTGAAAACCCAAACAGAAACGACCATAATTCATAATTTATATGCACTAGTGATTTTTCTATCTTAGTGATAGCCAGTGAGTATCTTTGGAAACCTATCTTATATCAAGATGTATCTGGTTTCTTGAATACCCTAACACTAGACCATTATATAATGGAATGTGTTCTAAGTAGTAGTTTCCAGTTGCCTTCTACGTAGTTGTGTGGTGTAGTATATGTGTTGTATAACAACTTTGACTAGAATATTAGATGTTCATGGTACCATTGTTTTATCCTATACTACACGAAGAAGATTGCAAAAACAAAAGTTAACATCCCATGTACCTGCTACAGGTCCACTCTTGGAAAGCTCATCGAAATAACGGTTATAATTTGCTCGAGTTTATGAAAGTTGGGGTATGGTAGATTGGAGATTCGTTATCTTTTGAGATGAATCCCGTTTTACAAGATATTTACCTGATGGTTGCCAACGAACGTATAGAAGACCCGGAGAACAATATACCCAGTTTTGATTCTCTCCTGGGGTAGAACTTGACGGTGGTGTGATGGTATCGGGATTGATCTCTGTGAAAGCACAAACGAAACTGATATTTTTAAGAGGTAGCCTGAATGCTTATAGGTATATAACCGAGTATTTGGATGGAAATGTGCTCCCATATGTGCCTTTCACATAAGGAAAATTTATCCTGTAATGCTTTGATATTTTATCATGTAATGCTACACAGATCCGGAATGACTCGCCAATACCTTAATAATGTTTGTATTTGGGAAATGGAATGACTACCCAGAATTCCGAACCTGAATCCCATAGAGCATATATGAGCCAAGATCGGAATAAGCATGCCAGAAAGAATAAGTGCTGATGTTCTAGATCGAAAAGGCAATGCCAGCTTTTAAATAATAATAATAATAATAATAATAATACGTTTATTATTTACTCATATTATAAAACATGATACATATGCATATAAAAAAAGAGAAAAAAAAAGAAGTGACGGTAAATAAAAGCACTATGATAGGTAATAAAATACCGATTCTTCCTCATAGGCTACGATGTTAAATAAAATAATAAAATTAAATACATATACAAAAAGAAAATCGAAATGTAATGATGATTTAATATACATGCACTCGTACCTACATATATGCATGCGCACCCATATTCACAGACACACACACACTCACCCACACACGACGCTGCAACATATATATTGTACAAAATGAGAGTATAAAATTAAAATACAAAAATCCACATATTAAAATTGAGTAAATATAAAATTTAAATGAATAAGCATTATACATATTTGTACTGTACATTAACGGGATTGATCCCTAAAAAGTGTTTCTTTGTAATTTTTCTTGAACGCATAAGGAGATTGAGATATTTTGGAAATACCCAGTGCATCGCAGATCGCAACGTTATAGGAAAAGGACCCCCTGAACATGGAGGTTTTGTGTCGCGGAATAGTCAAGGAATTCCTAAATCTCAGATTTAGATTATGAACATCAGTTCTAAAAGTAATTTTTTCATATAAATATGATGGCGCCCCACATTTTAAAACCTTGTGAAACATGCAGGCCATGTGCAATTTACGGCGATTACACATGCTCAACCAATTAGAATCCCGCAACTTGTGCGATACAGGGTTAGGCCTTCGGATACCGTAATATAGTCTAAGACAGGAGTTTTGAGCTTTCTGAATGCGCTTCTGATCCATACCATCAAGGCAAGGACCATAGACTGCATCACAGTAATTAAAACCAGAAAGAACAAGAGCCTCACAAAGTTGTTTTTTGGTTTTTACGTCTAGATAATGTCTTTGAGAGAAAACCAATTTAAGGGAATAGTAGGCTTTCTTCAAAAGACCAGTTACATGTTCTTTAAAACGTAGGTTCTGATCCATAATCAGCCCCAAGTTCTTGCATGTTTTAGTGAATTTAATAGACGAGTTTCCCAGTTTTAATTTCATCTCAGGTTCACTATCTCTGTATTAGTATTTAGCTTCAGAAGGTGCTGTTCAGAAATATGTAGGAGTGAATTTAGATCATGATTAATGTTGTTGGTAGCATTAGCTAAATCAGAGGGGCTAAATGTATAACAAAGTTGAGTGTCATCTGCATACATGTGATAGTCACAGAAGTTCAGATGGGAATCAAAACTGCATGTATAAATTGTATAAAGCAGAGGCCCTATAATACTCCCTTGGGGAACACCCTGTGTCACCACATGACCTGCAGACATCTCATTGTTTAGCTTTACGTGTTGTACCCTGTTAGATAAAAATGACCCAATAATTTCCACTGCAGACTGACCAAATCCTATATAGTGCAACATGGAAATGAGAATTTTGTGGTTTAATAAATCAAACGCTTTGGAGTAATCGAGCAGTATAAGTGCACAGGACTTGCGATCATCCAGCGCTCTGAGGACATCATCAGTGATGGACGCAAGCGCTGTGGCACACGAATGACCTTCCCTGAAACCAGATTGTTTTGAAGGAAGAACTTTATAAAGATTTAAATGGGTTTTTATCTGCCTCTCAAGTACCTTCTCCATAACTTTAGATAGAATAGGCAGAATACTTATGGACCGCAAATCTTTAAATTCTCTAGATGAGTTTGTTTTGGGTATAGGTACTATAAAAGCACTTTTCCAGGCACTAGGAAAATAGCTACTAGCCATACATTCATATGAGTAACAAACGGCACAATAAACGGACAACACAAAATTATCATTGTCAGGTTCAATCCATCACTCCCAAAGGCATTACTTTTCAATTGTTTCAAAATGCTAAAGACATGGAAATCAGTAATATTCCCAAAATTCAAAGTAGTGCTAACACCTGTCTTGAAATTACTTTTATAGAAATTGAGAAGTTCTTGATCGGGCTGTAGATTATAATTATTAGCTGATGAAAAGTAAGAGTTAATTTCATTAACATTGCTTAAGTCAGTTGGAATTACTTGGCGTTTATCGGGAACTACACTGATATTTTTTAGTTCCTTCCATTTTTCCCTTGTTGTACAATTATTTAGTTCATGTGTTAAATAAGCACTTTTTTCTCGTTTAGTAGCGGAAGATGTCTGATTGCGCAATTGTTTGTAATACTCCCAGTGGGCAGGTAGTTGACTTCTTCTGTACCTTATTAATGCCCTATCTCTAAGTTTTTGCATACTCCTGATAGTCGGGGTTATCCATGGAGAATAAGGGTGCCTTGTTCTGCTACAAGATGTTTGCAGAGGCGCATGAAAATCAAATAGTTGTAAAAGGCTGCTATTTAAAAAGGTAACCTTCTCATCAATATTTTGTATTTGATAAATTTGATTCCAGTTGAGATTTTGCACATCTTTTTCAAAATCCGCCAGATTTATGTTTTTAAAATTTCTATATGAATAAGTCCTAAGTTTAGGTTTAGGGCTCTTAAGTTCGAATTGACAAGATATACAAAAATGATCCGCCATATTCACTTCTTCAGATTTTATGTTGGAAGCTTGCATATTTGTAAATATTACGTCTATAAGGGACATACTATGATTGGAAATTCGCGTAGGCTGTTGAATAACTTGTTCTAGAGAAAAGATGTCTAGGAGTCTATAGAAATTATATGTTGACGCAGAAACTGTGTCCAAAAGATTAATATTTATATCGCCCATGCAAATAATATTATCATAATAGGTTGTGATATCAATCAAAAAGTCTTCCATACTACTTATAAAATTACTAACATCACTATTTGGTGGACGATACAGCGTACCCAGAACATAGAACTTATTATGAATGGAAATCTTTACCCAAATATGTTCCAGATATTCAGAAGTTTCGGAAAATATTATCGTGGGGTGTAAAGTTTCCCTGATATAGAAAGCAGCTCCTCCCCCCCTTCTACCCGTGCGGTCCTGTCCCACAAAACTATAACCTGCAATGTGTAATTCAGATTTATCTATGCCATCATGAAGCCAGGTTTCTGAGATTCCCAAAATATCAAAATTTTTAGATGTAATTAAATGTTTAACTTCATTATAGTGAGCAACTAGAGATCTCACGTTAATGTGACCAACTTGAAACATAATATTTAAACAACTACTTACTTTGATGTAATAAAAACTAAAAAAACAAGATAACTACCTGATCACAAATGTCCATCAGTTCTAAAGTCTCTTTGCTGCCGCTCTTGTTGCTACTGAGGATGTAGGACCTAGACCAAGTTTTATCTTTTTGGTCTGACTGCTTGGAGTTTGGGGCTGTTTGTGTGTTGGTGACTTCCTGTCTCTTTTCTTTTTTTCTTCTATATTTGGTTGAACTCCTGCAGTATCGGGTTTCAATTTTGTGGTACCAGTTGGACTTGAAGTTGTATTTACAGGAGTGTCAATATCCTCCACTGGTTGTAAAGTAAAAAAGTCTTTACTTCTCCTGTAGATAGTTGGAGTAGATGGTGCACTGTTGGATTAGCGATCGTAGTTTCTTTTTCGGTCTCTAAATCATTACGAGACTGCAGCTGTTGTGCCGTGTAGGTCTCGCCATTGATCATCAACCTGTTTCCACTGATAAGTTTCGCATTTAATTCTTTAGATTTAGCTGCCTTGAGGTGTTCAATAAGAATTTTCCTCGAGTTTCTTTTTCGCAAATATATAATGTTTTCTTCTTTCCGAAATGTTAAAATTTCGCATGTCTTTTTTTATGTACTAAATCTGCTTTAACCAAAATGATTTGTAAGGTCAACAAAATGTATTGTAAAAGCGTGTAAATCATATTGGATTCCTATCAATATTTTATCAGTTTTTCATCGACACACCACCATTTTGTTACATCATGCTGAATTCGAACCAGTTCATCACTATATCACATTTAGTTTTTCTGCAAAAATCAAAATCAGTAGAATAATATTTTTTTACATTGATTTTTTTTTTAATTTTGGCCGCTATTTTGTTCCATCATCTTGAATTCGTACCACAACTTTATCAGTGTATCTCTATATCACACTTAATGCCTGCACAAAATTTGAAATTAAAATAATGAATAGTTCTTTTAAGACCGATTTTTTAAATATTTTATTAGGCCGCCATTTTGTTTTGCTTTATATATTCATACCAGAATATTACCAGTTCATTCTTATGTAACACTTGATTTGTGCGGAAAATTTGAGGTAATTGGATAATTAGTATTTTAGTAATAATTTTTTTAACTTTTCACTAAGCCACCATCTTATTCCGGAATTTTGAATTTTTACCAAAATATTACGCGGTCATCTCATATGACCCTTAATTTTTGACTAAGATTTAAAGTCATTCTGGCGAGTAGTTTCTATGCTACGTCGCGAACTGACAGATAGTCAGACGGACTGTCGTCGGAATTGATAAAAATATTGTTTGGCATCTAGTGACAGTAAAACCTGAAAATATGTTAAACTTGAGAGGGAGATTTTTTTCACAATTACAAAATATTTTATTTGACGCCTATTTTGTTCCGTCATCTTGAATTAGTATCACAATTTTACTAGATGATCTCTAAACCACAATTAGTTATGGCACATAATTTAAAATCGATACATCAGGTAGTTTTTTCAGGCTGAATTTTTAAATATTGTATTACGCCGCTATTTTGTTTCGCCATTTTGTATTAGTACCAACATTTTAAGTAATATTCAGAAATCATTTGACTAGGCAGTCAAATAAGCCGCCATTTTGTTTAGCCATAATGGATTTTTATTAAAAGGTGATTCCCATATGACTTTTAAGTTTTGACCAAAATTTGAAGTCAATGGGGTAAGTAGTTTTTGTAGTTGTGCCGCGTACAGGCAGACCGACAAACAGGCACCGGCGGAATTGAGAAAACATGCTTTCCGGCATCTAGCGACCTCGAAACGTAAGGATCTAAAAAACATCTGGGAAGGTTATTTTTTCACGATTATAATACATCGCTTTTACGAAGGAAGTAATAAATTTAATAAATAGTTTTAACATTGACGTACACCACCTCTTTGTCACGTCATTTTGAATTCGTACCAGTTTATCCCTATATCACATTTAATTTTTCTGCAAAATTTAAAGTGAAATTAATAAGATTTAAAAAGAAATGGGCCGACATTTTTTTCCGCCATTTTGAATTGGAACATTGAGGCAAGGTGGTCTCTTTCATTAGAAGGATAAACCGCCCCTGTGGGGAAGTAGATTGAGATGGGTGAAACTGGGGGCCTAGAGTGTAAGATATGAATAATCTTAAAATAAAATGGTGTCATATTTAAACTAGAAAAGCTGATGGCAGCCCCTTAGAAACAAATAACCCTTTATATACAAAACCACAATACATTTTTGTACTGTACAGTTTTACAAGCTTTTACCTAATTTGATTTCTTTGTACGTCTGTCTTTCCCATTCAAAATTTGTAATCCATTTTCAAGCACTTGTCTGATGATGAAGCTGGAAAATAGTCATAAGATTATCTCAACTACCCATTTGTCGTGTTTGGACTCCTCGTGTTTGAACTCGTTGGATTTGTCTTGATATGTACTATTAAAATTTAATATTAAACAGATGAATAAGCAAAAGTGAAAATATTGAGA
This sequence comes from Kuschelorhynchus macadamiae, assembly GCA_030620095.1. NCBI lineage: Eukaryota > Metazoa > Arthropoda > Insecta > Coleoptera > Curculionidae > Kuschelorhynchus > Kuschelorhynchus macadamiae. Next base: position 672,107 of record JAUTXW010004879.1, read on the forward strand.
TAGACAATTAAACAAATTCTAATGCTAAAAAAAACCCTTGGTTCTTCTGTAATTGAACAGTAGTTTGGCTTCCATTCTAAAAGAACTACAGAGACTAACAAGTAAAAAATAATAAAACCTACATGAACACAGTACTTTCAAAAACTGGAAAGTTTTCTAAAAATCATGGGGCGTGAGACGTCATTGCACTTGAAATAAAGCTCCATGCTTTTAAGAAAATATTAAATTTTTTAAAAGTTTTGTGTGTATTTAAGTTTTATTGTTTTTTACTTTTTAGTTCAATAGTTTATTTATTTTACTTCCTTGCTTTGTACTACTTGTCTTTTTAATTAAGCTGTTTGAAAATATTTAAATATTTAAAATTTATAATGACGCGAATTCTATCAATCCATTACATCGACTTGTAATTACTTATAGGCGCGCGACACCGTGTCCCGAATGACATTTAATTCATTTCCGTACTCTATTAAGTTTTAAAACTGACCTAGTTTCTGCATCGTGGCCGCGGCTAAAAACAATAATTAAAACAGAAAATAATCTGCGATAAGCGTGGATTCATTAGATATTTTAATTAAACAGGAAAACAGCGTCAAAACTGATCAACGCGTTGCATAGTGGGCCCGAAATTAAACGACGATCGAAATTTAGATAATGCTTCTATCCATATTATATTTAGATGAACGACATAAATAATATCTAAAAAAGCTTTTTAAGGGACCAGCTTCTATTAAAATTCACTAAAAAATAATCTCGTCTCTCGGCCACATTTGATATAACGTAGTCCTAAATATACTGCTGGGCAGAGCAAACGAGATAAGCGAATTTTATAATAATGATTTTAAGGAAAGCTAAAAAGTTATTTGTACAGGGTGTTAAACAAGTCTGTAGATTTTTCGTAATTTTATTAGTTGCCAAAATGTACAAAAACGATTTTTATTTTCTAAATATTAGTTCAAGTTAACCCTCGTAAAACTGCCAAAAACAATTTGAAAAGTTTCATTTGTAAGCTATGTATGTAAACAAATATACGAATTCAATTTTAACCTACTAATTGTCACTAGGATTTGAAATTTTGCAAGTGTGTGCGTTACCGGCCAAATTAGTTTATCCTAGACCAAACTAGTTTGTCCTAAAATTAATGTAATACTATAAGAAACAATTGATTTGTACTAGTCTACACTAGCTCGAAATGGGATTTTGTAAAATCTAACAAACTGGGATTAATAAAAAAATATATTATTATTATCACACCTTCAGTAACTTTTATTATTTATTAGTTATTACATGTAAACCTATATTTTGAGTTGCAGAGAATGTTGTTTTTTGCGTAGGCATTGATTTGACGTACACTTCTTGGCGCAACTACACTTACAGAAACCTTGGCCTGTCCCTAAAACTCATCACGACAACTAGGGAAGACCCTGTTGCCGACATGTAAGGTTTAAAAAAATATACATTAGAAATTAATTAGAAAATCACCTAAGTAAAAATTCTCAAGTTTTTTGTGGTAGACGTGGCTTGCGCTTTGTGGGATGCATTAGAAAATATGATGCAAAAAAGCTAACAAATAATTTCGCACTTACTTTTCTAACGCGGATATAGATTTTTCTCCCAAATCGAAAAAAGTATGTAAAAAAGACAATTCCTAAATTTATTTTCGATATTCTCATTTTTCCATAATTTATATTTTAATTTTAAAAATTTCATTTAAAAAATGTTTCATTATATTTATAGAAAAAATTACCCGCAGTCCAGTTCTTGAAAGATACCATGCTTGGTTCCAATCTTATAAAATTCGTCTTCAGATGCTTCAAGAATAACTCCAATAACGTTTCGAAGATCTCCTTTACTCTTCTCTACGTCAGGAGTAGGTATGATAATGTTATCTACAACTTTCGCTGGTGGATGCAAGTTGTCAGAGGTTGCTTTCCTCTTCTTGGCTTGTTTTCAAGGGTCTGCGCAGCCTTTCTACGTGCTTTTAAAATATTTTCTGAAGTTCCATCCCTATCTTCATCTTCATCCCTGTCTTCATTTTCACGTCCATCCATGTTTTTTTCATAGAAAAGTTTTCGAAGATCTTCCTCGTTTTCAGTGTCCTTTAACAATTCTGAAAGCAAAGAAGTAGTAGAGATGCCAACCCTCAAGTCCGCACGAAACAATGCCTGATAAGGCGATTGTTTAATTCCTAAATGAAACGCACGGTTATGAACATTTAATTGACTGGCTGTCGTTCATCCAAGCACTAAGCATGTTTTCAATATCCTAGTTTGCTCTCTCGAATGATTCCTGTCTTTGACTGTGCCTTGGTTTTTCATGCGCGATTTTAAGCTCTGCCGACAGGATAGTAACTTCTAAAATTACGCGGTTCACAAATTCTTGACCGTTGTCAGATTGTAGAATGCATTGGGGCTCCGAAAGTTAAAAATATATCATTTAAATGTAGGCTACCTCCTCGGCTCTCTTGCTTTCCAATGAACAATACAAAACAAATTTTGTTAGGTGATCCTGATACACCAATATAAATTTAAACATCTGGTTTCATCTGGCAGTCGATAAGGTCGACTTAGCATCGGCTGTTTGTTTCCGAGTGCAGAATTGGTTTGGAAGCCCGTCATTTTTTTCTCTTCGTCTTTTTTGTTGGTATATCACGCACATGTATAAAAAGACATATCATTTCCTTTGTGACGGTCGCAAATTTTCTAGAAGTGTCATATACATACAATACAATTTTCTAAAATAATGATTTAATATATAAGAATAATTTATTTAATTCTCTTGGAAACTCATCCTTTTTACAGCTTGCTTAATTTTCATTTCAGAAGATATAACCAATAACAAACACCGTTTTCACATATTTCAATTCTCACTTCCAAAACATAACATCAGTTAAGGCAATTAGTCGAAATACTCATTTGTCTATTCGTGGACCTTATTCAAAATTTCAATATTTTAAAATAAAAAAATTTCATCTTACTATCCTTCCTTAACCGACTTTTCAAAAACCTAAATCACATACTTGTCCTACGACCAAATTTATATTTGTATTAAAAAAAGAGACATAATCGACTCAAGCTCGAAGTTTATTACGTATACTCTCAACTTTTCTACGTTTTGTCCAATTACTTCGCGTACTCGTGCATACTGAAAACATCCCGAAAATAGAGTAGGTAATTTTTCTCAACTCTTAGTTACGAAAAGCCTCGTGAGGGGAATATTAAAAACCGGAATTTTTATATTTTCGCAGAAAGATTTTCAAGTTGTGTTGATTCTCTATGGAACTGAATTTTTTCGATAAAAAACAAAAAGAACATAATGTCCTTTAGAAAAATTCCAAAAATAAAATATTTTTGTAAAGTAATGTTACAAAAAAATAAAATAAAATATAAAAAATCAAATATAAAAAATTTCATCCAAACATGTTCCATTCTCGATGGTCCCGAACACAGAAACCACATTACCTTTTTGTATAGCGAGACTGATCATTTAGGTAATGAAGCTTTGTACGTGCTTACACGTTATTTTTTTGCTAATTTCTTTAAGAAACTTTTCTGCCTCATTACTTCAAGGGTCAAACGTTTCAACTGCGAAAAGTACAAATTCAAAACCGTCTTCCAGTTCCTTATATTTGGATCTTTTTGAATCTATTTGACGTTTATAAAAGTTCTGTACAATATTCTACTACATATTCCTGAGACCAAAATAGGACGATTTAAAGTTACTTACCTTAATCCGAAAGTACCTCGTTAGTATAATATTATCTTATTATACAGTGAAACCTCCCTTAAACGGACACGGACAGTAAAATTTGGGAACATTTTTAATAAAAACAGTAAAATTTACCTCCTCAGAACGGACAGATGTTCAGATAATTTTTGAAAAACCCACATTTAATGCCGGTATTTTTATTGCACATTATGGACAATATTTAGATCTATGCTAATAAGCGGCGCGGCGCCTACCTATTGTTAATAGTACTAGTTTAACAATAGGCTGGCTTATGCTGTCTGGCTTGTAGGTAAATTGCGGTGAATTGCATAATAAATGGATCACCTTATTTTTACAAAATGTATTCTTCATCAATAAAATATCTTAGTTTTGATGTTACACTGGTGCGATCAATATGTCTTCAAACAAAAGAAATTTTTTGAGTCTTCAAGAAAAAGTTGAAATAATCCAGTACGCGGAAAAAAACAAACTTAGTGTTGGAGTATTAGCCGAAAAATTATGTGTAGGAAAATCTCAAATTAGTGATATTTTGACAAACAAGAGCGATCTTAACAAGCGATTCGCTGAGACCGGGAACATGAAAGAGAAAAAGAAATTTGCGCAAACTGAGGGTGTTGCCATAGAACAAATTGTCTATGACTGGTTTTGTAAAATACGCTCCAAAAACATTACATTATAAGGTACAATAATAAAGGAAAGGGCACAAGAAATTGCGAAGAATCTAGAAGTTGATGGTTTTAAATGATCAAGTGGATAGTTTGACAAGTTATGTCAACGTCATAATATCACTTTCAAATGCATCTGTGGCGAAGCAGCGGCTATAGACTTAATTCAGGTAACTGATTGGCGGACGAAATTATGTGCTATTATCAAAAACTAAGTACCGAGAGAAATTTATAACTCCTATGAAACGGGACTCTTTTTCCGCGCCTTGTCAAATAAAACGTTTTCTTTAAAAGGCGAAACATGTGCTGGCGGGGAAGCGTCCAAGGAGAGACTCACTATTTTACTTTGCTCCGCTATTAACGGAGAAAAAGAAAATGCACTGGTGATTGGAAAAAGTAAAAAGCCAGGTTCTTTTAAAGGATCAAGTGTGGAAAAATTGCCACTTGAATGGTACTATAACTAGAAAGCATGGATGACAAGAGATATAATATCGGATTGGTTGAAAAATGCAAAGGCAAAACCGAAATGTAGTATTATTTTTGGATAATGCTGCATCTCACCCAAAACTGGAGTTGAAAAATGTTAGAATAATTTTTTTACCACCAAATACGACATCATATTGCCAGACATTGGACCAGGGCGTGATTCAAAATTTTAAAAACCACTACAGAAAATTTTTAATCAAGCGACTTTTGTCATCTATGAAGTATTCTGAATCTACAGAACCATTGGATAAATCCATGAATGTTGCAAGTGCCTTGATTTAAATTGTTGCTGCATGGAAAAAAGTCGTTAATAAGTGCTTCCACAAAGCTAGATTCGATGAAATTCTCGAGGAAAACGTTGACTACGATAGTGAAGATGATGTGCCATTATCGGAATCATGTAGACACATCAATGTATTCTCTTCCGACTTAACTTCATATTCAGAAATTGATTACAGTTTATTCACGGAAAATCTTAACATAAGTGTACGTGAGTGCATCAGTGAATTTCAAAATAGTGAGAAGGGTCAGATTTCATCTGAGAGTGATGATGAAGAAATTATTTCTTCCAATATTAAGAACATTAAGGAAGCATATAAAATTTTAAGGGATATTAAAAACTTTTCTATGTTATCTGGAGATTCTGTTTTAGGATACAAAATCTCAGAAGTTGCGTCTAAAATGGAATCTCAAATTATTAAAAATAAATTAACTAGTTTAAGACAAACAACACTTGATAATTTTTTTAAATAGAAACTTTTTTTAAAGTAGAACTGTATCAAACTGTATATGTAGGTAGTATAATATTTTATATTAGCTACTACATTTTTATTGTATGCATATATGTATGTAAAAGATGTTGGTGTATACGTAGTAATAATTTGTAATAAACATATTATTTTTTTACTTAAAAATAAGAAATTTTTTTAAATAAAATTACATTGGTATTTAATTTGTTCACTCCCCACAACGAACACCTCTGTACAACGGACAATTTCTGTGGCACGGCTACTGTCCGTTGTTAAGAGGTTTCACTGTATTTGTAAAAATAAATTGCTTTTAGCGAAGAGGATGAAATTTGATAATGTGAGCTAGTAGCAAGCTTCTTTACCATATTTTTTTTACAAGTCGCTACAAAGGGTCTGCGCAAAATGATAACGCATAAAATAAAACGTTGTAAGCTGACTTATCTCATCAAAATCAAAAAAGAAATTTTGTCGGAATATGCTGTGTAAAAATACGAGCTTCTATGTAATGGATCAATGTTTACACACTTGCGTACCAACTACCATCCACAAAAATATGTCAAAAAGCTCTTTTAGAGTACTAAGTCACGTACCGAATTTAATCCTTTTCTCTAAAAGCAATTTTTTTATTCATAATAATAACATTTTTATATTACGTATAAGGGATGTATCGTAATCGTGAAAAACTCCCTGTAAGATTTTTTCAGATCTCTACATTTCAAGGTCCCTAGATGGCGAAAAACATGTTTTCTCGATTCCGTCGGTCTGTCCGTCCGCGACATAGCTAAAAAGCTACTAACCCGATTGACTTCAAATTTTGGTCAAAAATTAAGGGTCATATGGGGATAACCTAGTAATATTCTGGTAAAAATCCCATATGGCGGAACAAAATGGCGGCTTAGTGAAGATAAAATAATTATTACTAAAAAGCTAATCCCACTTACCTCAAATTTTGCACAAAAATCAAGTGTTACAAAGAAAAAATGTTAGCATTTTGATACATCTACATATTTCGACTTAGATTATACGTGATCATTTTATGCCGTCCTTTTTGCAGCATTTTGTAAATTTTTGTTGAAATTATCAAGGCAGTTGATATTGTACACATTATCATAAATGTTTGGTCCGTCAAAAATATTACGGGTAGCCAAAATGACCAAAAATGTTATGTTATTTACCTGCAGCAAAAGTTTAAAACTCGTTAACCAAACAAGTAAGGGCTTTTCTATATGTGGCGGCTCAATATTTACACATTTGCATATCTCCTACCAACCAAAAAAATATGCCAAAAATCTTATTTACAGTAATTACTTACATACTTTTTTCTCAAAATAATAAGATGTGTTTTTTTATTAATTTTGCTGTGCGATAAATCCCTAACGAAGCGTTTTTGAAATAAGGTAAGTTACATTAAACCTCTTTACTTTCGTCTCAGTAATAAGTGATTTAGAGACACCCTGTATAATAATGTCATCACGACGCCAAATGAAATTCTTAATACGGGCTATTATGAACTGATTTTTCCCTCTATATAGGGTTAAGATACTGCTTGCGTTCAATAGTCGCCTGCTAAATTTAATCGCGGATTTACAGTGGGTATTGAAAACGAACCAATTCTCTATCCAAAAAAAACCAATGTTGTTTAAATATTTTTTTAATCATGCGACGCTGACGATAAAATTTAAGAAATTTGCGTATTAGATAACCTATAACTCTATAAATAGGTTTGATCAATCTCACTGATAAAAGTTTATTTCGTAAAAGATTGCTGAAGAATGTTTTTATGGATATCCTATCATAACATCAAAAATGAAACAGAGAGGGAAGAGCGCCCGAAATATTTCCAATAGTTTGACTCGGCTGTTACATATGTATGAGTACATATAATTATATGCAAAGGTCTCTATATCATATAGTCACGAATTTTCCTATTTAAATTCAGATATTTTTTTTCAGGAATGTGGTCATATTTTCAAATGGGAAAAATTAAGATAGAAAATGCGTTTTTACTTCGTTTGTATATATATATATATATATATATATATATATATATATATATATATATATATATATATATATATATATATATATATATATATATATATATATATATATATATATATATATATATATATATATATATATATATATATATATATATATATATATATATATATATATAAATATATATTATATATATATATATATATATATATATATATATATAATATATAAATTTTATATATATATATACTTATATATATATATATATATATATATATAAATATATAAATTTTATATATATATACTTATATATATATATATATATATATATATAAATATATAAATTTTATATATATATACTTATATATATATATATATATATATATATATATATATATATATATATATATATATATATATACAATTTTGTGCCTTTGCCCTATATATATATATATATATATATAAATTTTATATATATATATATATATATACTTTCATGTATAACTAGATTACCTCAGCGTCCAGAGCTTTATATATATATATATATATATATATATATATATATATATATATATATATATATATATATATATATAAATATATAAATTTTATATATATATATATATATATATATATATATATATATATATATATATATATATATATATATATATATATATATAAATATATATATATGTATATATATATATATATATATATACAATTTTGTGCCTTTGCCCTACACGGGGCTGGCTAGTCTATGGCGGCCTGATGAGCTCTAATAAGAGGGAAATCGCGATCGTCGTTTGACTAAAATGGATCATTGTGTCTGCTGTGATGCAGAACATGTTCCAAACAAGGATCATTTTCTTGTTATGACGTTGGTGTAAGTGGAATGAAAACATACTATCATTTAATACTCCCAACGAAAGCCAGGAGTCACAATGTAATTCAATGCCGGTCGTGGTATTAGCCAGCGGAGTAGTTGTTTTTGTGATTCAATTTTGTGCCTTTGCCCTACACGGGGCTGGCTAGTCTATGGCGGCCTGATGAGCTCTAATAAGAGCGAAATCGCGATCGTCGTTTGATTAAAATGGATCATTGTGTCTGCTGTGATGCAGAACATGTTCCAAACAAGGATCATTTTCTTGTTATGACGTTGGTGTAAGTGGAATGAAAACACACTATCATTTAATACTCCCAACGAAAGCCAGGAGTCACAATGTAATTCAATGCCGGTCGTGGTATTAGCCAGCGGAGTAGTTGTTTTTGTGATTCAATTTTGTGCCTTTGCCCTACACGGGGCTGGCTAGTCTATGGCGGCCTGATGAGCTTTAATAAGAGCGAAATCGCGATCGTCGTTTGACTAAAATGGATCATTGTGTCTGCTGTGATGCAGAACATGTTCCAAACAAGGATCATTTTCTTGTTATGACGTTGGTGTAAGTGGAATGAAAACACACTATCATTTAATACTCCCAACGAAAGCCAGGAGTCACAATGTAATTCAATGCCGGTCGTGGTATTAGCCAGCGGAGTAGTTGTTTTTGTGTTTCAATTTTGTGCCTTTGCCCTACACGGGGCTGGCTAGTCTATGGCGGCCTGATGAGCTCTAATAAGAGCGAAATCGCGATCGTCGTTTGACTAAAATGGATCATTGTGTCTGCTGTGATGCAGAACATGTTCCAAACAAGGATCATTTTCTTGTCATGACGTTGGTGTAAGTGGAATGAAAACATACTATCATTTAATACTCCCAACGAAAGCCAGGAGTCACAATGTAATTCAATGCCGGTCGTGGTATTAGCCAGCGGAGTAGTTGTTTTTGTGATTCAATTTTGTGCCTTTGCCCTACACGGGGCTGGCTAGTCTATGGCGGCCTGATGAGCTCTAATAAGAGCGAAATCGCGATCGTCGTTTGACTAAAATGGATCATTGTGTCTGCTGTGATGCAGAACATGTTCCAAACAAGGATCATTTTCTTGTTATGACGTTGGTGTAAGTGGAATGAAAACATACTATATATATATATATATATATATATATATATATATATATATAAATATATATACTAATAAAGCTCTGCACGCTGAGGTAATCTAGTTATACATGAAAAATTAGAGATAACTTTGACAAGTTTACTAAAAGTAATTAAAAGTCTAGATGTTGGTATAATTATATTTTAATGAAAGTGAAAAGGACAAATTTAAAGTTAAAAGTAGGAACATAAATTATAAAGGAAATATCAAGTCAAGTGATACAATACTAACATAAATGTGAAATTTAACATTCTTTTAAACTGAAGAATAGATGGATAACAGGCTCTGGTTAGAAATGAAAAATGCCTTTTTCTTACAAAATCGACGACGATTCGACTATACAGGGTGTTAATTAATGTCGTGGACATATTTTAGGGAGTGATAGTACTCGACAAAATTGGAAAAAAATGCCAATATATATATATATGGTCAAAAACGCACCATTTTCGTTATACAGGCTGTCAAAGTTTCAGTCAATTTTTTTCTCGTTTTTTGCGTTTTTTTCCAGTTCCTTCTGAGACAATTAGTTCAAATTTAGAACATGTATTACTTTTAAGAACCTCTACGATAAAATATCAAAATCGTGGATGGTAGTATACAGGGTGTTACATTTGAACAAAGAGTTTAAATTTTATATCAGAATTCATACAGGATGCTGCAAAAAAAGTTCCGTAAGATAAACTTGTAGGTTGTGCAAAAAAATGTAACACACTGTGTACTACCATCCACGATTTTAATATTTTATCATAAAGGTTCTTAAAAATAATATATGTTCTAAATTTGAACTAATTGATTTACAAAGAACCGGAAAAAAACGCAAAAAACGAAAAAAAAAATTGAAACTTTTACACCCTGTTTAACGAAAACGGTGCGTTTTGACCATGTATATATAGGCATTTTTTCCTATTTTGTCGAGTACTATCACCCCCTGAAATATGTCCACGACATTAATGAACACCCTGTATATGTATTCTTCCTCAGGGCTATTTTAAAACATTCTGCGTTATGTCAACACACAACAGTATTAACTTTCAATAAATTAATGCATTAAATAATATTACCTTCATAAACTAGCAATATATCTAAATCTTCGGTGAACTCTTTTTTTCCTTTCAAATAATTTACTGTCTTGAGAATATTTTATATTATAACTTAATGGTTCATTTTGAAGTGTTTGATGATCGCGGTACATAGCCCTTTTCACACAGAAAAATCTGCACTATAGCAAGGTAAGTCTATTTTTTATATTATAATATATAACGTTGAAATCGGGAGACTACATATATTCAAAAGAAAAAAATAATATACAGGATATTTCATTAAAAAAAATCAGAAGTTGGTATTTTTTGACAGATTTGCGATGTTCATTTGTTTATTCTGAGAAAAAATCCTAGCGGCAAAACCCTACAACTTTTGTATTTAAAGTTTTTTCTGTCTCTAAAAACAAAAGCTGTGTGGGTAGGGGGGGCGTAAAGTATAAATAGCTTCGAATAAAAACTGACTGGAAGGAGTACACTCCTCGTGACCTTAACAAGACTGGGAAAATACCAAAGTATTATTGTGTATTGGATTTACACTTTGAATTTTAGAAAGTAATTTGAAAATACATTTAAAGGGTTTTATGCTTAAGGTAAAGACTAAATTAAACAACCTAATTAATATGATGCATTATTGTAGCACTCAGTTTAACATTTTCATGATGAACTAATGAAATACTAAAATACTAATCTTTAACTTTAGATATTATTTAATTATATGTTTTACATAATAAACACTTTATATAAATGCCCTTATATTTATTCAGGAGTTTAAAATTAATTCTTGTTAAGTTATTAATGTTTTTTTTTATTCCATTTATTGCCAGTTAAATAAATCAGATTTGTTGAAAAATATAACCAAACTATTTCCCCTTCAACAAAGTGTCAGACCCAAACAAGGGAGAGTAATACGTTAGGCCATAAAACTTATTTTGTCCCATGAAAGTTGTTACTAGAAACATACAATTCCTCTTTTTTCGTTTTAAAACATACTGATGTTATTTAAATTTTTTTGCCGAACATAGTATTAGATGAAATAATGTTACTCTACTGTGTTTTTCTGTGCCAATTAGCTCCTACCTTAACTATTATGACACTTTAAAAAATATGATTTTCATTATAGTAACAATTGATTTTGCCTTTAAATGGGAATTAATAAGAGCCTAACTAATGTCTTTATTTACGAAAACTCAAGTAAACATCCCATAAAACGTAATCTCTTTCCTGGTATTACTTTTTATTCGGAAACAACCACACGCCACACAACTGAACATTTTTGATACTAGGGACTACACAAATCACCAAAAAAATATTTGTGGAATTATATGTTAAAACGAAATAACTTATCAATCACTATTTAAAACGCCAGTAAATAAGGTCCCAAAAATGACGTACTTCCGTCAAAAGTTGGCTAACATAAAATAATGCATGGCACTCCTTCCTGTATATAAGTATTTTTATTCAAAGATAAATAGACACCCGGATCCTAACCGATAACAAAACGAGATTTCCAATATTTAATTTTTTGCTAAACAATTTTAACAAAGCACACAACTCGGATTTTTGTTCCTGTATGCCGTGAACAATTACATAACGTGTTCATTATGTTTAATGTCCATGTTGCTAATTTCGAGCTACAAAATATTTTGGGATTTTATATTATTAAAATTCTATTTTTAATTTTTTTTATATAATTTTAATTAATACTATACTTTCTAAAGAAGTATTCATACGCGAAGCCGAAATATAAAAGAGAAAAATAATACTTGGTATAATAAAAAATGAATCAAATGCTGATTATTATTATATGGTGTCACTACAAAATTAAAATAACAAAACAAAACTACCCACACGATGGCCTACCAAATGAAAATGTCAGCGAATTACTTATTTTTAATTTTTCAATAAAGCGGGTAAAACAACGTGCTTTCTGACGTCATAAACTACTATAAACCGCTTTGATGCAACTGTGATTTAAAAAGCTGCCAATGAACAAGAAGTCGTAATTAAGCCGAACACATTTTTTTCTTTGTAAAAATATTTCAGAGGCACTTATTAAATGCGCAATCGCCTTTTGAGTGAAAAAAATATATATAAGGTCTTTAGTATGTCATTAATTGAGTTTTATTGGATAAATTAATATACCCAACATGTCTAATGACGTTAATGCTTTAACATCCGATGAGAAAAACCGATCCAAGTCAAAATTAAAAAGTAAGTCAAAGTAAAATTAATTTTTACTAATGGAAATTTAAGAGGAAAGTACTGAATATTACTAAAATTTAGTTAGGACATTTGATTTAGTCTAATCGGTATAGAGAGTGTCTCAAAATATAATGTTGCTATTGTAGAGGATTATTTTTCAGCTAGTCGCGAGAAAAAGGCTCCACATACATCCCTAATAGATAGCTCTTAATTATTGATATATAGAGTGTTAAAAAAATTATTTAAATTTTATTTTAAAATCAAAGCAAAAACTCTTTTGACTTTAACAAATCTTTATTACGAAATTAAATTTGTATTTAAAAATCAATTTTTTTTTAACCAGACAGGATACGCCTCTGATTTTCTCTCACACAGTTACATTTTTTCCAGTAAAAATACATCAAAAAAAGTATAATGTGTTTTTTGACGGTTTTTTGGGATGAAATTTAAATAATGTAGAAAAATTATAGATTTAAAGTTTACTCAAACCCAGTATACTCATATTTTGATTTTTTATGTCTAAGATACGTACATCGCATATTTAAAATTTTTCGGAAAAGTTTAATTAACTTCATATTTTATATTTTTTAAATGCATACAATATTAATTGTTTCTTTTTGGTATTAAGTGATTTTAAAAGCTAAGAATGTGATTCTAATTTCTATTTTTAAAGTACTAAAATAATGAAAAAAGATTTTTTAATTAAAGTTTCCTCTTCCTGTCTATTCGCTTTACAGAAAAATTATTAAAAGAAACCAAAAATATGTTGCAGCTTCGCTTTGGTACACAACAATAATAATGGTGCATTGAAAGGTGCTATTCTGTTCCATATAACATTTGGTATTTGAGTTCGAGTTGATGTAATAAAATTTCATTATTAACCGACATAGTTTACAGAAGCCATATGGCAAAAAGTAAATTAAGTTTTGACATTACACAACGTCTGGATGGATGGATGGTTGATAATATCCTGTAACAGAAACACCACTGTTTCTCAGATGAAGTAAAATACTTTGTATTCATATCTTAGTTCGTACATTCTTGAACAATAAACATAACTGGCAACAAAATAATTTTTTTCTCATCATTAACCCAGGCAAATGATTTTTTTTTAATTTGCAGTTAATGTAAATGAGGAGTACACAAAGTCTCTATCAACTGAGTCTGCCTAGTACCTGATCCAATAGTTAACTGGCAACTTGGGGGACGATATGTTCTCTTCACCTGCAATAGAAACATTCCAGTTTTCAACAACCCAGGGTCTTAATTTTTTGCGCATGTGGTCGTTAGCTTGTGACGTCATATGAGAATCTTGATTTGATTCGGCAATGCTAAACATATGGGAAATACTTTTTACATTTAGAATTTTTGCACTTTATGATATTAGAATGAGCTGAAATTTGGCATATGCATATAGTTCGCGTGACAGTATAATTTTACTCTATCGTATATAAAAGAGTGAAGATGTTTAAAAATGGTGGGCATACAAAGGTTGATGATATTGTGTCCGATTCGTTTAAAAATGGGTATCTGGGGGTTCCTATGATTGCAAATTTCGAATTTTAGCTTGAGATTCAGAAATTCAAAAATTGCGGCCGATTTGGAATTGTTTTGCCCACTTACACATTCTAGCAACTTCAAGTTTGGCATGCATATAGAGTTCTCGTGACAAAACAGTTTGGTATATAACAAAACAAGTTTGTTATATGTTATACGATTTAAGAATGCAAATTACAAATGTTTTAATATTTTGTCTTTTTACTGAAAATCCATATCTGAGGACTGCTAATGCTGAAACAATAACAACGAAAAAAAAAAATCAAGACTAGAAATAAAAAAATTAGAGACAAAGTTTTATCAAAACTGACTAAAAAAAATAATTGCTTTTTTTAGTTATTGTGGTTTGGTTGGGTCACATCATTTTATTAATATCGGTTGGCAAATCAAAAATATATCGGGTTACAGTGCAACCTTATGTATCTACATATACCATGATGATACATTTTACTCTTGCCAACGCCACTTGGAATGTATTAAACTTAGAATTAGTTCTTTTTGCAAAATAAAACTACATTATATTAAGTTTTTTTAAAGGTGAATACCCAATAATATAAATTAAAATAAAAGTTTAAATAACTGCTAATCAATAATTGCAGGTCACACCACTTTTCCAGATCAGTCTATTTTTTCTTTTGAAATGAAGTACTGAAAGAACGGTTTTAGCAAATATATGACATGTATATAACGTTGAAATCGGGAGATTACAGACATTCTAAAGAAAACTTAATATACAGAATATTCCATTAAAAAAAACGGAAGCTGGTATTTTTGACAGATTTGTGATCTTCATTTGATTATTCTGATAAAAAATCTATGGGGCAACATCCTAAAACTTTTACATTTAAAGCTTTTTTCTATCTCTAAGAATAAAAGCTGTAGGGGAGGGAGCGTAGAATATAAATAGGCTCCCCGCACCTAACTGATAACATAAAGAGATTTTCAATATTTAATTTTTGCTAAACAATTTTAACAAAAGCATCTAGGATTTTGGTTGCTGTATGCCGTGAACAATGACATAATGTGATCATTGTGATCACCATGTTGCTAATCTAGAGCTACAAAATATTTTGAAATTTTCTTATATTATTAAATTCCCATTTTTTTGTGTATAATTTTAATTAATAATTTTCTTTCTAAAGTAGTATTCAAACAGAAAGCCAAAATATAAAAGTAAAAAAAAAATTTCTGTAATGAAAAAAATTATTTGAATGTATTAAATACATGTTTTGTTTTTTTGAAAAAGCCTACTATAATTTACTAAATTTCTATGTATTATTTTATTAAACGTAAAATTTGTATATATGATTCACTTAAATCATAAGTTGTAAGATTACATTGATTTTAACATTAATCTGCTGACATTATATAACAAATATGTTTTTACTCCTTTGGCTTTGACGCCACGCAATTCCACGGATGTCAGTAGCGGACTACTGAAAAAAGTTGACTTGCCATTAAAGCATCAACTTCTGGTAAATTATCATTATATTATGTCACTACAAAATTCAAATAAGAAAACAAAACTACACACACGATTGCCAACCAAATAAAAACATCAGCGAATTATTTTTAATGTTTCCATAAAGCGGGGCAAACAACGTGCTTTTTGACGTCATAAACTACTATAAACCGCTTTAATGCAACTCGGATTTAAAAAGCTGCCGATGAATATGAAGCCGTAATTAAGCGGAACACATTTTTTGCTTTGAGATACTTTTTAAATGGGCAATCGCCTTTTTGAGTGAAGAAAAATATAAGGTCTTTATTTTGTCATTAATGGAGTTTTAATGATTAAATTAATATATCGAGCATGTCTAATTAAGCTAATAATTTAACTTCCTATGAGCAAATCCGATCCAAATAAAAATGTAGGCTAATTTTTATAAATAGAAATTTAAGAGGAATTTTCAGGAATAATTCAGTGTGAATTGACATTACTCAAATTTAGTTGGAACATTTGATTTAGTGTTATCGATAAAGAGAGTGTCTCAAAATATAAAGTTGCTATTGTAGAGGGTTATTTTTCAGCTAGTCGTAAGAAAAAGGCTCCATGTTCATCCTTAATAGGTAGCTCTTAATTATTAATATACAGGATGTTAAAGAAATTATTTAAAGTTTATTTTAAAATCAAAGCAAAAACTCTCTTGAATATTACGATGAGTTTAACAACGCTTTATTCGAAATTTAAATTTGTATTTAAAATTCAATTTTTTTAGCTAAAAATGATTCGCCTCTCACACAGTTATATTTATTCCGGTAAAAATATACCAATAAAATATAATGTGTTTTTTGACGGTTTTTTAGGATGAAATTGAAATAATGTAGAAAAACGATAGATTTAAAGTTTACCGAAACCCAGTATACTCATATTTTGATTTCTTATGTCTAAGATACATACATCGGATATTTATAATTTTTCAGAAAAGTTTAATTAACTTCATATTTCATATTTTTTAAAAGCATACAATATTAATTCTTTCTTTTTGGATGAAGTGATTTTGAAAGCTAAAAATGTGATTTTAATTTCTTTTTTTAACATTTCCAATATTAAATTTAAAATTTACAACTATTTTTAAAGTACTAAAATAATGAAAAAAAGAGTATTTAATTAAAGTTTCCTCCTCCTGTCTATTCGCTTTACAGAAAAATTATTAAAGGTAACCAAAAATATGTACGTGCCACGTGCAATCATAAATTATTCAACAAAATCATTTGAATTGCTCGTTCCACAATGGCGGCTGCGACAGAAGTTAAATGTGTGAAAAATAAAAGAATTCCTAAAAATTTATAAAGCTAGAATATTTTGCCACACGATAAAAAACTGCAAGGTTTAACGTGGGCTCCGAACCATGGTCATCGGTTAATTTAAAACCTCCAGTTTTTCACTCTATAATAAATGACCTATCGACTAGCACGTTGCCTATACCACTAGGTATAAATATAGAATTAGCCCAAGATGGGACTCGAACGAAGTACTTGACGTCTAAAGACGAAAAACCGACCACCGAATCAGTATTGTATGTTTGTTTTTACAGGGTGTTCAGGTTTTGAATAAAACTCAAATTGCCTTCCTTATAAAACACCCTGTAATTAGAAAAATACTGTATTTAACTTACAGTACAAATTCACATAAATATTTTAATTTAGGATCACGTGAAGTACGAAATAATTGAATGAGTGGGTAAGTTTTAAAATATTTTTATCTTTATTTATTTGAGTTCCGTCACATGTAAAGGCAGCTGTTTTGAAAAGGTCGTTTTTAATTCCCTCTAGTTTTTCAGACAATGCGTTTAAAATATTTTTATCTTTATTTATTTGAGTTCTGTCACATGTAAAGGCAGCTATTCTGAAAAGATCTTTTATTATCATCTCAAATTGTACATTGCCAACAAATGTAATTAGTTATTTAATAAATGACAATTTAACGTACGACAGAGTAAAATAATAACAAATGAATTTTCCGTGTCCGTAGCTCTGCAAATTAACTGTTCGCATTAATCAAATGTGAATTAGTAGTAAATATAGACCCTTTCAGCTTCGCTTTGGTACACAACAATAATAATGGTGCATTGAAAGGTGCTATTCTGTTCCATATAACATTTGGTATTTGAGTTCGAGTTGGTGTAATGAAATTTTATTATTAACCGACATAGTTTACAGAAGCTATATGGCAAAAAGTAAATTAAGTTTTGACATTACACAACGTCTAGATGGATGGATGGATGGTTGATAATATCCTGTAACATAAAAGCCACAGTTTCTCAGATAAAATAAAATACTTTCTATTCATATCTTAATTCGTACATTTTTGAACAATACACATAACTAGCAAGAAAATAATTGAAGAATAATGAAAGTCTATCCTGAAGCAAAAAATATAACCCGCATCATCTGTGTTTCTATCACGATGCTCTATCAACTGTGTCTACCTGATCCAATAGTTAACTGGCAATGTTCTCTCCACCCGCAATAGAAACTTTCCAGTTTTCAACAACCCAAGATATATAGACTTAATTAACGGTATGTTCTTGCGCATGCAGACGCTACGTGTGACGTCACATGGGAATCTTGATTTGTAATCGACAAAGCTAGACATATGGGAAATACTTTTTATATTTTTAATTTTTTATTTTCTCAGTATATACAATTTGCCTGACAGACTCTGTCGTATATAAAAACTTCAAGCCGAACCAACGTTTCAAAAATGGAGGGCGTACAAAAGTATATATTTGTGCCCGACTCGTTTGGAAATTAACTTTTGCTCGAGATTTAGAAATTCAAAATGGGGGTTGATTTATAATAGATTTTTGCCCACTTCCACATAATCGATGAACTTCAAATTTGGCATGATAGGTGGCGCGAATTTCGGGATTTAGGTAATATTTACAAGCCAGCGTGGCATCGAGTGAGTGCTATAATTCCTCTGCGATAACCGCTTGCCTCTTGGCATCTAACTTATTCAAGTATAGATGCCCCACAACGAACGTAGTACAATGTCTACAACGTACACCCGGAAGATTACTACACCCCCAAGACGGCAATGAAGCAGAAAATTTTAGAAATTGCACTTACAAGATTTAATAAGGGAGAAATAAGAATGAATGATGCTGGACGCATTTATGAGATCCCATCTCGAACTTTGGGGCGAAGAAGGCGTTAACAAGCGTTATTGGGAGCAGAAAATGAAAAGACTCGTTAAGCACGTCCAGAAAATGGAAAAGGCCGGATTTGCGATTGATAGGGAAACACTACGATCATTGGGGTTTCAGTTCGTTGAAATGCTAGGAATTCAGCACCGCTTCAATCGCGAAACCCGCATGGCAGGTTACGACTGGCACCTTCTTTCTTGAGAAGAAATAAGAAGTTGACGATCAGACAGTCTTAGGGGACGGCCCTTGCACGAAGTGAAGGAATGAACAGAGAAGAAGCTAATGCGTTTTTCAATCTGCTTTGTGAAGTTTATAGTGAATTCAACTTTTTTGACCACCTCGGAAACATTTTCAACATGGATGCAACGGGATTTCAGTTGAATAATAAAGCTGGTCCTGTAATTGCAACCAAAGAGGCTAAAGATATCCACACCACAATAACTTTTGAAAGGGGTGAAAATGTGTCTATAATAGCATGTTGTAGCGCTGAAGGTAGATTTCTTCCAGTCGTTATAATTTTTAAAGGAGTTCGTGAGAAAAAAGACTTTGGTGATGGTTGGCCTCCAGGTTTATATAAACTCAAAAACTTATAATTAAGAATGTTTAGCGTATTTTGTTCAGTTTTCTTACATTTTGACACCGACTTCTTGTCGTCTCCTTTTGTTGAAAATGTTGACAACTTACGTTTTTCCAACTTCCGTACATGTATCACATGTGCATACAGTCAATAATGTGAAAACCAATTTAAGCTACAATTTTAAACCTAGACCGACTCTCCCGTTTCGGCGTGGTGACTCACCCGGACGTTTCGAGTGAGATGGCCATATGCAGAGCTTCAAATTTGTTTTTTTTAATGAATTGCATTTATGTTCGATGTTACAGTTTATGTTAGTTTAAGTTATGTTCAATATGATATGTATTTTTTCAGTATAAAAAAAAGAGTTTAAGTCTATGTTTCAATTTTCACGTTAAGTAGGGCAACTCTCCCGGAATTACCTTAAATAGAGTTCTCGTGGCAAAACAATTTCGTATATAAAAAAACAAGTTTGTTATATGTTATCCTATTTAAGAATGCAAATTACAAATGTTTTAATATTTTGACTGAAAATCCATATTTGAGGATTTCTAATATTAAAACAATACAACGAAAAAACTGTATAAAAAAAATGAAGACTAGAAAAGTAAATAATAAAATTAAAGACGAAGTTTTATCAAAATTGACTAAAAGGAAAAAATAATTGCTTTTTTTAGTTATTGTGGTTTGGTTGGATCACATTATTTTATTAATATCAGTTAACAAATCTAAAAGATCTCGGGTTACAATGCAACCTTTGTTCTTTAACAAGTGACGTACCGACTAGCAATTATGTATCTACACATACCATGATGATACATTTTACCCTTGCCAGTGCCACTTGGAATGGAATAAACTTAGGATTAGCCCGAGGTGGGACTCAAACCAACTATCTTGACTTCCATGGCCGAAAATCCGACCACTGAACCAGTTTCTACCTACAGTGTGTTTCTATTCTGAATGAAGCTCAAATTACCTCCCTTATAAAACGCCCTTTAATTAGAAAAATTCAGTATTCAATCTACAGTATACATTCACAAAAATATTTCAATTTAGGATCAGGTAAAGTACAAAATACTTGAATTGTACGTTTGTTTTGTTTAAAAAAAAATGTTATCTTTATTTATTTGAGTTCGGTCATATCTAAAGGCAGCTATTATGAAAACATCGTTTTTAGTGCCCTGGATATTTTCAGACAATGCGCTCTACTAGGTCCGAGAATTTGCTCGTTTATTATCATCTTAATCATTTAATAAATGTCGATTTAACATTCGACAGAGTACAATAATTGCAAATGAATTTCCTGTGTCCGTAGCTCTATAAATTAACTGTATGCATTAACCAAATGTGAATTACGAGTAAATATAGATCCATTTCAGCTCCGCTTTGGTACACAACAATAATGATATTGTTGGAATGAGAGCTGCTATTCCGTATATAACATCTGTTATCTGAGTTCGAGTTGATGTAATGAGATTTAATTATTAACTGACATAGTTTACGGAAGCCATATGGCAAAAAGTAAATTAAACTTTGACATTACTCAACATCTGGATGCTTGATAATATCATTTAACGGGTCAATATTTACTCAAATAAATTAAAATACTTTCTTAAAATGTATGAACTTTAATTCATTTTTCTAATATAATTGGATTAATTAACTATGCCTGAAACTGTATTTGTAGAAATTTGTACAATAAACATTGACACAATGACATAATTGACAAGAAAATATTTTTATAGGATAGGTAACCCATGCAGCTTAACGAATTTTAAAATATGTGTGGTAGAGCGGAAAATCATACCGCATCATTTGTGTTTCTACCACGATGCTACTGAATGAGTACCCCTAATCCAATAGTTAACTGGCAAATTCACGGTACACACACTTAACGTTCTTGCGGATGCAGCCCCTAGCCAAAAAACTCGAAAAAAACAAGGCTCCAATAGAAACTTTAGTAATCTTGCATAACTTTTTGCATAAAATGAACAAAACTTAACAAAGGAACAAAACAAAAAATACTAAAACTCAGTCTCATATTCACATAAGATTCGCAATAAAATAGCTAAAGCTAGTGCAGGACTCGGTTTGGGCAAAAAGATTAGTTCTTCAGTGAAACAAGAAAAACGACGAAATGAACTAACAACTAACAATAAACTTACAACATTGTCAACACAAAATTGTAATCTTTCCTGTGTCGATGGGACTGCAGTCTCCATTTCTCCCGCCAGTATCCCTATAGCATGTATGTGTAAGTATAAGTAGTATTTTTTGTTTTATTCCTTTGTCCAGATTTGTGCTTTACAGTTCAGTTATGCAAGATTACTAATGTTTCTTTGAAGTTGAAGCCTTATTTTATTCCAGTTTTTTGATTTTCCTGAAATTTTAAGATTAATTGGAATGCGAGACGAAAATAATTTCCACTTTGCTATTGTCACTTTTTCTCCTCCACAAAACGGCAAGGTTAATTTTCCAATCCGACGTTTCAGATTCGAGAGACATCATCAACTTTCTTAATTTAATCGTTGACCTGGATTTTTTATTTCACTATTTAATGCCCTTCATAACTACCAAAAAAAGTGTGATCTAAAAGTCATAACCTACCATTTGATTTCTTTGGAGAATTCCGAAACAACTTTTTTCGACACCAAATTGAATAAAATCGAGATAAAACAGAGACATCAACATTTGAAAATAAAAATATTTGACCTTCCCCCGCCACTTTAATTTTGAAATTAGACAAAAATATTCTTAAGAAAAAAAATGCGTAATTGGTCAAAGATAGAATGCTTATATTTTCAACATACCTCAATTAGGGAAATTTAAGAGAAAATTGGCATTTACACTTTTGTGTTTCTGTTACGCCCCCTAGCGGAAAACTTTCGAACTTGAAACTAATTTACAGCGATTTCTCTTGGCCGATTTACTTATAAATATTTATTTCTTAAGTTCTGTCATTAACGGTTTCCGAGCCACAGCCCACGTACTCTATTATTGGACCACCCTGTACTTATCTCACGTAACATTATAATTTTGCACTATCGTAAAATGGCGGGCGCGCAAAAATTGATATTTGTGTTCGATTCGTTTGACTGGTTTCTTAATTTGTAATAGATTTTTGTCCACTTCTACATAATCCAGCTTGATCTGATAATCAGCTTCACTTAAAAATTGAACTGGAACAAACTTATATGGGTATATTTTGTTTTATTTTAATACTCAACGTATACTTGTCATGGAAAAATTCAAATCCCTTTGTGCATCCCTTAAAGAGTTGGTAGGATATCCAATGAAATAAAATAAATCCTCCAAAAATTATCAAAGACGCGCTTTTTCCCTTTTTCTATATTTCAAAACTTCATGAGTTGATAAATTACTGCAAATGTTGTCAAATATTTTTTTGTTTGGTATCCTTGCTATGAGAAATATTTGGCGATACTCTTGTGCTGGACTTTTACAAATTTAGTCGCTCTAAAAATACCAAAAACACAAATAAATTGAACAACTGTCAAATTTAAAACAAATAGTTATACCATAGAAATAATTAATTGAGATTGTTAATTTGCGATTTTCTCTGTAACCACTGAATTTAGGTATTGCTTTATAAACTAGAAATTACTACCCAAACGCTCAGTTTTGGATTTTTGCTATTTTTTATAGTGATTTAAAAAATAGCTCCAGTGTTTAAAAAATCACACATAACCTTAAATATCCCGGAACCTACGCAGAAATCGACTATATTCTAAAATGGTAATTTATGTTTATTTTTAACAAGGAATCAAATAGTGAACAAAAACACAGGGTGTCTCATTTAAAATTTTATAGTTGATGTCGTCCCAGCAAAATTGAGACATCCTGTATACATGAAAACATTATATTTTAAAGGAACTTCAAATTTAAAAAAACTTTTATATGAAACTTTTTTTCGTACGGATTTCCCGATAGTAGTACTTATCTCTTATACTTACTAATAGACTATTATAAGCGTTCCCCTCGCCGCCGACAACTTTAAAAAGCGTTTGGGGAATTTAAGTCAGCATTTAATATAGCCGATAGATGCCTGTGAACAAAAATTTTATTGTGACTGATGAATCGATAACTAACAAAATATCGATAACTGTCGTATCGATATCTCGATAATTATCGACATATCGATATACCGGAATTTTCCAAACTTACTTGACTTTCCTGCTTATCCTGTTACACAACAGAACGTATTGGCTTTGCTACAAGGCAGTCGCCAGATTGCTCTCCGCCCGGGGCTTAGTCAGAGCTAGGGCAACCCTCCCAGATGATTTCCACCTTATTCCAGTTTGGAGACGTTATCGGTAGGATGTCCGGATGGCGAGCTCTAAACTCCCGAACACCCTGAATCTTTAAAATACTTCTTGATTTTTCCTCTTTTAATTTATGAAATGCATCTTGGCTTCCAGTAGGTGCCCCTTAAGAGTACTACTGATATCACGAGATGACCCTTTCTTTCAAGCTATCCCCTTACCCCTCCCACTCCCGCCACATAGCGGCCGTTACGCTAATATTCTTTGTAGAACTGCGGCAGACAAACGGGATAGAATGGAGGAACAACTAGGCCTCACACGTTCACAGCGTCTGCTCCCTTTCTAGCGGGGTCGTTTGTTCCACACTGAGCGGTTGAGTCTCCCGTTTCCCCCCGAAATAAAGCAGCAGAGCCGAACACATGAAACCACTTATGTTAATAACACAGAGGTCTGCCTTCGACGAGACGAACCGGAAGACTGCTTCCAAACTTATCTATTGTTATTCGATATATCGATTCGAACATTCCGTCCCTACACATAAGTGTACCGTGGTTGTGAAATTGTTTTATTATCACCCGCAGTGGAGCATATAAGGAACCATCCAAGTAGTTTGTGATAACTTGATTTGCCGTTGTCGTGTTTATGTAGATATTGATGGTACTCGTTTTCAATACTTACTTTAAAAGTGTGTTTATTGGTTTGTTGTATGTAGCACAAAATGACAAAAATCGTAGCTTTTTCTTACTTGTATTTTTTTATTCAAAAGTATCGGTTTCCTAATTTTAAAAATAATCTATTTAAAGACGTTTAATATTAAAAAACATGTAGCTCTGTGCCATATTTTTTATAGCTGAATTTCTAGACCTCGCAATGCTAAAACCAATTCTCCTTTTCCTTATATACCATTTGCGAGCAGTATACAGAAATAATTGAAATTATTGCTCATTTGCACGTGTTACCCGTCTGACTACGCATTAGGCTCCATTTGCTCCGATTGCAATCGAGACACATGTAGCAATTAGAGATATAGTGAAGGGGGAAGCTGGATGCGGAAATTGCAGTACGTGAATTTGCCTTTAACAAAGCGTCTTTGACAATAAAGAGAAAGCGTGCCCAATTAAATTTATTTACTGGTTACGATGCTAAACTGGGACGTGATTTGCTTTCACAAAGAATGTATCAGCATTTTTCTGTTATTTAGACGACGGCAATAAATAATCACAAACATTTATATAAAATGGCCAGTTACCCGAGAGGCCTAAATATGCTTATGGTAGGTGTCAAAGAAATGATTTTTTCTTACTATGTAATAATACATTATACGTAATAACTTATTTTAGTGTAAATCCGATATAGCATTAAAACTATTTTGATTTAGTTTAAAAAAAAAAATCCGTATTTTGTGAAGTGTGTTCATTCAATTAAAACTATTGTTGTCGCATTAATTTCCAAAATCTTCACACTCTTTACTATATCGTTAAATATTTTGTGCTTTTTTAGGTAGCTGTAAATACAGTAAATACATTGTATTTACGAGGTTTTTACTAGCAAGATTTCGATTCGTCAGGATTTATGTGAGTCTGGAGTTGTTATTAACAACATGTTTCCAACATTAACTCGTAAAATCGAAATTTAAATCGGACCGTCTGTAAACAATATCTAATTTGGTCTTATGAACTGTCAGCCAGTTCAAATCATTTGGTGTGTAGCACAATAGATCAATTTAGCTACGCAATAGATCTAACAAAACACGGCAACATTCAGGCCCCTTTAAATGTTAAACTGGGTCATGCTTTGCTTTCACACAATTTATCAGCAATTTTCTGTTATATAGATGACGGCAATGAATAATGACAATCATTTATATAAAATGGCCAGTTACCAGAAAGGCCTTAAACATCTCTACGGTAGGTGTAAAAGAAATTATTTCATCTTACTATGTAATATTACATTATACATAGTAACTTATTTGACCGTTAACCCGATATAGTATTCAAACTATTTTCAAAGTAAATTGATTTGAAGTATGTTGAGGAAGCCGGCACACAAGAGTAGCGACCGGCTATATTAAACTTTATTTCAAGCTAACCTGAAACAAATTTCAACCCCAAACATTAACAAGCAAATTCAATATTCCTCTTTTGACTAAAAGATCTCTTCTAAAATTAAGTGATTGGAAACGCCGCGTCTCGTTCCCGTTCGTGAGTCGAGGGCTACCGCACGAAATAATATAGTTCCGGCGAGCATTGATGTCTCCGGATCGATTCAAGGCGTCATGAGTTATATATAGCGTAAGCTATAATGTATCTTTGATAGCACGCTTTACTAATCAGCCGTAAGAAAATATCTAACAGAATAACGTTTCTTAGTTCAGTTCTTAGATTTAGATTACTATATCCCGGCCGCTTAGTGCCAAGGGTAAGAGGGGATTCGAGTTACCTTGGCAGAAAAAGTTATGCACGTAACATCGAACTGTCGTAGACGGTTCCTATTTTTCAAAAAAAAAAAGATGCATAGGGTTAAGGGCCCGACCAAATCTAAGTCCATTCTACTGAGCTGGCAAATATACGCACTGAACTCTGGGTAAATGGATGGAATATGCTGGCTGCGTCACACAAAATAGAAAAAAGGAATTTATTTTTTACTTGGTTTACGATCCTTATAGATGCATTTGGATATGTATAGTGCATATCAGAAGGATTCATTTTTATGAAAAATGTTTGTCAGACAAGGATAACAAACAATGTGGCGTCTCCTATATTACTTATGAATATTTAATATCCTTATGTGCTTATGCTATTTCGTTGTTTATGATTTGAAATTCAATTTTATAATTTAAAACATCCACTTGAGTTGTTTGGAAGTGTTATGTTATAGGATGGACTTAAAGGCTTACAGATTGCTTCAATTTGTTGTTACGGATTTATCATAATCAATGGTCTTAAGTCCCTTTTCAGGGATTCTTTCGCAATAATTCTTTGTCGACGTCCCCGTTTATCGCAAAGTGTTGTTCCACCTTTCGTGAATATAAACTAAATATGTAGATCCAACGCCAAACACAATATTTTAAACGTCAAGATGGCTGCCATCAAAATGTAAGTAACAATAACCGATCCATTTAGGCAAGGAACGGTAGTTTCGATTGGTTGCAAGGGTAGGAGGGGATTCGAGTTTACTTGACAGGAAAGGTTATGCATAAAAAACCGGAAGTCTGGATCTTATATGACTATATTCAAGGCCCTCTAACTGATCTGGCAAACACAGGTACTATATAAACTGGGTAAATAGGTGGAATACGCCACCTGAGTCAAATAAAACTAAAAAAAAAGGCAAGTAAATTTGTTTTTACCTGCTAGAATAATAATGTTCCTTGATTCGCGTTATGTAAGTTGTATTTAATTATTTATTTATTTATTTATTTATTTATTTATTTATTTATTTATTTATTTATTTATTTATTTATTTATTTATTTATTTATTTATTTATTTATTTATTTATTTATTTATTTATTTATTTACAGTTAACTGTCTTACAGGAAGATCCCAATTACAAGACAGTGAAAAATTACATATTCAAGCCTACTAAAAAATTACATTTTACATATAAAAAGAAGCTTATAACTAATAATAACTGTAATTATTTTCCAAATTCTGATATTTGAATAAGATTTAAATTAGCAAAACGGTTTAGCGTCGTAAATTTTTCTTATATGATTCTAAACTATCAGAAAAAAGATCCAATTTAGTTTTTTTTAGAAGTTATCGCACATTGTATAAATAGGCGAAAATTTTAAGATGTTTGTACGAGGAGTCGGCAAGTAAAAAGCACTGCTTGTGCGTGAACTTAAACGAGGCACGTTGAAATTTATTTTAGAAAGTAAACAGGGGCAGTTTATCTTATTATTTAATAGCTTATACAAAAATATCATTTGCAGGTTATCTCGTCTGGTTTTTAAGTTCGTCAGTGAAAATTTATCTAAAAGCTCTTCTTGTTGGCATCCTTGAGCGGGATAGCGACCGTCTTGTTTAAAGCTTAGATATTTTACAAATTTTCGCTGTATACTTTCAATACCAGACACATGTATATTATATCCCGGAGACCATACAACTGCCGCATATTCAAGTTTGGATCGGGCATAACTATAGTACAGCAGCTTTATGGCTTCCACTTGGCTAAACTCGTTATTAGTACGAACTATAAACCCTAACATTTTAGAAGAATCTGACCTAATAGCGCTGTAATGTGAGGTAAATGATAATTTTTGATCGAATGTAACTTCCAGATCACAGAACTCCTTGGATCGGCCTACAATTTCACCATTGCAGTTATAGTTAAAAATAATCGGTTCTGACTTTGTAGTAAACGACATAACCTTGCATTTTCCAATATTTAGCTGTAGACAATTTCCCTGGCACCAGTCAATAATATGCTGTAAATTTTGTTGGATTTTTAAGCAGTCCTCCATAGACTTAATGTTAGCGAACAGTTTCATGTCATCAGCGTAGAGTAAGTAACCAGTATCCAGAAAATCACCAATGTCGTTAATAAAAATGTTAAACAGCAAGGGTCCTAAAACGGAACCCTGCGGTACCCCCGAACATGCTTTATAGTTCTCCGATTGAAAACAATTTATAGCCACATATTGTGTGCGATTTGAAAGGTAACACGTAAAGAGCCGTAATAGGGAATCCGAGAATCCGATATTTGAAAGTTTATTAATTAACAAGTCATGATTTAACTTGTCAAATGTTTTGGAGAAGTCTAAATATATTACATCAGATTGCAGACCCTCATCAATCGAGTCCGCAATGTATTGTGTTATAAGGGCCAGGTTGGTAATTGTGGAACGATTTTTAAAGAAACCATGCTGTTCAGGAACAATTTTATTTTGCACCAACGGAAAAATGATGTCGTGCAATATGAACTCAAAGATTTTTGAGAAGTTGCATATGATGGAAACAGGTCTATAATTTTGAATGTCTGATTTATCACCCTTCTTAAAGACTGGATATACTTTCGCCTTTTCCATATATTTGGTAATGTCTGTTGTTCAATGCATATGTTAAATAGGATTTGAAGAGGTTTTATTAACACAAATCGACAGTCACGTATCAAAAATGCTCGAATAAGGTCTGGTCCGGCAGTGTATTTAGGTTTAAGTTTTTTAATAGCACAAATAATATCCCGTTCACTAACTGTAGATATGTTTATATTTTGATCACTACACGAGAATGAATTATTTGAAATTTGGATATTGTTAGAAACTGAATAAGATTGCTCAAAAAATGAAGCAAATGAATTCAAAATATCGGGTGGGTTATTTAGATTCTGACCATCAAAGTGCATACTGTTTGGAATGCCTGTTATCTCTCTTCGGCCTTTGACAAAATTCCAAAAGCGTTTGGGATCTTTTTTGATATCCGTCTCCATTTTTTGAATATATTTTTTATATGCTATACTTATATCAGTTTTGATTTTTGATCTCAGAGTCTGAAATCTTTCGAAAACCTGTATGCTGCCATATTTTTTGTACTTTTTATGCAATTTACCTTTAGTTTTTATATTTTTAATAATTTCTGAAGTGAACCAAGGATGATATCTTCTATTTGACGAATGGCGATAACGGGGAACTGCGAGGTCAAATATGGAGTATATTAAATTATAAAAAGTATTACAGGCATTTTCCACCGTTGCCTGATTTTCCAGCAAGGACCAGTCCTGCTGAAGAAATGAGTTATAAAGCAAGTTGAAATCAGCTTTAAGAAAATTGTATAGATTATTCATATTTAAGTTTATAGAGTTTTTAAAATTATTTGACTTTGGTCTTTTAAAGGAAATCATTAAAGTAGGAAGGTGAATATCTTCTTTGATAAGAATATCAAGTGATCGCTCTACGTTACAATTAGAGTTGCTATTCGTCAGAATAAGATCCAGAATCCTTAGATTGTTATTTTTAATAAAGTTATACTGCTCAAGATTAAAGAATTCCATACAATTTTTTAACAAATTTACGCAATTACTATTTCGTTGAGAGTTTCCGCTTAAAAACCCTCATAATCTGGTAAGTTAAAATCTCCCATAATGTATATATTTTTACCGTAGATATAGTCCAAAGTGACAAAAAAATCAAACAGATTTTCCTTTGGATTTATTCAAAGCCGCAAAATTTCTATCCGCACGAAAGACTCGAAAATTATTTGAAAACAGTTCACTACTGTATACTGAAGAGTCGAGCCAAGTTTCAGTTATCGCAATCAAATCAAAATCACAACTTATGACGCCTTGCAAAAATTCGTGCGTTTTACTACGAAGACCTCTTACGTTCTCATAGTAGACTGAAATATTCTTTCTGGCATCATTCGCATTAGTATTAGAACAGTCAGACACGTGCAACTGTGATAAGGAACTATAGGTGAGAATAGTCGATAATTGCTATTGGCTTAGGATATTCGTTCTTAGTTTAGAGCACGCGACCTGGTATGCTAAGCATTTACTAACATCCCAAGCAGCGTGGTTTGATTTTACAGTGATGTCGCTATTTTCTCGATTCAATTTACAACAGTTAGAGCATTTTGAGATATCTGACGTACATTCATTTAAAGAGTGCTCTTCGCTGCATCTCGGATAAGAAACGTTCTTTGAGCAATTTTTTGAAGAATGATTAAATTCATTGCAGTTATAGCACCTCGAAACTTGGACTCCATCATAAACAGTACACGCATCATAACCTACAAATACATTGCCGACCCTCATAATTCGATCAGATGTGAGGCGATCCAACTGTAGTATAGCCTGAAAAATATTTGAATTTTTTTTCGTTTTATTAATTTGTACAATATGATAAGATGAATTATTAAAAAATATATCAGAGTTCAATTTTTTTATAACAGCAAACAAATTGTCCTCATCATAAGCATCTGTAAAGCCCACTATGCGCACCCTCGGATTCACTCCACGCAGCTCTTTGATGTCATAAGAGTTCGCAAGCTTTTGCTCAGAAAGTTGTCTAAAACGAGCATTTTCCTCCAGACTTTTACACCCAATCAATACCCTACCATTGTTAACAGCTTTTACTTTGACAATCCTCAGCGGAGATTCCGTAGGATCAATGTTTTCTGAGATATCATGTTTAGTTTGAGAGATTGACTGCTCTTAGTCTTTTGGTCTTACTAGAATGGCCGTCTGGGTATTGTTCTTAACGATCTTAGAATAACTAACAGGTTCTTCAGAACACGCAGTTATTTGTGTTTGTCCACATTTTTCAAAAACGATCTCCACTAAATCATTCTTTAAATTTTCGAAGGAAGCTGTTAGGGTTGAAAGTGCAATTTGAATTTGCTCATTTACCATCTTTGTTACACCATCTTTATCCAGAGTAATATACTTAGTAAGAGTCATTACATCTCCAGGATATTCCCTTAACATTCCAATTATTATAATTTTGTAACAGCAGATTACTTTGGATATTGTTAAAATAATTTAAGTCACTTACAAAAAGTGACCTTAAATGACCGGGTTACTTTCATAAATGACATTTTTGAAAAAGACCGCATAAATGGTCTAAATTGACCAGTCATTTGCTTATAAGTGGCCGATTTTGGAAAATGATTGCGTACATGACCCAAAAGAATCGGTCCTTTATCTTTATAAATGACAGATTTTTAAATGACTGTCGAATAAAGAAACATTAAATGTCTTTTTTATTTAACACATCAACTTTGTTTCGTATCAGTTGAAAGCTTTAGATAAAAGCAAGATTATAGGACCAATTTATTACCGGCCAATTGCCAAAAGTAATTTAAAGTATCCACTTGAGTCGATATTTCTAGGATTGACCTAAAGAAAGCATCAATTAGGTTCAGCGTACGTAACATCCGTAGTTACGAAGAAAACAAATTTATCATAATTAACGGTCTGCAGTCCCTTTCCTGACAAACTTTCACAATAAGTCGTTGTCGATGTCGCCGTTTTCCGCAAAGTTTGGTTTCGCCATTCGTGAATATAGACACTAATTAGATCCGGTGCCAGACACAATAATTTAAACGGCAAGATGGCTGCCATCGAGATATACGTAGCGATAACCGAACGCTATGCGGTTAATGCAGTGTATATGAATTCAGTTTGTGCAAGGGAACGGCCGTTCTCTAGATTGTGACGTTTATTGCACTTTTTATCATTCAGGAAATTTACTGGGGCGAGTTTAAATAATTAATTGCCTAACGTAAATCGTGGAGGAGAGAAAGGCGTTTCTGAGGGATAAAATATAATAGCATATATTCTATCCCAAGTAACACAAATTAGCTTTTTGTCTAACAGTTAGCCACAAAAGACACATAAAAACCAGAGATTTGTCAAATTTTGGCAAATGATTCTTGGATTGTTTTCTAGCCATGAAAGCTCGCTTCGAAATAGATTTTTTTGGCTCCAAAAGTAGCAGTTTTTAATGTAGATAGGCTATAGCATAATTACTTTTTTTTACAATATTGGAAGTTAAATTATAGTAAGCATAGCTTTTTAAAATGCCAGAATATGTCATTTTTAATCAATAGAAATCGAGGTCAGTTAGTAGGCATTTTTCCCAAATTCCAACCAAATATATTTTAGCAAGTATTTAAGTTTAATTATAGTAATAATAGCTATATAAGAATGCCAGATTATGACACATTAAGACAACAAAAATTGAGAGGAAAAAATATGGCTTTTATTATCTTATTTTTGTTTCAAAATTTAACTAAAATTGGGTAGTTTTATTTCGCTTATTTTTGCTATAATATTGCCAAAATATACCACATTTTCAAATTTACGTTTGTAACCGATAAAACTATACTTAACCAAACTGAAGATATATTTAGAAAAACGAAATATAAATTATTTACCATACAAAATGTCTAATAAAAAGATTTAAATATTCCACCACATATCATAGAAAAACGCCGTCTTGGGGTAATCATCGTAATTTTGTTACGCTGGCTCCTGGGTCTTAAATTAGCCATTTAGTACTAAATGCAAGCCAAGTATGCATTTTTATTGGCAAATTTTTAGTAAATGTTGCTACATTTTGGCTACATTTGAAAATTATTGCCATTTGATAAATATTTGCTTACAAAGTGGCCAATTTCAAGAAATATTTTCTTAAAAAATAGCCCAAAGATTTTTATAATTTGCCATGATTGAAATTAAAATCAAGCTAATTTCCTAGCAGCCATTACTTGACCACTTTAAACAAACATATTTTTTCTACCTATAAATACGTATTTTCATGCATGTTTTTTTTAAGTCATGAAGCCATTAATCAATTTTCTTAGTAAAATACATTTCCAAACTAAAAAAAAACACATATGTAGAAATCGAAATTTTCAGTTTCGAGAAGGGGAGCGTGTTTTATATGCCTATCTTACATTGTTTTAACAGTAAAAGTTTCTTCGCAAGTGTTTTTTGTTCCTACCAACCATCAAACCATGATTTGTTATCTTTGCATTTCCTCTTGGCTCATAGATTCTTACACTGATTGGCCCTGTCAATACTATTTCTACATAATTTGAAACAATTGATGATTTATTATATAAATGAAGAAAAGGCAAAAAATGAGAAATTATTTAAGTAAATTTCGGAAAAAAATGTTACTCAAATTTCGGCTAAAAAACAGGTCAGAATTCAGCTCAAAAAAATCGATTTTAAAGTCAAAAAGTAGCTAATAAACCCTACCATAAAATCAAAAGAGAGGGCGTATCATTGCCAATTGGCCATTTTTACCCCATTATGGCCA
Source organism: Kuschelorhynchus macadamiae (assembly GCA_030620095.1). NCBI lineage: Eukaryota > Metazoa > Arthropoda > Insecta > Coleoptera > Curculionidae > Kuschelorhynchus > Kuschelorhynchus macadamiae. The sequence continues at coordinate 705,845 of JAUTXW010004879.1, forward strand.
AATTATTATTCCCCACTTTAGCCATATTTCCGTCCTTATAATGTAATAGAACTGTTATTTTGGCTAGCCATTTTAGCTAATTCAAGGATATTAGCCAATATCGCAGCATTTTAGCCCATATATGATTATATGTGCTACTTGGGATTTTACATGTGATTAAAAAGATCCGAACCAATAAGGAATCATAGTTTTTGAGTTTAGATCGTGTCAAAATAGAATTGTTTTATTTCGTTTCGCTTGCGATTGCACAAGCATCTTCAGGAATTTTCACTGCACGAAATCTAAACATGAATGAACTCTGGTGAACAGAGTTTAGGTATTGATACCCTACTAGGTCGCCATTTTGTTCAGGCATATTGGATTACCAAAATAATACCAGGTCATCCCATTAATTTTGTACTAAAATTTGAAGTCAATCTAGTAAGTAGATTTTAAGTTATGCTGCGAACTGACAGACAAACATACAAACCGACAGACGCACCAACGGAAATGATAAAACATATTTTTTGGCATCTAGGGACGCTAAAACGTGAAGATATGTAAAACCTGAGAGGGTGGTTTTTTTCTCGATTACAAACATTGTATTTGGCCCCCATTTTGTTCCGTCATCTTGAATTAGTAATGTAAATTTACAAGCTCATCATCTATACAACAACTGGTTATGGCACACAATTTGAAATCAGTCCATTAAGTAGTTTTTTCACACTTAATCTTTAAATATTTTACTAAGCCGCCATTTTGTTCTGCCATCTTGCATTTGTACCAAACTTACCAGTTGATTCCTATATAATACTTGATATTTGTACAAAATTTCAAATAATTTGTATAAGCAGTTTTTTAGTAATAATTTTTGATATTTACTAGACCGCCATTTTGTTTTGTCATATTGGATTTTTAACAAAATGTTACCAGGTCATCCCCATATGACCCTTAATTTTTAACCAGAATTTTAAGTCAATCGACCAAGTAGTTTTTTCGCTAAGCCAATAACGAATTTTTTAACGTCATCGACAGATGCACTTATATGCAGTGTGTTCTGGTAGAATCAGTAGTTTTTGGCTCTGGACAGGCTAATATTATTATTTGAGGAAATAGTCTTAAATAACGTTAAAGTTTACCCTAAACAAAAGTTTACTTACGCTCCAGTTTGTTATTGTGCTGTATAGTAAGACAATTTTTTTTTATTTCTTTGACAAATATGAACCAATATGCCTATTAGATTTTGCTCTGTAGTTGGTTGTAAAAAACATGTTTTATCAATTCCGTCGTTTCGTCTGTCGGTCTGTATGTCTGTCTATTAGTTCTCGACAGAGCTTAAATACTACTTACTCGATTGACTCCGAATTTTGACCAAAAATTAAGGGTCATATGAGGATGACCTAGTAATATGTTAAAAAAAATTGTTAGGGTGGTGTATCAGAACACATATAGATTCTATATCCTGCGTGAAACCCATATTATCAGTCTTTACCTACTCCGTTGGACTGCAGATATTTCCCAGATATTAAGTGTTTTCTTGTTATGTTAGACTGGTGTATTATTTGTGGTTGGGGTCCAGTAAAAAAACAACAGACTCGGGGCCGAAGGTTATATCTGCGCAGGCGTTGGTCGTTATTTATGTTTTCCGGATGGTGCTGTTGTTGTTGCGCTAATTGCGCTTGAGTTTTTGCGATTTTAGATTTGTCGATTATTGTCTTCCATACTGTTGGTAGTTTTAATGATTCGTCCCTTTTATTCAAATCACCTTGTTTTTCAATTTCTATGGCTTCTCGGATTATTCTGGTCTTATAATGTTCTATATTGGCAATCTCTCTACACCCATCGAAATTTATTTTATGGCCGGTTTCCTGATGATGTAGGAATAAAGCTGAGGTTGTTTGTTTATTTCTGATGCTGAGTTTATGCTCTTCCACTCTTGCTGATATTCGCCTGTTAGTTTGCCCTACGTACAACTTACTTGTACTTGTACTTGTACTACGTACTTCTACTTGTACTACGTACAACTTCCGGAAAACATAAATAACGACCAACGCCTGCGCAGATATAACCTTCGGCCCCGAGTGGGGGTATAAAAGGAAGCGTCGCAGTCACCAACACTTCAGTCTCTATTCGGACGCGAGAAAGAAAGCTTCGAAAATGCCAAATGTGATTTTGGCGAAACGTCAGCAAAACTGTTCTTTTCAGAACGACAGTAGTGAACGGATGTACACCCGGAATGAAAACACATTGTATTTTTCCATCCGTGAAGGAGTAAAAATCAACACTATACACCTCTACGGGGAGGAGATTTTCAAGACAATCAAGATGTATGAGAAACTGAGAGGTAAGAAAACTAATCTTTTATGTGATCTAACCTTTCAAATTAAGTGTCGTGACAGCGATTTACTTCCTACTTTTACACGGTTGTCTTATCATACTAAAACTAGAAAAACTAACACCATACTTCAAAATGCTAGTAAGGCGTTATTAAAAGAACAAATCCATCAAACTAGAAAACAACTAGCCGAGACAGAAAAAGAACTTTTAAAGTTACACCTTAAACTAAGTAATATCATTCACCCTTTATTGTGGAATCGCATAGAAACTTTGGCTTTTTGGCGAACAGAATTAAATAAGAATATTAAGACAGATAAACTTTCGAAAAAGTATGACAATCTCCTACGAAAGTCGAGTCAGCCACAAAAACCGTCAGTAGACGTCGATAAATTAGTTCATAATATATCATCCTACAGTCTCTCAGAAAGTGAAAAATCCGTACTGAGTAAGGGTTTTAGTTTTGCGATATCTCCTAAGGAAATCCCGAAAGAAGAAATAATAGCTGGAGTGGAAGCTGTCCTTGACTCCTCTGAAGAAACAAAAGCAGAGGAGATTCGACAAGAAGTGGCAAGAATTTTAAGAACAAGCAAAACACCAAAACAAAACCTAAATGCCACTGAACAAAGGGCCCTAATAAACCTTCGAAAAAATAAAGACATCACAATCCTTCCAGCAGATAAAGGAAACGCAACTGTGGTTATGAATACTCAAGATTACGTACAAAAAATGCAGGATATCCTACAAGACAATTGTTATAGGCCTGTTCCAAGGGACCCGACAACGTACCTAGAAAAAACAACTAAAAATAAAATAAAAAGTTCACCAATAAACCCCGAAATTCAACAAAAAATCATACCACGGAAAAAGTCGAGCAGATGTCCTAAACTCTATGGTTTACCAAAAATACACAAACCAGGGGCGCCTATCAGACCAATTGTTAGTGCTGTTAATTCGCCGCTACAAAAACTGGAGAAATACCTTTCTGAAATTATGCAACCAACTGTAGAAAAAGCTGATTCATTTGTAAAAAACTCGGAGCATTTCACTCGAATTATACGACATATCGTCCTTGAAAAAAACGATATCATAGCAAGCCTAGATGTCAAATCGTTATATCCCAGTATTCCAATCGACGAAGCATTGGACAAGATTGCTATGAACGAGGATTTCCAGGCACATATAATAGAACTCTCGGAGCATTGCCTCAAAAATACTTATTTTTCTTTCAACGGGCAAATGTATAAACAAATGGATGGTGCTCCAATGGGGTCCTCGCTATCACCAGTAGTCGCGAATTTATTTATGATATACTTCGAGAAAGAAGCTCTTGAGAAAGCAAGTTTAAAACCCAAATTATGGATTCGTAATGTGGATGACATATTTATTATATGGCAACATGGTCATGCAGAGCTCGAAAAATTTCTGACTCACGTAAATTCAATCCACCCCTACTCTAGAGCTAGAGGAAAACAACAAACTACCATTTTTAGATGTTTTGGTCACAAAACTACATAACGGACATTTCGAATACACCGTGTATAGAAAACCAACACATACAGACAGATATTTAAATGCAAAATCACATCATCACCCAGCACAAATTCAAGCTGTGGCAAATACTCTAATATCTAGATCCGTGCAACTAACTGAAACACAGACGAGACAAAACGAACTTAAGGTAATATCTAGTGCTTTAAAGAAAAATGGCTACACAAATCGCACCATAGAGAAAGCTATTAATGCACAGGTTTCCCGAACAACGAACAACAAAAAATATGAGCCGGGAAAGCAACGAGTAGTCTTACCATATGTAAAAGGCACAACAGACAGAATCGGAAGAATTCTGAGGAAACACAACATACAAACAATACACAAGCCACAAACAACTATAGGTAAACTACTCGGAAACCCAAAAGATAAAATCAAACTGGAAAACCACGGAGTGTACAGCATTCCGTGCCAGGACTGTGGAAAGTTGTACGTAGGGCAAACTAACAGGCGAATATCAGCAAGAGTGGAAGAGCATAAACTCAGCATCAGAAATAAACAAACAACCTCAGCTTTATTCCTACATCATCAGGAAACCGGCCATAAAATAAATTTCGATGGGTGTAGAGAGATTGCCAATATAGAATATTATAAGACCAGAATAATCCGAGAAGCCATAGAAATTGAAAAACAAGGTGATTTGAATAAAAGGGACGAATCATTAAAACTACCAACAGTATGGAAGACAATAATCGACAAATCTAAAATCGCAAAAACTCAAGCGCAATTAGCGCAACAACAACAGCACCATCCGGAAAACATAAATAACGACCAACGCCTGCGCAGATATAACCTTCGTCCCCGAGTGGGGTTATAAAAGGAAGCGTCGCAGTCACCAACACTTCAGTCTCTATTCGGACGCGAGAAAGAAAGCTTCGAAAATGCCAAATGTGATTTTGGCGAAACGTCAGCAAAACTGTTCTTTTCAGAACGACAGTAGTGAACGGATGTACACCCGGAATGAAAACACATTGTATTTTTCCATCCGTGAAGGAGTAAAAATCAACATATATTTATATATATATATTATATCCTGCATGAAACCCATATTATCAGTCTTTATCTACTCCGTTGGTTCACAGATATTTTCCAGATATTAAGTTTCTAAATGAATTTCGTTAACGGTCTTCTTGTTGTTATGTTAAAGTAGTGTATTATTTAGGGTTAGGAAATATCTGAGTACTGATAATACAAAGCCCATTAACTCTATTAGGTTACCTGAGCAGCTAATGGGCGATGGGGGCGCGAGGGTGTGGCGGGGGTTGTGACGTCGATTGGCGACCTGGCCTGACAAGGCGGCCAGTTTATCGCTTATTCAGCTTGACCTTTTCGTTGCGATAGATGTCAATTGTGTTTTTCTGAGTATTTTCGTACTTCCTCAAGTGAAAGTTTTAAGATTAAGACATTTTCGTCTTTTTGTGTACATATGTGAATATTTTAAAAGACTTTTTACGTAAATTATGAGTAAAGTATGAATGAAAATAATTACAAATAGACACAAGAACATAAACCTAGATGCCCCAAGACTGTTCGGGTCTGTGAGGTTATTTATAAAAATAAAATATTCAAATGAACTGGCGAAGGAAAAAAAAAGGTAAAAATGGAACCCATTCTGACGTGGACTCCACGAAAAGCTGTATAAAAAATAAGAAAAATTATTAACTGAAATTTTAATTTGCTACCGTTTAAGCATAAACTATGTGCTGATTTATTTCCTATTATTAAAAAAGATGTTTGAACAGTTAATTAATTATGTTTAGTGCAAGTAGCATACCTGTAGTTAATAAAATACGAAAAATACTTATAATATACATAAGGTGTCCCCAAAGTGTGTTCACGGTTGATATCTTGGTACCGGTTAGAAATAGAGAAGAAATTTATGGTAGACTATTAAAAACTAAATCAGGAAAGTGCAAACAGCTTTGTTCTAATTTGAACCGTTTAGACTCTACAGCTGTTCAAAATTGAAAATCCCAAGTTTTTAAATATTAATATCTCGAAAACAATTAAACTTAGGCCTATGCACAATACATGAAGTAGACGTAGAATTTTAAATACAATTCAAAAATGTAATAAATATAGGCTGTTTCGTATATGAAAAACTATTTAAGTAAGTGTATGTCATCCTGTACACTAATATTTATATTTAAACTTTTACTCTATCTCTAACCATTATCACCAAAACCGAGAACACGCTACTGGGACACCTTCTATAAAAAATTGTACATTTTCTAAAGTTATTTAACTATTTGTCATTCTAAAACTTTTTACAAAAAATGTTCTTTTCATTTCATCATATTTTTTTCAAATACGATGCGAACTTTTTGAAATAGAGAAAAACTTGGTTAAAATTTAAACCAACATCCCTAAAGTTTAAAATTATAATAACTTATATCTTGAAGGCTGCATTTTATTGTAACAAAAATGTTTCAATTTTGAACAAAAAAAGATTAATATATGTAATTAAACGCACACAGAAGAGATATTGACAATGCCGTGCTAAAGAAAGCAGGTCGCCGAGTGACGTAGATCGCTCACACCGAGTTGGGATAGGTCCAGATCGCTCGAGGCAACCTATAGAGTTAATGGGCCTTGCTGATAATATGAGTTTCAATTTAAGATGACGAAACAAAATAGTGGCCAAATAAATTTTTTTAAAAATCATCATAAAGAAATTTTATTTAATTGAATTTTGCAGAAAAATTAAAAGTGCAAATGGGATAAACTGGTACGAATTCAACATGACGTGACAAAATGGCGGTATGTGTCAATGTAAAAACTATTTATTGAATTTATTTTAAATTATGCGCAAAAGTTAAGTGTAACGTAGGTAGAAAGAAAATGGTAAAATATTGGTAAGAATCCAATATCATGAAACAAAATGGCGGCCAATAAAAATTAAAAGTATATGTAACGCTTATATACCGTGACTGAAGTAAACTGAGTACACTTCACTATTCCGAACAAATGTAAAAAAACGAGGGAAGTTCCGGGTAAAGGAAATTTACCGATTTTTTTATTTATAATAAAAATATTGTATTCTTAAATTCGACAGGCAGGTAACTATGAATTTAATATTAAATTCACTATATTTAAATAACACTTAAAACTGTAATTGCAAAATATTGAACTAGCCCGACGACAAAATTCAACTCAATAATTTTTGTCTAAAGTTATTATTTATACTTTTTAAATTCTCTGGTAGATAAAAATTCATAGCGCGAAGCCAAACTACTTTTAAACAGCTCGGTAATAGGAGGCAGTGTCGATGGGGTTTGAAACTAAACGGCTCACCTTTTATCTGCGATTTTCAAAGTGCCGACGGCACAGTGCTGCAACTTATATTTTTATTCAGTAAACTTTGCCTAAACGCAGGTTTGATGAAAATAATTAAAAATTGCTAAAAGCTTCTGTATTATTGAAAACTATGGAAAAAATTCGTTGCTTCACATACAATTAGAAATTGGAATAGATTGATACTATGCATCTCTTTTCATGAGCCTTATTCTTACATTATTGCTCACAACTACCACAAAATTGTGGTAAAGATTATCAAACTAACATAGTTGTTTTTCCTTTATAATATTTAATTTTCAGAAGTGCGGATGTCGTTTGGTGTTAGTTACAAAAATGACAAATTTCCAAAATAAATCATATTAAGTACAATTTTATAAAAAACCAGTTTAAAATTGTTATTTAAATTCAGCATAGTTTATATTAAAACAATGGCGTAGCAAATTAAATTTGCTATTATTTGGTGACAAGTTTGTCGGCAAAATAGAGCATCACAGTCACATTTCTGAATACCTTAATTTCTGAACAAAATATAATAAATGATTAACCAGGTAAATTAATCTAAAGAGTAAACTTGAGTAAATTTATAAAAAGTGTCATAGTAAAAGGCAAAACTGACGCATTAAAATGTAACGTTTCTAGTTTTTTAATAATTAAATAATGCGAGTTTTAAAAACTTAAATAACTAAACTTAGTATAACAGCATAATAGAATAGCATCTGAAAGTTATTCGACTCCCAATAGTTTCCCCAACATAAGAATGTCCTACTGAAAATATAAGATTAATAACTTACACAATTATTTTTATAAAAACTACGTGGTTCTACATTTGGAAAATCCAAGTCAATATAGAAAATATAGATGACTGATCCAATGGCAGGCTTACAAGATTTGCCATTTTTATCCCGAAATTGTTCACGCGATAGAAATTTCATTATATTCGACATCAACGAGTAGCACAATTAAAAAAACGTTTAATACTCTATGAAGTTTAAAAGCTCGGATTTGTTTAGTGATGAGCGATAATCGATTGGATGGCCTATATATAATGAACATACATCTCTAACGATAGGATTAATTTTATTGAATCAGGTTTAATAAATTTGAAAAAGACCCAAGAAATTAAAATTTTGTGTTTAGTCTAAATTAAACAAAGAATTGGTTGTTTTTATATTGTTATTTATAACCAAATAATTCTATTTTAAAATACAGAATAAAATTTTCAAATTTATTGTTTTTCCTATTTTTGAAAAAACGGTTTTTTGTGTTTTTTATTGATTATGGGGGTGAAAAGTAAAAACTAATTGGGAGGGTTATTGAATAATTTATCGAGTTATTTGCCGTTATTTGATGGAAATTCATTATCACTAGTATAATAAATAAACAAACTATATTTGTTTAGTAATATCCACTAATTTATTTCCGTTTGATAGCTATTTTGACACACCGTGTCTTTTTCAAAAACCAACTTAAGACTGATACTAAAACTAGATTTTTTAACAGTAATAAAAGATTCTACCTACCGAACCCTAGCAGATTTTAACTATAAAGATTTAACAGTGGGGAACCGTTTAGGTCCAATTGATCGTTCAAAAAAGTTTTTCCTCTTATTAATTTTTAGACTTTCCAAGAAATTTAACTTGTAACTTTTATTGGCTGAATTCAACGTTTTAAATTCATTATTAAAATTATGATTTGTTTCTAATAAATGTTTTGCTTAATTAGAACCAGTTTTTTGTTTAATATGTGATGTTTTGTGTTCTTTGATACGTATATAAAGATCTACCCGTTTGACCAATCTATACTTTTTCGCAAGAACCACATTTTAATTCATATACCTTTCAGTTTTGTTCCTTGGTTGTTATTCTTAATATATCTACCTAAAGTATTATCGGTACAAAAAGCTACTTTATGATTTATTTTTTTAAGATATTTCTTTATTTTAGTGCTAATTTTTCCTGCATATGTTAATATATTAAACTTAATATTGTCTTTTGTATTGAAATTAGGATAAACGAAATTGAGTCTTTTTTTATATTGTTTTTATTTACGATTTTGTTTATTATGGTTGCGTCATAACCATTATTAACTGCAATCTGTTTTATAATATTAAGTTCCTTGTTCAAATTTTTTGTTGACAGAGGTTCATTAATTAAACTATTTACAAAACTATAACTAAACAAAATAATTATGAGGCAGCAAATAAATTAATTAACTAATTTTTTGTCGAACGTAGAGGAATTATTAGACATATCGATACATTTTTCTCAGAAGAATACCTCATAAATGAAATTAGACAAGAATATCCTAACATAGTCAGTTTACCGTTTTAAACGTAAAGTAGATGAAAAATTAGTTCCTAGACAAATGATTAGCGTTTCATTTCAGGGCACCGGTTTACCACAATTGGTACATATTAACCCTGTTGAATTTGAAATCGAACCTTTTGTTCACAAAGTTATACAATGTAATAACTGCTTAAGATTCGGCCAAGTTTCAAAAAATTGTAAAGGTACAGAACGCTGTAAAAAATGCGGAAACGCGCATATCGAAGATAATTTCGATTGTAATACAAAATGCATTTTCTGTAAAACATATGATCACGAATTAATCTCCAAGAATTGACCAGAATTTATAAAACAAAAGAAAATTAAAACATTAATGGCACAAAACAATATATCTTTTCTAGAAGCAAAAAAATTAAACGATCACCCCTCTTACTATAATATCCCAACCCAAAATAGGTTTCAATCATTTGATAACTTAGAAGAGTACCCCCCCACTACGCGCCCCTATTAACTAAAGAGTTTTTCCTAAACCAAGAGTTCCTTATAAATCCGCTAATATACAGGATTCAAAAAACATAAAGGAGAACCCCTAGAGAGGGAGAATACCCCTCCATCCAGAAGAAACTCGGTGGCGAGTAACTCATCTTCTATACTTCCTAACCCACATAGGGAAGAATTTTTAAATTATATAGAAAAAATCATTGAAAAAATGTCTAGTTTTACCAAAAATTTCATAGAAAATATTTTAAAAAGCGAAATTACTGATCTGTCCGGATTAGATAATGAAATAAAATCATCACTTTTTGTCCTTTTTAATAATCTAACTGAAAATAATATTTAAAAATGAATAACAAAACACAAAAAAACAATATTTATATCTTACAATAGAATGCAAGATCTTTGATTTCTAATAAACATAGTTTTACGACATATTTGCTCGAAAACAAAGTAGATATTGCACTCATTTCTGAGAGCTGGTTAAAACCCAAGCTTTCAAAAGCTTTTCCAGGTTACGATATAGTACGAAGTGATAGAACAGACGGTAAGGGAGTCGCAATTATTGTCGCGTTTTATTTCAAATACAAAATTTTAAACTTTATTGTCAACGAATTTAATCTAGAAATATGTGGTATAGAACTACATCTTGGTAACAAAATTACAAACATTTTATCTATTTATAGACCTCCTAATATTAAAGTCACAACATCTGAATATACCAAACTTTTTCGTCGTTTTAATAATATCATAATTGGTGGAGACTTTAATGCTCACAATCTAGCTTGGGGTTCTTCTAATACGTCCCGCGAGGGAAGTGAACTATTGGAGGCTATAGATAATTCTAACCTAATAATTTTAAATAATGGCTCATCTACTAGATTTTGCAAAAATAACATAACATCTTGCATAGATATAAGTCTAGTTTCTAACCATTTAGGACCCTACTTCAACTGGTGTACACATATCGACACTCTCGGATCCGATCATTTTCCAATACAAATGGGGTACTGCATAAATTTTAACCTAGACAAATATGTACATCCAGTAAGAAAATGGAACTTAAGCGCAACAAACTGGTCATTATATACTGATACCTTAGAAACTTTTTTTCTAAACACATCAAATCTAAATGGCATAGATGAAAAATTTACTTTTTTTAAGGATTCCTTAAATAAAACCTTAACACTCTGCGTGAAAGAAAATAAACCTTTTATACCAAAAACACGGGAAAAACCTATATGGTGGGATGATGAGTGCATACAAGCGGTTAATGTTAGGAAAAATGCTTTTAAAAAATTTAAGTCATCACCCACAGAAACAAATTTTCTAGATTGTAAGAAACAATGGCATCTGTTAAACGTAAATTTAAAGAAAAGGCCAAAATTCACTGGCAAAACTACTGCTCAAAGCTTACAAAAGATACCCCTATCACTAACATATGGAAAAAAATTAAAAAAATTATTAGAGGTAAAACAAATTTCCCACATCTTGACGAAGACATAGCAATTGTCTCACAACAACTCCATCGGTACATGCCGATATCTTCTCACCCTAAGTGAAAGCAATGGTAATAATGAACATTTTTTATTAAATAAATTCTCAATGGAAGAATTAGATCGATCAATAAAAAAAAGAGAAAACACATCCCCTGCCAATGACAATTTTTGCTACCCTATGTTACAGAATTTTGGTTATTCCGCTAAACTATTTCTTCTTGATATTTTCAATGGTATGTGGTTAAAATCTTATGTACCGAGTAAGCTTAAAACACATAATCACGGAAGATTTCCTAGTCACCTATATAAAATCGATATAAAAGTTGACCCCCTTCTGCACATGTGGAGAATAAAGTGATTTGAATCACATATTTTTTAATTGTAGATTCTGTCAGCATTTCTCCAATATACTTATGAATTTACTCTTGAAAAATAAATTTGCCCATCTAATTTGGCTTCCCGACGTATTAGCTTCCAATAATGTGAGCATACTAATACAATTACACCTTTTTTTAAGAAATATAAATATTAATATTTAATTTTTCTCACTTTTTATTCATAAATAGTTTAGGCATGTAATAATCCTAAATCCTTCCCTTATATGTTATCCTTTTTTAGTGGTCGTCTTTGTTTGTCTAATACAAAAATCGTCCAGACGGATCCCTGGGCGTGAAGTGTGTATCCCTTCGTTTTACATGTTCAGGTTTTATTTATTTTAAATTATTTTTTATTTCCTTCCTTTATTTAAGTGGTCTTAAATTAAATTAAATTGATTTAATTACTAACGGTCCTTTTAAAAAGGCATAAATACAATTTCGGGGCTAAAACACTTTGCTTGTAAGGCCAATTTAAAAAAAAAACAAAACTGTGAAAGGTTGCCATCTTATGTGTGAATGGGTGGTTTGATGTATTATATATTATTATATCTGTATAGGATGGTTTATGATAAATTCAAAATTGTGTTTATTATTAATGTTCCCGAGTTTTAAATCCAAAAACTTCAAAATAATTTTGATCAAGGCACTTTAAACAAATCTAATATGTCATTCTTAACAATAGGGTTGACTTTGTTTTTAATTAGCAAATTATCCACTAAGTTCATAGCTTCAATAGGGGGGATACAAATAAATAGATTTTGCACTTCCAAAGAAATTAAAATAGCGTTATTTGGAATTGTTATATCTTTAATATTATTAATTAATTCAGGGCTGTTTTTTAAACTATATTTAGGCTTGAAGGTACAAAATTTACTAATAATTTCTATTAATTTGTTAGATACCCGGTGTGCTGGAGCTGTTACATACGATACTACTAGGCGAATGGGCATATTGTCTTTGCATAACTTAATAAAAGAATATAGCTTCGGTGTTTGTTGTTTCATTAACGTTTAACTGTATTTTATTTTGTCACCAAATAAATTACTTTCTTTGATTGCATTTTTAATCATTTTTTGAAATAGATCCGAAGTTAGTACTAAAATAGAGAAATATCTCAAAAAAACAATTCACAAAATAGCTTTTTGTACCAATAATACTTTAGGTAGATATATTAAGAATAACAAGTCTAGTACAAAGAAGGACCAAAAATCAGCGGTATATCAATTAAACTGTGGTTCTTGCGAAAAAGTATATATTGGTCAAACGGGTAGATCTTTATATAAACGTATCAAAGAACACAAAACGCCATATATTAAACAAAAAACTGTTTCTAATTATGCAAAACGTTTATTAGAAACAAATCATAATTTTAATAATGAATTTAAAACGTTGCACTCAGCCAATTAAAGTTACAAGTTAAATTACTTGGAATGTCTAGAAATTAATAAGAGGAAAAACCATAAAATTTTATTGAACGATCAAATGGACCTAAACGGTTCCCCACTGTTAAATCTTTATAGCTAAAATCTCCTAGGTAGACTCTTTTATTACGGTTAAAAAATCTAGTTTTAGTATCAGTCTTAAGTTGGTTTTTGAAAACGACACAGTGTGTCGAAACAGCTGTCAAACGGAAATAAATTAGTGGAAAATACTAAACAAATATGTTTATTTATTGTACTAGTGGTTAATGAATATTTGACGTAGTATCAGAAAAATTAAAATTTTACTAAAACTACTAAAAAAACATTTTCAGCAACCTGTATCTGAATAACACTTAAGCTAAATAACAAAAAAACCGCTTTGGTGTTTTTAAGTGAAGGCTCCAAAATCTTTCTTTGTATTTTTTAAAACACATTTAGAAAATATTCCTAATTTTTCTGGAGGATTTAAAATTAAAGAAATGTTGTAAGGGGTCGAATTTAGAAAAAAGTTTTGCAGCGGTAAAATCATATTTTTGTTAAATCCTGTATAATTTTGTTTTAAGCAGTTAAATAATACATATAATGCTCTTTAATAACGAATTTTGTGATCTGTTCTAAATAAGTGCTATTCAGATATAAGGTGCTGATATCCAAAAAAATGTTTACTTAAATTTTATTTTTTCTGATACTAAGACATTTATTCAAAAATCCTTCAAATCAGTTTTTATTTTTGACCTACTGATTCCCCCAGAATCCATAAAAATCATAACAAATCGTTTCTTCAAAAATGGGAAGGGCATGACATTTGAAAAAATTGCATTGTATTGTTTACAATTGTATTTAAACTTAAACCATAAAGTTGTTTCTTATTTATCGAAACCCGCACTTAATTATCTTTTAAGTTTTTCCAGATATTTAAGTTTAAAAATAGCCCAAAAACGTCCATTATGCATATTGTAATCGTGAAAAAATCACCCTTCAAGATTTTTGCAAATCTTTACGTTTACTGAATTCCGTCGGTCAGTCTGTCTGCCAGTTCGCGGCATAGCTAAAAAACAACTTACCGGACTTACTTGAAATTCTGGTCAAACATTGAGTGTTATGTGGGGATGACTTGGTAACATTTTGGTAAAAATCCAATACGGCGAAACAAAATGACCGCCTGCTCAAATGTTAAAAAGAATATTACTAAAAACTACTTATCCAATGTATCTCAAATTTTGCATGTAGAAATCAACGTTGGTACAAATCCAAGGTAGCGAAACAAATGGCGGCTTAAAAAAATATGTAAAAATTCAGCTTGAAAAATCTACTTAATGTAAATTGTGTGCTGTAACTAATAATTGTGGAATAGAGATGAACTGTAAAAATGTTGCACGAATTCAAAACGGCGGAACAAAATGGCGGCCAAATAAAATGTTTGCAATCATGAAAAAACACCAGGTTTTACATGTCTACACGTTGTCGCGTCGCTAGTTGCAAAAAATATATGCTTTATCAATTACGCCGGTCTGTCTATCTGTTTGTCCATCTATACATTTGCGATATAGCTTAAAAACTACTTACCCGATTGACTTTAAATTTTGGTCAAGAATTAAGGATTTTATGGGAATAACCTGATAAAAATCCAGTGTAGCGAAACAAAACGTCGGCCTAGTTAAATGTTAAAATATTATTACTAGAAAACTGCTTATCCAATTTATCTCAAAATTTTCACAAAAATCAAGTGCTATATAGGAATTAAGTTAAAATTTTGGTACGAATTCAAGATGGTCGAAATAAATGGCGGCTTAGTAAAATATTTAAAAATTCAGCCTGAAAAAAATACTTAATGGATTGATTTTAAATGTTGTGCTATAAGTAATTGTGGCATAAAGTAGAACTAGTAAAATGTTGGCACTAATTCAAGAGGGCGGAACAAAATACCGGCCAAATAAAATGTTTGTAATCGTAAAAAAAGGCACCCTCTCCAGTTTTACATTCGAAAAATATGTTTTAACGATTCCGTTGGTCCGTCGGTCTGTCTGTCAGTTCGCGGCATAGCTTAAAAACTACTTAATACTTTAGTCAAAAATTAAGGGGGTGAACTGGTAATATTTTGGTAAAAACCCAATATGCCGAAACACAATGGCGGCCTAGTAAAACGTTAAAAAAATTATTACTATAAATACGAATTATCTAATTTACCTCAAATATTGTACAAACATTAGTACTGAATAGGTAACATTTTGAAAGAGAGATAAACCGGTAAAGTTGTGATACGAAATCAAGGTGGTGAAACAAAATTTTAAAAATCAACTTATAAAATTCTTTCTTTCAATTTTGCAGATGTATTTTGAAATATGCCCAAAAAATCAAGTGGGGCGCAAATAAAAACTGGTGAAATATTGGTAGGAATCCACTATGATGGAACAAAATGGCGCCCAACGAAAATGTTTGAAAAGACAGTATATATGTGGTACTAAATAAATACGTACTGAACTAAATTGGGTCACACTTCACTATTCGTAATAAAAGGAAAGATCCGGGTAAAGGAAATTTGCCGATTTTTATACTCATATTTGACTTATCCCTGTTTTTATAAATGAAAAAAATATTAATTGTTTTAAAAATAATCTACCTACCTCAAAAAAATTGTTGCATCAAACGTTATTTTTTGGCTAAAAGTTTGTTTATTGTATATGCTGTGAAAACCAATATGACAATCCAAGCGGGTTTAAATTAAGCGGACCTCTATTATTCACATATAATCAATATATTGCTAACATTTTCCGTAATTTCCCGACGGATATTTTTTTGTTCAGCTCTGTCTTAACCTACATAATATAAACAGATTATGTCATGTCGTCGGTGTCCGTGGCGTCTGACATTTAATAACGTCTTTGTTTGATCCTTGTCCTCATTTAAGACAAACTAAGTTTTGCATCATTTCACAGCGTGCAGTTAGAGGTAACGATACAACTTTATCTTAACACTATAATGTATAGGTTAACAACTTACAAACTTTAACATAGTTCGCGCTTCGGGGAGTATTATGTTCTAGTTCTGCTTCTGCTTTATTAATCTCCCAACTATTCTTCCAACTTAATTTACATAAGTTAATCCAATATGCTAAGAATTTTTAATCAATATGTTAAAACGCTTTAATGGGCTTGTTTTGTTAATTATACCTTAAAGTTATATTTTTAGTTACATTTCCTAAATTTAGCATTTTTTTTAAATCAATTTTTTTAACTGTAAAATAAAACGCTTAATAAACAATAATTAGAAATTAAAACATAATTAAAAAATAAGGGTTCTTAGGATAAGAATATAAACACAATTATATACTAGTATTTTACTATTCAAATCCCATTAGCCAATACAATTAGACTGACTTCAATCTGGAATTTCCTGGACACATTTATTTTAGTCAATTACTCACTCTGTGTGGATTTTTATTTTCTGCTCCCTAGAAAATAAAAATTAAAGGGGTTTTTACATTACCTCGAAAACTATCAGTTTATCGAAGAAAATAGTTATGAGGAAAATTGAACTCTATAAAAGAGGTCCTTAAACTTATTTTTCTAGAATTAATCATTACAATGACATAGACTGAAATACGCAGGCAGGATCAAATGAAAACCGTAAAAGTGTCTCAAAAAATGCACGAATCAGATCCTTCTCTTAAGAGTTGACAGATATATTATTTTTGAGATCTAGAAGTCTGACATATCGTAGGAAAAACTGAAAGTGTTGTCACACTGACACTTTAAAAATGGCAACTCCACTGGAGCACTGTACTATGGAGGAACAGCGTTTTGTTATTCGTGTCTTCCACAGTGAAGGCGTAAAACCCACTGATATTCATCGTAGAATGAAGCTACAATATGGAAATGCATGTTTATCTTTCCAGCAAGTGTATAAATGGAGCAACAAATTCATAACGAGCTCACTTCCGTAGCCTATTTTCATCGACCTGTTGTTGTGACGCCTATCTCTGTACATCCTGGGATCAGTATTAGGCCTTTATCTAGTTCGGATATCGAAGAAGACAAACAGAACTGAGGGTACTGTCATGACTTTTAATATTAGCTCACAGACTATGAGATATTTTTTGTGTCTTTTAAATTTGGCAAAGCAACAGCGAAGTAGAAATAACTTTCCAGTATTTTAGGGTTGACAATTTAATGAAACGGTAGAATTTTCTGTTAATTTTCTCTAAGCAATTGTTTTTACAGATATAGCAACCATTGTAAATAAAGAAAGTGAAAATACCAAAGTTAAGTTTTTCACAATTTGCAATTTTGTAAAATACAGGGTCACCGACATAAAATGGAAAAGTCTTTATATTCGAAAATTTCAAAAATAGAGTTATTTTCCAAATTTTAGCATCTATACCTATTGTTATTGCTAAATATAGAAAAAAACTGACTGTAAATTTGGAATAATCTGTATAATTATGCGTACTTAACTGCAGGTTGTATGCAAAAATTTTAATAATTTATCTGCAATACTCCCCATTCACATAAGTCATTAATTAATCAACAATAGCTGATTACTAGCTATATATTTTCTAAGTTCATCTCCAATGTTAATATATTCAATATAATACGACATTAAGATTGCATGCAGCATATGAATTGTGAAATAGCAAAATTAACAATCACAACACAAAAACTGTAGAAAGCACCCATGTAGCACAAATTAGCTGATGAGCTTTTTTGCCTAACAGTTAGCCATAAAAGACAAATAATAACCAGAGATTTCTCAGATTTTGGCAAGTGATTCCTAGTTTGTTTTCAAGCCATGAAAAGTCGCTTCAAATTGGATTTTTTGGCTCCAAAAGTAGCAGTTTTTAATGTAGATAGGCTATAGCATAATTACTTGGCCAAAAATATCAATTATGGGGTAATTAAACTTCCAACTTTTTTTTGTAATATTGTATGGTCAAAAAGTAGAAATATCTGTCGATTTTGTTGCCACAACGTAACTAGATATATTCTAGTAAGTAATAAAGTTAAATTATAGTAAGAATAGCTGTTTAAAATGTCAAAATATGACATTTTTAATCAATAGAAATTGAGGTCAGAACATGTTCAATAAGTAATTCCCAAATGCCAACCAAAGATATTTTAGCAAGTATTTAAGTTTAATTATAGTAATAATAGCTATATAAGAATGCCTGATTCTGACATTTTAAGACAACAAAAATTGAGAGGAAAAAATATCTCTTTTATTATCAAATTTTTGTTTTAAAATTAAACTAAAATTGGTTAGTTTTATTTCGCTTATTTTTACTACAATATTACCAAAAATGCCACTTTTTCAAATTTACGTTTACAACCTATAAAATTATACTTAAACCAAACTGAAGATTTATGTAGAAAAACGAAATATAAATTATTTGTCATAGAAAATATCTAATAAAAAGTTTAAATATTCGACCACATATTACAGAAAAAGAAACAGGACTTGGGGTAATCGTCGTCTAATTTTGTTCCGTAGGCTCCTGGGCCTTAAATTATCCATTTTTTAGCGAGTACTAAAAGCAAACCAAATAGGCATTTTTATTGGCAAAATTTTAGTAAATGTTACTACATTTGTGTACAAAGTGACCAACTTCAAGGAATATTTTCTTAGAAAATAGCCCAAAACTTTTTATGCTCCGCCATGATTGAAATTAAAATGAAACTAATTTCCTAGCAGCCATTACTTGATCACTTTAAAACAACATATTCTTTCTACCTATAAAAACGTAATTTCGTGCATGTTTTTTACGCGATGGACTCTTTAATCAATTTTGTTAGCAAAATACATTTCCAAACTAAAAAAAAAAAATATTTGTAGAAAACGAAATTTTTAGTTTCAAGGAGGAACGCTGATTTTACATGCCTATCTTAGATTCCTTTAACGTTAAAAGTACCTATGCAAGTGTTTTTTGTCCTCCCAACCGTCAAACCTCAAATATTTTACACAATAAGTCATAGTGTATTTCTACGAAACCATGACTGAAATTAAAATGAAACTAATTACCTAGCAGCCATTACTTGATCACTTTAAAAAAAAATTCTTTCTACCTATAAAAACGTAATTATTATCTTTGCATTTCCTCTTGGCTCATAAATTCTTACGCTGATTGGCTCTGTTAATACTATTTCTACATAATTTGAAACAATTGATGATTTATCATATAAATTAAGAATAGGCAAAAAATGAGGAATTATTTAGCTAAATTTCGGAAAAATGCTCGATTTTAAAGTAAAAAAGTAGCTAATAAAACCAACCATAAAATCAAAAGAGAGAATCGTACAACTGTTAATTGGCCATTTTGTACCCCGTTATGGCTAAATTATTATTCCCGACTTTAGCCATATCTCTTTATACTGTAATAGAACTATTATTTTGGCTAGCAATTTTATCTAGTAAGCCAGGGATATTAGCCAATATGACAGCATTTTAGCCCATATATGATTATAGTGCTACTTGGGCACTTAATATTATGTTTCAATGGAATTCAGTGTACAAAATGGGCTATCTAAAATGGCAAATGGCATTATGAAAAATACTAACATGCAAGCATTACCAAATATTAATAAAAATCTCACTGTCTCTTGATTAAACTCATTTCAATAATTAATTTTCATTGTGGAAAATACATAAAGAAACCTTCCAGTCAAGAAATAACTGCGCCCCAAAGAGTAATAATAGTTATTATGGAATTCATATCGTTCGGAATTGCGCCCTAATTGTTGCACGCGCGTTATGAACGGCATTCGGAAGATATGGGTATGCAACCCGGTTATACGATACTGAAATTGTTTAATTTTGAATTTGACATTCGATTATTCAAATGTAATTTTTGGTAAAGTACTGAAGTTCACAAATCCTATACACGACTCTATAAAGATACTTTTTGCCCTTTTCTTCACGAAAGTTACTTATTAAATTAAGTCTTCCGTGCAGGGTTTCAGGAGAAACGGCTTCCAGTGTATGAAACAGTGGCGGCTCTTCCATAGGGTCATTTGGTCAATGACCCCCCAAAAATATTTTATAAAATAAATTATTCGTTTGACCGTCTCTCCTAATAATTGTAATAAAACGCGAACCTTGGGAAAAGTTAAATACGCTACACTATTAACCGCGCGCGGCGCGGCGGTTCGAATGATCTTCTTGCGTTCCTTACGCATAATAAAATACGCTATACTAAGCTAGGCTGGCGGTCCGAATTGCCCTGATTGCCTTGAAGATTGACGAAGTAAAGTACCCGAAGACTTCACAGCTACCGAGCGGCAGCCGAACGTGATAGCAATGGGAATATGAAATCGCGATTTGGGTCATCACCCGGTCTCTTCTGATAATTCGATCGATCGGTCGCGGCATCACGTCGGCATGCGGAAGTTCAGACTCAGAGGTCGCATGGTCGATATTCTAACTCGATATTGTTTCGGACGTTTTTAATCGATGAAAATTGATTTATATACTGTTTTTTGTAATATATATTTTTTTATTTTTATGATAAATGTGTGACTTGGAAATATCCAGGGAATAAAATGTTGGTAGTGACTAGTGCAAAAAAACAAACAACTAAAAAGTGCTTACGAACTTAATTATGCAAAAATAACCAATTTCAAGGTGGTCTATGTTTGAGTTGTGAATGTAGATGAAATAAAATGTCGGTAGTGCAAAAAATTAAACAACTAAAGATTACTAACGACCTTAATTTTCAGAAAATAACCGAATTCAAGGTAAGTGGTAGCAATTTGCCAGAACTTAGTATACGACAAACTAGTAAAGACCAAAATAAAGAGGTTAATCGAAACTTTCGCAAAAGTATGTACCATTTAGCTAACTAGATATGTGGTTGTGAAGTCTCTAACTAATTTTACTGTTATGTTTGTTTGTTGTTTTCTAGGGACTCGTTGAACTCATTATGGTGCAAAACCGGTGTTAAAGACTAAAAACACTTAAAAGAAAAAATAAAAAAGCGTGCGTTTTCTGCAGATCACATGAAATGTTCAGTGAACTATGCTACGGTCAGATGTATTGATATTCGCACTCAGCTAGACACAGCTTTTAGAAAATCCCTTAGAGATTTTAATGAAAATCGTTATATCTTAAACAAAATTATAGATTGTGTAAAATTTTGTGGGGCATTCGAGCTGGCACTACGTGGCCATGATGAAAACAAGATAGAATATCCGCTTTAGCAATGTTAAGTATCGAGAAATCGTTTATAAAAGGAATGTGCGTGCAATTTTAACGAACGTGTCATTCAGCATTTTTCCAATTCTAAAGAACGAAGAGTAGACCTGAACTTCAAGAAAATTTAAAGCTCACTTTAAAGATAAGATATTTATTTTTATTTTAAGTATGCCTATTTTTAAATTTGTTATTGACCTCCCAATTCACCACAAGCCGCCACTGGTATGAAAACCCTGTTTTAGATTCGGCAGAACAGAAGTACCCTCTAACTGGGAAAAGTCAAACCAAAAACCATAAAAAAAAATAAAAATACTTCATATATGCTTATAAGTTCTGCTATCATATCTTTAAGTTTGATATAAAATGTGCAAAACGTTGTTGCCAAATAACATTTTTATACAGCATCTCATAATCATAAACGTAATACGAAAAATAAAATTTGTTACGCTTAAGAAATATGCTGTGCTCGTTTTTTGTACTCTCGGCTTTTCAAAGAAAACTCAAGAGGCAGGAGAAAATGTAAATTTATTTAAATACGCAATATTAGACAGTAGACTTGCAGCGAGATGTTTTCATATTTTGTTAGCTTAAAACGAAAGAGTGTGTAAAATAAACCCCGTTTGTAAAGATAAAATAGTAAGTTTTGAAATGAAAATATAACAATAGAAGGAGAAAATAAAGTCTAGAAACCTGGAAATGTATTGAAACGAGGATATATTCTTAGAAATTGAAAAATGGAAGAAGTAATTTCTATAATATCTTTAAGAGACCTGGTTTAATAATTGCACAAAAGAAAAACAATGTCTCGGTCTCAATGAAGTGGTTTAATACAGTGAAATAGCTACGAGTACACATGTTTGGACAAACAAACAGGTATCATCAGACATAAGATGTATTAAGGACTTAATAGTCACGTATTTAGTAATTTAGGAATTAAAAAGCCTACCTTAAAACAACAAAAAGCAAGTAAAAATATATAAAACTGGAACATACAACTACATATGCAGATGTATTTTTTAAAATCTCAATTTCGGCCATGTGAGAGTCGCTGGCGAAACAAAAAAAAATCCTTGAGTTTTAAATAGGTTAATATAGTGTTTTTACCTGCAGGTGAAGTATCAACACATAACATTAATCAACTGTACTAGTCACTTTAAAATGTATAGGTGTTAACTTCCCATGGGAAGGAAGTCAACTAAAACAACAGCTTTGATGATTTTTTTAGCACATTTGAAATCTTTATTGAATATTTGACCGGCACAGGCGGACTTTTAGTCAAAAAAACGGAGGAAACTATCTAAAATTTGAGACCATTTTTTTATGTAAATATACCCATTTAATGTTACAAATCAAGTATTATGTAGGAATCAACTGGCAAAATTTTGGTACGAATTCAAGATAGCGGAACAAAATGGCTGTTTAGAAAATATTTAAAAATTCAGTCTGAAAAACTAATTAATGGACTGATTTCAAATTGTTGCCAAAAATAATTGTGGTATAAAGATAAACTAGTTAAACCATTGTACTCATTTAAAATGGCGGCTAAATAAAATATTTGTAATCATGAAGAAATAATCTCTAGTTTTACATAGATCAACTAACCACATTACACCACAACTTGTTAAGTTCTGGACGCGCATTTCGCCAACCAAGTTAGCATCATCAGCAGATGATATAACTGCGATGGGCAATTGCTTATCTCCGTTCCTTGCAAATTTGTTTATGGGTAGATTAGAAACCTAATTCAAAAAAGAACTTAAGTATTTCCCAAGGGTGAGGTATAGATACGTAGAAGATATATTTGCTATTTTTGATACTAACACAGAAAATTTCGACACTTTCTCAGAAACATTAAACAATTAATTTTACGTACGAAAAGGAGAACAATGGGCAATTACCTTTTCTCAACACTTTAGTTATTAGAAATAACGATAGATTAGAATTTGATATTTATAGAAAATTTACTAATACTGAGAGGTATATAACATCCGACTCATTTCATTGCCGTCAACACAAAATGGCAGTATTTCATTTCTTAACTCACAGGTTAGTCAATTTTCCAATTAAGTAAAGAACGTTTTAACAATGAAATGAATCGGATTAAAAATATATCTAAAAGTAATGCATATTATGATAATTTTGTACATAAATTAGTAAATAAGCATAAGGAAATGTTAAAAGATGCCACTACTCTTCAAGCACCTGAGGCTCCCAATAAGTTCATAGTAATTCCATATGATCCCAGATATACGAGAGGTCTAGAAAAAGTATTTAAAAACGTAGGTTTTAGAGTAGCCTTCAAAACGGAGAACAGTTTGAAAAATCTCCTTGGAGACCCTAAAAGACAAAGTCGATTTGAAGGAGAGGAGTAGCATCTATAAAATTGGCTGTAATGACTGCGATCTAAAATGTTGGGCAAACTAAACGCTCCATAAACATTCGTTTTTAAGAGTACATGGCACATTTAAGATACGGAAGAACAGAAAAGTCAAGCGTTGCCCAACATGCTTTGGAAGACAATCACCAAATAGGAATAATTAATCTTAAGTTAATTCAAAATGTATCTAATAATAGGGTGCAACCAAGTGTGACCACATTTACCTATAAATAGTCTCGGTTAGGATAAGTTACTTTAGTTTATATCATCTGCTGATGATGCTAACTTGGTTAGCGAAACGCGCATCTAGAACGTAACAAGTTGTGGTATAGTGTGGTTAGATCTCTTGTATTTTGATCTATCTTCCACCACAGATTCATCATCATTCCTTGCACGCTAAATAACAAAGACCATTCCTAAAAGGTACTAACCTAAAAAAAATTAAAAACAATGATGTCAAGAGGCCAATAAAAGGGATTAAAAGATTATTTAGTATTCTTAGCAATGTTTAAATAATTATTTGATCGACGTCTTCCCCTAAGTCTATATAGTAACTAAGGAATTTTTTTTTTTTAGAATGGAAAAATTACGTTTATGGTCCATTTTTTCTTTTAGTTTTGAGTTTTAGGAGTTAAAAATGTTTCCGTATATTCTAAAATGTATTATAATGTTTTCAGTTTTACACTATCTCGTATGTTAACATACTAGTAATGGCATTTGTGGTCTAGCTCATGAGAAAAACAAGGCTGAAGAGAGGGTCTCTCGAGCAATAGAGGGATATTATCGACGAGACTAGAAGACATGTTTTTCTCGTTTTTCGAGAAGAGGCTATAGAAGGCCTTATCTCGTCTCAAGTCGCGGCATCATTAGTGACGGCAAAATAATTTCTATAAGGCCCTCTTTATTATTTGTATGGTATTTATGGCGTCGCGAACGACGTCGTCTCGATATATTAAGGGCATTACTGCCTTAATCCGTCTTGGTATTTTATTTGTCACCAATACCAACTCTATTAAAATGAAACCATCCGAAAGCCTAGAAACCTATTAGGTAAGTAACTTTATATTAGTTTATTTTCAAACATTCATGGGTCATGCACCAGAAAAGAATCTTGAGCGACTTAAAATCTCGAAGTTAGTACACGGTTTATAACTTTTGAACTCTTGAAACTTATATAAGGTAACGTTACTGCGAAGAGGTTGTGAAAAGTAATGTAGGAATTTTATAATTTACTAGGAGCAACTTGACGATACAATATTACAAAGCTGAAAGAACGTGAACGATCGAATATTTTAGCAACCGTCTAACTTACGTTAAACTTATCAAAGCCATACTGAAAATCTGAGGAATACGAGTTTTTCTCCAAATATGGCTTATTCTTTATTTAATTTCGCTATATGTTTGATTCCACTCGATGTCGAATCTAGTCGTTAGAGAGAGATTTGGAGTATATCACACGAATACGAAAATTTTGCAATTTTTTTTTAGAAATGATATTTCTCTAAAGGCTGATTAAGAACGTGTAGAGTGCTCATATATAGGCCATCTAGTTCGCAAAAAAAGTATCTTCCAACATACCGCAGATACAGAAATATTGTTTGACTAAAAAAATATATGAAATACAAAACAATGGCATAGTTTGGCAAAAATTGAGTTTGAAAAAAAATGTTTTTGAGGTTATAGATAAATGCCATTTTTATCGTAAATATGGCGTGGAATTATTTGCAAACGGTGACTTTTTGTTACCACACAGTTTAACAAGCCTTTCCGGGGTATCTGGACGTTAGCTACATTTGCAAAAGCAGACGAAAAATATCGATGTATTTTTACAAATTTCCCAATTATTGCTGTACTGAATGAAAGTAATTGAAGATACTTTTGAGAAAATTCTTACGGTTATCATGAAAATTGCTTTTTTTTCCAGGCCGAGACCCCTTCCCCCCCCCCCCTCCTCCTCCACCTCGAATTTTTTACTGCGAGGACATTGGTTGTTTATATTTAGAAAATCAGATTCCTCATTTTGTTCTCTTCTTGGTTTCTTACTTTAATCCGATATTTTGAACTGTTTAAACGTTAGTTAGCAAAATGCTTTTTTTTTTCACTTTACACATTTTTACACAGCTTTACACATTTAAAGTTTTGTTTTTTTTTCTATTTTTATTTTGATTGCTAAATGCAAAACATATTTAAATGAACTAAAAATTACATTATTTTTAGCAATTATAATAAAAACAGAAAAAAACAACATTGAATTTTAAATGTGTAGAGCTTTAGCATTTTGCTTAACGTCTAAAGAATTCAAAATACCGGACTAAATTAAGAAACTAAAAAGTAAGGAAACAAAATACGGAATCTGGTTTTCTAAATAAAAACACTCAGTGACGTCGCAATAAAAATTTAGATGGGGTAAATTGGGTCGCGACCCAAAAAATAGAAAAGTAACACCCAGTACATTTTTGTAAAATGTATTATAGCTATTTCACAGGCATTGTTTACAATAAAGTGTGTGTCAAATTTGAATGATTTATCCGAAGAAATGTACCAGGTTCATGAAAAAAACTGAAAGAAATTAAAATTTTGACACCCTATATCTCAAAAACGAAGGCCTTGCGTACACATATATACGACCTTTTAGTCCTAAAATAAGGCAAACAATTACGTTCTGCATTGTTAGCTATGAATTACACCCCGTATTACACATGTTTAAATTTTAGAATCCATATCAAAATTGTAAACTGTTTATTTCTCATTTTCATCGGTTGTATTATCTTGTATTTGTTTGTTTTTCTCGTCGTCTCCTACGGCTGGTTCTTATTCTGGGTGCCATATACGTTGGTCTTAATGACTTATTCAAAATTCGAGCATAGCTCCGATTGATAAGAACCATAAATTGAATATAGACTGAAAGTGTCATTTGAACCTGTTCAAGGAGATCTTCTACAATTCTCCATCTCCATTTTACCGGAGAGAGTTCGTTCGAGAGCCGTTGTGACACCTAAAAATATACTTAAAAAATTAGGAATAAACACGCTAATCGTCTTTCTTTTTTGCAAGAGATTGCTAAGAGGCAAATTTTCCGCTTGAAACAGTATTAATAGAACACGAAACGTAGCAAAGGAAAGTAGTGATTTCTCTTTAGACCTTACTGCAGTCCCATAATGCAAGAAAAAAATAAGTCCCAAAAACAAAATAAATTATTAAAGGAAAAAATTCCGATTTTGCTGACTATTTTTTAAAATATCAAAAAATTTTAAAAAATCTTGGGAAAAAACTAAAACACATATCATAAACTACACATTTCGAGCTTTCGATTGATCATAAATATTAATATAAGTAAAACGCCTTTTTATAAATTTCGGGCACTCCAGAAATTCAAAAAAAGCGACACCCGAAAAGTTCTTTTTTTTCAAAGAGAGCAACGTTTCTACCGTTCTAACTTCTTTTAATAGACTCTAAAAAGAAAGCAGCAAACAAACAAGGCAAATGAAAAATTATCTATTAATAATTAAATACACAGCGTCAAATTAAAAAAAAAGTAACTGATTGATTTGAAACAAAGATCTGAAATATATTTAATATTATATATTATAATTATAATGACTATTTAAAAAAGGATAGCTTACATTTTTACTTACCGATATTGTCTTTTTCTTCTTGGAATATGCCTTACTAGTTAAAAGTAGAATAGAGAGATAAATTTAATAATACAAACTCTCAAAAATCTGACAAAAAAAATTGTTTTAAGTAATTATAAAATCGTTTTGTACACTTTTAGGGAAAGTCACATATCGTATGTAATAGTAACGGATGTTTTTTTTTTCATAAAAAAAATAATTTTAACTCGAAATAGGTCGTTCCATTAAAATAAAATTAAAGTTCTGAAGTATTTTCAAATAACTAATAAATGTTAATTTTAACCCGAATGAAGAATTTCAATACTTTTCCCCGAACATTCTAGGTTTTTAAACCTCAGGTGAGGTAACAGATATATTTTTATTTCATCCAAAATAAACTTTAAAAATTAGTTAATTTTTATTAAACTATCCTTGCTTACCTATGTAAAAACTGGTGAAAGCGTTCTTTTCCCAAAAATTATAGTTTGTCAGATTTCAGACATATATAGTTATAGAAATAGATAACTGAAATTGTAGGGCTATATTATTGTGAACATTGGCATATAATTGCACAATTAATACAGTTTTCATTTTGGAATAAAAAAGATACACCACTTACGTATGTCAACATTGCTATTTACTACTTTTATTTATTATTTTTTATATTTGTATTTTTATTTATTAGTCAGGTGCTAAATAAACAATTGCAGAAAAATTGAGGGATCTGACAACAATGTCAATATCCTATTTGAATCAAGGTAATACTGTATTTATAGATGTTTCTGTAATAAATTTGCCGTTCCCTTCTTTCTACTAACGCTTAAAATATCCCTTGATTGAATGACTCACCACAAAACTTAAAATACAACGGTTCTAGTATTTACTTCCCCTTTAAAAGGGAAGTATTGTAATCGTGAAAAAATCACCCTCCGACATTTTTTCAGATATTTACGTTTCAGGGTTCCTAGATGACGAAAAACATGTTCTCTAGATTCCTTCGGTCTGTCTGTCGGTTTGTCTGTTCGCGGCATAGCTAAAAAACTACATACCCGATTGACTTCAAACTTTGATCAAAAATTAAGCGTCATATGGGGATTGCCTGGTAACATTTTGGTGAAAAGCTAATATGGCGAAACAAAACGACGGCCTAGTGAAATGTTAAGAAAATCATTTCTAAGAAAGTGCTTATTCAATTTATCACAAATTTTGCACAAAAACCAAGCATTATGTAGGAATCAACTAGTAAAATTTTGGTATGAATCCAAGATGGCGGAACAAAATGGCGGCTTAATAAAATATTTAAAAATGTAGCCTGAAAAAACTACTTAATGAACTGATTTCAAATTGTGTGCCATAACTAATTGTAGTATAGAGATGAATTAGTAAAAGTGTGATACTAATTCAAGATGGAAAAACAAAATGACGGCCAAATAAAATTTTTGTAATCTGAAAAAATCACCCTCTGAGGTTTTACATATCTTCGCGTTTTAGCGTAGATACCAAATATGTTTTATCATGTCCATCGGTCCGTATGTCGGTTTACCTGTTTGTCTATCGGTTCGCGGGTATAGCTTAAAAACTACTCATCAGATTGACTTCAAATTTTAGTCAAAAATTAAGGTTGAGGATGACCTAGTAATATTTTCGTAAAAATCCAATGTGCCGGAACAAGATGGTGGACTCGAAACGTTAAAAAAATTATTACTAAAAAATAATGATCGAATTTGCCTCAAATCAAGTTTTATAAGGGATCAACTGGTAAAATTTTGGTACGAATAAAAGATAGCCTGAAAAAAACTACTTAATGAACTGATTTCAAATTCTGTGTGGTATAGAAATGAACTAGTAAAACTGTGGTACTAATCCAAGATGGCGAAATAAAATGGCGGCCAAATAAAGTTTTTGTAATATTAAAAAAGTCACCCTCTCAGGTTTTACATATCTTCACGTTTTAGCGTCCCCAGATGCCAAAAAATGTGTGACGGAATTTATAATTCCGTCAGCCCGTCTGTCGGTTTGTCTCTCTGTCTGTCAGTTTGCTGCATAGCTCATCAGATTGACTACAAATTTTAGTCAATAATTGTGGGTATGACCTAGTAATATCTTGTTAAAAATCCAACGTGCCGAAACAAGATGGCGGCCTATTGAAACGTTAAAAAAAATATTACTAAAAAAACTAATTATCCAATTTACCTCAAAATTTGAAATAAGAATGAAGTGGTAACATTTTGGTATGAATATAAGATAGCAAAATAAAATGGCGACCTAATAAAATATGTAAAAAAATTAGCATGAAAAAACTTTTAGATTAATTTAAAATTTTGTGCAAGCTATAAGTGTGATATATAGACAAACTGGTAAAGTTGTGTTACCAATTAAAGATAGTGGAACAAAATGGCGGTCAAATAAAATGTTTAAAAAATCAACGCAAAAAAACTCATTATTCAATTGACTGTCAATTTTAGAGAAAAATTAAATATGATATAAAGATAAACTGGTAACAATTCAACATGACGTAACAAAATCCCGGTGTGTGTTAGTGTAAAAACTACTTATTGAATTTTTTTAAATTATGCCCAAAAATCAAGTGTGGCATAGATGCAGTCCAAAAAAAATGTTTGAAAAGACAGTATATATGTTTTCCTAAATAACTATGAACTGAACTGAATTGGGTCACACTTCACTATTCCTAATAAAAGGAAATATTCATAAGGAGGGAAGTTCTCTGTAAAGAAAATTTACCGATTTTTTTAATATCAATTGAGGAAATTACTATCTAAGCTAACTCCAGTGTCACATTTAGAGTTAAGTAGTTTAGGTAACCATCATAAAAATGAAATCGATATCGGTTTAAGGCAATATAATAATCAATGTAATGATATCTGGTTGTAATAGAAAGGCCACACCAAATTACCACACAAAACGTAAAACCAGAGTAAAAAATAATAAAGCTATATAAACACGAATCTGAAATATTTTATCAATTACGTAAAGTTAGCGAACAACTGAAAAAGCATTGTGTATTTAGTTCTGCTAGTTTCACGGATGGTCAATTCATTTTCTTTCGGTTAATAATCTATTTTGAAAACACTGCAGTCTGTAATTATCTAACTGCGTCTTTGTTCGTGATTTTGCAGCCTTTTACTCTGATTTTTCTATTCTGCAAAGTGATTAAAAATGGACAAAACAATTAAAGCGGAGCAAAGTTCTCGGGGAACAGTCATTACAAATTAAGTTGTTTCATTTAAACTTAATTTAGAAAAGTAGCTTTGGCGCTGTAATTAAAGCAATATTTTATGAAATTTTCCGTAGAGCGCGATCGACAGTTAATGAATAAATTTATTGTAAAATATGGAAACGTTAAGAAACTTAAGAGATGATTGATTCGGCTTTCTGACGGATTAAATTATATTTTAAATAAAGTTATAGATGGAGAGAGAAATGAACGAGGGCGCAGTATCCATTAACGGTGTAACTACCCAAATAAAGTGGCTAATAGAATAATATTTGAGTAAATATTTCTACTTCGATCAAGGAATATTTAAAATAATATACATACTAAATACGTACACGACATTCTCATTTTCTTGAGCGCTTGCCTATAAATAGCAGCACCATCACTTTGTGGTTTCTTAACCCTGGAAGCAGTGAAAGCGATGTCCCAATTCATTAAGACAAATTGTTTCAGGTAGAAATTTTATGAGTTTTGGATTTGTATCCGATGTAAATCATTAGCAAATCATGTACTTTGTTAAGTGTGTGTTAAATCGCATGATTTGTATTTTTTACCGGCTCCAAAAAAGGAGGAGTTTATCAAATCGACCTTATTTATTTTTTTTATATATGGACGTCGATTACTCCTCGATGGTAGGACCAATGTGGATAAAATTTTTAAGAGATATTTATGTTATTGCCAGAGTGATCCTACAACAACCATACTAAAAACATATTAAGGCGCCATTTTTAACATGTTTTACATGTTTAGCGAGCCTCGGAGACAATATATATTGCGTTCACCATATCATCAGTACAAAAAAATGCATGTTTATATCGTGTTTTATATGATTGAAATAAAATATTATTTTTTACTTTTTAGTGCATTTTTCAAGTCGGTTCTATTTTTTATAAAAAAATGTATGGATATAGTGTTTATTTTCTTCAAAAATACTTGTTAAATATAGTGAATGTGAAAAATTTCACAAAAAAAATGTATAGCTTAAGCTTACAATAGTTGAACTGTAGTTTTTCTTTTAATAAAAATTTAACTAATAGTAAGTATTTTTTGTTACATTTTTGTGCCTGCATAGAAAGTGATCTAGAATTTAAAAATAGTTGTTTAAAGTTTGGGCGAAGGCGTCTAAATCTCATATCTATCTAGTGGGAAAAATGGTAAAAGTAAATGTAAGTAAAAATTGGTTTCGTAGAATTTGTAAAAAATAAAAATATATTCAAAGCTTCGGGAGGGAGGAGGTCTAGAACCTCTAGCTAAATGCCTTCTTTTTGTTACCTATTTTTTTTTGAGGAGGTAGGTACGGAATATATTATGTAAAAAAAATTACATACCTAAACTTTTTCGTATATTCGAAAATACAGATTTCCCATTAAAATAACCAATTTTGGAAATCGAATACACATATAATCACCACAAAAAATATATCAAAATAATTACAATAAAATTTAATTATTATAACATACTTAGAAGTATCATAGAAAAAAGGTTGAAAATCTAGTGAGCGGTTTATTTCACACACACACACATATATATGTATATATATATATATATATATATATATATATATATATATATATATATATATATATATATATATATATATATATATATATATATATATATATATATATATATATATATATATATAGAGAGAGAGTTAGAGATACCCAATACTGAGGGTTGCCTATTTAGGTTAGAACTGGTTAGGTTTGCTGTAAAGAAAGCCGGACCATTGTAGTGCGTAAACGAAATTCCGAGTCCATATTATTAAAACAAGTGTTGAACAAAATTCCAGGTCTATAGGAGCGAATTATGGACCATAGTTCAGAAATTAGCGTCTCGAAGAATTCAATGTGCAACTTATGCACACGTGTGACGTAGTGCATAAGTTTTCCTAAGGGTGGCTACATATGAGGATAGAAGATAGATAGACAGAAATTCACGAAATGTTTCGAATGAGTCCGTAAAACCATATAACGGGCCGTTTAAGATATAGTTTAGTAATTTCCAAAAGTTTCGAAAAGCTTAGACTGCACGAAAAATTCATTGGATTCTATAAAATTAAAGAATTCTTAGATTTCGCGGTGCTTATAACAGAAAAATGGAACAAGGTAATAAAACCCGTTAAAAAATAGAAACCGAAGAAACTGTTGGTTTTAGGTGCTAAATGCTTTCGATAAAAAAATTCTTACCATTAAAATTCACTATTAGTCTGAAAAGAGTTCGGTGTAACAAAGTGAAGTAGTCGCATTCTCGCATAGTTTATTGAATTAAGTGCAGGTAATTTTAGAAATACATTCGGTTTTCACACCCTCGTTATGAGTTATTACTTTTATTGGGAAGAGTGAAATGTGATCGAAGTTAGTTCAGTACATAGTCACTGTATATATGTGTTACATATAGTGTCTAGTCATTTTGGGCGCCATTTTGTTCCATCATTTCTACCAATATGTTTACCATTTCCTTTCTACCTATGTCACACTTGACCTTTGGGCATAATTTAAAATAAATTCAATAAGTATCCCATATTCACATTTAATTTTTCTGCAAAATTTAAATTCAATTGAACAAGATTTTTTACGTTGATTTTTTAAAAATTTTGTTTCGCCATCTTAAATTGAAACGCCAACTTAAATTGAACCCCCAGCCTTTACCTACTGCGTTGGTCCGCAGATATCCCAGATATTAAGTTTTTGAATGGTTTTCATGAACGATCCTCTTGTTGTTATTTTATGGTAATGCATATGTTATGGTATATACATATATATATATATATATATATATATATATATATATATATATATATATATATATATATATATATATATATATATATATATATATATATATATATATATATATATATATATATATATATATATATATATATATATATATATATATATATATATATATATATATATATATATATATATATACGCGGAAACCACCATTCAAACAGTTGTGTAATACCGATTTTTAAAAAGATAAAAGGAACCAAGCGACAGATGTCGTTAAAAATTACAGCAGGTGTTAGGTACCTTTTGCACATTTTAACCCATCCCATATGGCCCTTAATATTTGACCAAAATTTGAAGCCAATCGGATAAGTTTTTTAGCTACGCCTCGAACAGGCAGACAGACAGACAGACCGACGGAATCGAGAAGACATGATTTTGGAGCGTGATTTTTTCACGATTACAATACTTCTCTTTTACGAGGGAAGTAAAAATAACAGATTTTATAGTTCCACTACTTTTTAACAGATGACGCCTCTATAGCTAGTAAAAAACGCCAAAACCTCAAAATCGCCAATTTTGGACTTACGAGGTACTTATTTGAAACCATCGATTTTGTAAGTATGCATCAACACTCCAACAGAACTACTTTCAGATGCAGATGACTAATCTGCATTATTTATCTTCACCGACCTCTCCTGTTCTTCGAACCACTCCAGGAAATAAAATATTTACTTAATGCCAACGTTTTAAATTTAAATCTTTTAAATAAAATGGCTACTTAAAATCTAATTTTAATTTATTTAGGTATTCTGTACTAATAACTTTCTAAATAATAATTACACAGAGAGTATCTTGGGTTAAGCGTAACCAAATATGGATCCTTTTAATAATTCCTGAGTCTGTCTTCACCTCCTTCTTCTGTTTTTAGGACCATTTCAGGATATAAAGCATTTTCATAATGTCAATCTTTTAAAATTTATAAATAAATATTACTTAGAAATCTAGAAAGTACTTTCGGTTAAATATAGAATAACTCTTTAGTAGCACTTTCCGTGTTGTGAAAGGCGTTTGATTTTAAACCTTTCACTCGGTGGGGTGTCAACGATTTAAATAAAATATTTTACTCAATCACTCTTTGCGGATAAAATTCAAAGTTTTCAAAGAAAAGTTAAAAGTTAATTGTCAAAGTTATAAAGCCTACTTAGAACTTTTGTGGAGATTATTTGAGGAGATACTTTTAGAAAGAAGGAGAGAAACTGAGAATAATCCGGATTTCTTAAATTGTACGTGTTCAATATTATTCAAAGATTTAAAAGTTTTTGAAAGACGAAATGAATAATTTGCGACAAGCATAATAACTTTCTTCTTCGTAAAAGGATGAATTAAAATGGTGAGAAAAAATCTATACTAATATTCTTATCTTCACGTTTCAAGACAAACATATTTTTCTTTATCCGTAGATGTGTTTTTCTGTATTTTAAATAGGTTGAAAAAGTAATAACCTAGTTGATTTTATTTGTATATTCTCATAAATTACATCTAAAACCTTGAAAACTTAGCATCTCTGTTTCATAGTAAATTTAATATAATCGGCTTTGAATTTAGTTGTTATAAGTCCACAGCCACCCTAGTTTGTAAATTTAACAAAACTCTTTGAAAGTAACATAAACATGTTCAATGAAAGAAAATAAACCAGCTTTACTTATAAAGCCTTGAAAAGCATCAGAAATTAAAGAAGTTGAATGTGTAAAATAATATTTAATAACTGTAAAATACCTTCCTCCAGTATTTCAAAATTGACATTTTCGACAATTTACATTAATTATTTATTTTATTTATTGTTTTCTAATTACATAATTTAAGATTTACAAATGCAAGGATTACAAAAAACTTAACGAAATTAAAATAGCATTTAAGTATGCATAGGAACGACCATTAAATTATCAAAAATATCAATACTGAAAAAGTTATGACCGATTCTAGCTTAATAGGAGTTGGA
Organism: Kuschelorhynchus macadamiae; assembly: GCA_030620095.1. Lineage (NCBI taxonomy): Eukaryota > Metazoa > Arthropoda > Insecta > Coleoptera > Curculionidae > Kuschelorhynchus > Kuschelorhynchus macadamiae. Next base: position 741,230 of record JAUTXW010004879.1, read on the forward strand.
ACAGTTTGTCAAATTGTGCGAGCCGTTACATAACCTAGTGTTTAAATTCATCAATTATTTTTTCCTGACTTAAATCTAACACTGTATCCTATAATTAATATGCATAGATGATAGTTCAGATAGTCTGCTGTGATCAAACAATAAAACAAGATCCAAATTTACACACTCTAACAAACTAAACAAACTAATAGATTTGGAATACATAGAAATTCATGTATATCCAATTTGGTCTAATTACGTATTGAAAAAATTGTGACGTCACGTTCATTAAATCACAAGCTCAATATTGAGCAGACTTTTTATTGAGGATACATTTTTTGCCAACTTTCGTTGGTTTGATAATGATAATGAAAATAAATATACAAATAACAAAGTATTTTTTTTGAAAAATTGTACAAACAATAACAAAATGTTCGAGTTCCAATGTACCGTCATAAAAATATGTATGTAAATATATTTATAGTTAAAGATTACATGTTTTAAAAGTACTTACTATTAAAAAAAATTTCTCTCGCTTAGATATAAAAGTGTTTGAAATTTAAAATCAACCAACTGGTCGTAAACATCTTTCGTATATAAAATGTAGTAATGTAATCAGTGTTTTGTTTATATACCTAAGACCTTTATGTCATATATACCTTATAATAGAATTGGAAAATTCGTAAATTTAAATAACAGAAATGTATAAATTTGAGCTCCGATTGAAAAAATTGTATTATAAGCTCGAGTTTAGTTACATGTGATTTAAATTTTAGGAGTTAAAATAGAAAACAAATATTTTGTTATAAAGGAAGACTTATTTGAGAGAAACTTTACGGTTTTTCTTGTTGTCGGACACTACATGGATTGGGCCGACACTAGTACTAGAATTTCACTAAGCATTACTTATTTTGTTGAATAAAATTAATAATGACTTGGAGAAAGCTTTGTTTGTCAATTGCGCGGACTTTCCTTTTCTTGATCTTACTTCGTCACAAGTACTGTGTGATCTCCATCCGAAAGCCGCGGTTTGAATATTTACAACATTTTCAAAGCGTATTAATAATTTTGTTCATCCATTAGCAAAAATGTCTATCGTGGGGATTTAAGACAGTACCTTGGAAAGTGAAGATCCGATGCCATGTTTTATTTTAATTTGTATTTTAATAAAAAAGGGGGATACTAGGTTATTTCTATGGGCGGACTTAATTCCTTGCTAATAGGTTTTTCTTCTTCGTGGGGTATTTTTTAAATAATATTTATTGGGAAATCGCAGATTAGGGACAGAAAATTGCAGTGCTATAGGCACTTAATAGCTGAAAATTTGTACATTTGCCGGTAAAATATAATTCAAATTCAAATGGCTTGAATTTGGGGATAAATACAGTTAAATACATATTTAGAATGGTGGCGATATCCAGCATAGCTGCTCACCTAACCACCATAAAAAGAACTAAGGTAGCAACATTTTTACTAACATAGTCTTAAATAAATAAATAATACTTGCGTGTAGACAACACGAAACCAATAATGACAGAAAAATATACAAATGATAAGTAATACATAAAGACATGGTATCCAAATAGTATTTAAAACTCTTGTGAGTAAACAGTATTTTTACCGAAATTAAAAAAAAAACACACTTTCACCTCTGATCCTAAGTAAATACTGACGGTATTGTTTTTTCATAGCAAGAACCAATGAACAAGCCTTAGCATGTTCAGGCAACGTATTATAGAGTCTAGCAGCACAATAGGAGAAGGATCGCTGAAACGCCGCTGTGTTGTGCCTGGGAACAGTATACAAATTACGGCGCCTTGACTAACTTTCACTTCACTCAAAAGCTTATACAGGAATTACGGAGTATTTGAAGACTATTTTTACTCTTTTGAGTGAGGGCTGGCCAGTAAAGAATGTCAGCATACCCAAGACCCGATAAGACCAAACCATTACATAGCTGCAATCTGACGTCGGCACTTACAAAATCTTTAAATAAATATAGTGTTTTTAGTTTATAGTATGAAATTTGCAACACACTACTCCAGGTTCTTCCAGGCTCGAAAGGAATTTAAAATATTATTATCTAACTCCAAAACAAACTCTGAATCATTACAGATTAATTCTCTGTCCTTGCCAAAAATAAGAACCATTGTTTTTTTATTATTAAGCGATAGTTTATGAGCCTCTGACACTCTTGCTGTACTTGCAAGATCCCTATTAATAAAACTAGCAGCTTCTAGGCGCCTGTCATATGAAAATGAATGGTAAAGCTGCATGTCATGAGCATATTGATGAGATTGACTATAAGGGAAAAATCTACTGTTTATGTAGAGAATAATAAAGACCCCAGAACACTCCCAAGGGCGATACGTCCTTGCCAAATGTAACTCTTTGCTATCTATCGCTCAAATACCTGCGCATAAATTCAACGGCCGTGCCAACTAGATCAAAGAACCTTAACTTTTTGATAAGAGTAGCATGGCATAAGGTGTCAAATGCCTTGCTGAAGTGTAATAGAATTAAGCAGGAGTTTTTCCCACAATCCTGGGCCCTCAGCAAGTCATCCGACACCTTTAGAAGGGCTGTTGTAGTGCTGTGACCCAGACGAAATCCAGACTAAGTATCTGGTAAAATTTTATTAAAAGGAACGAAATTATTTAATTGCTTAGCAACTATTTTTTCTAATGTCTTCGACATGGTACAAATAATGCTAGTGGGGCGATCGGCGGAAATTAAGGCTGGTTTAGAAATTTTTGGAACGGGAACTACATTAGCTTTTTTTCCAAAGAGTGAGAAATGTCCGAGTATTTAAGCATCTGTTGATCAGATAGGTTACATGGGGTTTCAGCTATGGAATAATTAGGGATATAAGTTTTATGTCGTAGCCATCCACACCCCTAGCACGGGATTTAATGAGAGTTATGAGTTTCTCAATTTTCTATTGGCTGACTTCAGCGAATTTAAATTGGCGGTTAATGATGGACTCTATGGATGGACTTCATTTCAAATTAGAAACAAATACCAGAATTGCATTTAAATTTAGAATTTATATTTAGATAATTAATAGTGCACCAAAAATCAGTAGGATTCGTTTTTAATTTATGGTTTAAGTATGCTTTCTTTTCATTGCGAACAGCCATAGTGACAAAATTACGTACTTCCCTATATTCGTCTCTAGCAGAATCCGTTTTTAGTTTTTTACATTTAGAAAGAGCTTTGTTCCTAAGCTTGGTCAATAATTTTAAAGTGTCAGCCAACCAGTGCGCAGGCGCCTTTGTGAATCTAAAGGTTTTTCGGGGAACATGTTTATCGAATAGTTAAGATTACTATTAAAAAAATATATCATCAACATGGTCAAACTAAAAAATCCCAGTCTACTCCTACAAGGTCGCTCATAAAATCATTATGATCAAAAGAGCTATAGTCATGATACGTTCGAAACTTAATTTTCCCCATAGGTTTTTTTAAGTTTAAGTTGCAATTTACAACACAGTGATCAGAGAGGTTACTCATATCGATTACATTGGTGTTATTTACAATTAAAGAACTTGTTACAAATATTAGATCTAAAAGGCTTTGTGAGCTACTTGCAATACGGGTGGGCTGAGACAGAATCTGCGCTAGACCAAATTTATTAATAAAATTATCAAATAATTTGAAAGACAATTTGTTTCTGAGTTCAGGAAGTCAACATTCAAATCCCCACCCAAAATAACAAAATCATATTGAGGTAGTAAGTCAGAAAGGATAGTCTCAAGATCATTTAAAGAAAGAATACGGTTTGTAGTGGGACACCTATATAGGGAACCCAGACATAAACGCTTGCCAAAAAGCCTAATACTCACCCATATCTGTTCAAATCTACTGTGAGAATCAGCGGTCGCAACCAACTCGGCTTTTAAGTAGGTTTAATATAGAATGCAACTCCCCCACCACAGGAGTCGCGATCTAACCTGAATAGATCATAATTGAGAATATGCACACTCTCGTCAGATATATCGGAATGTAGCCAAGTTTTAGAGATCCCAATCACATCAGGCTGCTTATCAGAAATATATTCTATAAAAGAAGTAATGTCTGATGCCAGAGATCGTATGTTAAAATGACAAAAATAAAGTCTATTTTTTTAAAATCCCTGACATGCGCCAAAGTTGGAGGCTAAGAGATAGCAGTGTCAACTAACCTACTTGCAAATTAAAATGGAAAAGATACGTTAAGTGAAAATTTACCGAAATAGATCTTAGTGGAAAATCATCCCTATGTGAAATACTATTTACAAAATGATAAATATCTAAAGCTCATCACTTTTTTCAGTGTTACACTTGATTGTCTATAAATAAGCACAAGCTTTTATAATATACACACTAAACTACACGAAGGCAAATAAAATAGTCCAGGAAAAAATGAATAAAACACATAACGAAACATAAAACAACACAATCCAACAAAGACGCAAGGCGGCCATTTTCGAATGTCCAAACGGGAAACAGACGTCAGTATTGTCAAGTTAAACTATTTGAATAAATGTCGCACAAACATAATGAGCAGGGCGGAGGTAAAAAATAAACTTTAAAGAAAAAAATACAGTTTGGCAATAGTGCTGAGAGCGATTACAGCTACATCTGTGTTAGCTTTCCACGATGAGAGACAAGGAGGAAGCTACAGTAAATTATGTAAGATAAAAAGATAACAGACAAATTTTTCAGCTTGGATGCTCGCCGCAACTGGGTTGTCTGTGACAATGACATAATGTCATTATTTATTAACTAGTCGGACATTAACTACATCGCAATCAAATTTATAAAATATATTGTCAAGTTCAGCCGTGTGACAGTTTTCTGTCTCATCATGTACTCTAAATGCAAGCTCAAAGGTTCCACAAAATATTATAGCGCCTCTAAATCTTGAAAGCACGAACCTGTTTTTAGTAAATTTCTCGTTGTGATTAGCAATATTCTGCCAATATGCACTGTCCAATTGTTCCTGGACTGTGAAATGCTACATGAAGCTTGGTTTTTTTTTACTTAAATATACTGGCACCACTAGTCCAATTTCAATCACATGAAAAAAGTAGGCAAGGAAAACAAAATAAACAATTTCTTATTTCACAGCCATAAACCCAATAGTATTTTGAATATATATTTACATTAAATTTACGCATATACGTTTTACCTCGACTTTTCGAAGAGCATTCGATTTTTAGCTCAAGTGCAGGACGTCCATTCCGATTAATTTCAAATTTTTCATCAATACCAACTCACGAACATTTTGATAAAATATCAATCTCTTTATAAGCCTCGACGACGCGGCGATGCAAAAACACCCTTAAAAGTAAATAGAAATATTGGTGATATACAGGGTATTATAGGTATTTGTGATTTTTGTCCAAGGATTCAAAACACCCTGTAGAGAGAACTGGTATGTTAAGTAGTTAGCTAGTAAAGTCACGTTGTAGCGCCATCCTTCATCGGTATTCTCTTATTTTATTCATCTTTTTATATTTATTTTTAGGGGAAATATACGGTTTTTATCCTTGTATGTTTTTATCTAACAAACATTTCAAGACTTCATTTTAATTGAATTTAATTTAAAATTAACAAATTTACAATAAATATAAACAAAATAAACAAGTATTCCCACCGCTTGCGGTGATCACAGTTTGACAGGGTCGTGGCATGCTTAAAATTAGCCGTTGGATCTGGTCTTGTTCAATCTGTCGCCAAATTTCGCTAAGCCTTTCTGCCAGCTGGTCTAGGTTTCTAGGTTGGGGTTGCAATGCTCTTACTCTTCTTCTCATCGTATCCCATAAATGCTCAATAAGGTTAAGGTCAGGGCTCCTAGAAGATGATCTTGCACAACCCTAGCTACGTGCGGGGCGTGCATTATCATGCATACGCATGAATTGTCCTTCTAAAAATATCGCATATGGCACAACTTGTGGATCCAGAATATCTCTAATGTATCGTTGAGCTGCTGATCTTCCACCATTCAATACCACTAACGGCGTTCAGCCTCAAAAGATATCACACCCCAAACCATAACGCACTGTTTGTAAATCTTCTTCTTAAAACTTCAAGACGAATTCTTACGTTCTTGTCTGGGGGTGTTACTTGATGACAACCTTGCCCTTGTCTTCTAATATTTCTCTCCGTTTCGTTATAACATTGTAGCACACGAGAAATGTTTGCCTGAGGTACTCCAACCCTCTGGCAGCACATTCAGCTTCCGATAGACTGCGATTTCTTCTTGGGAATGGATTCATCATTACAAAAATATAAAACACTGACAAAAAACAAAATTTAACACAAACTAACTTCTGGTTGATAACTGGTCAGGTTTGACATATGGATGTTTTTCTTGTCTGCCAAGCACTCTAGATGAATGAATAAGGAAACACAATAAAAACATATAGGGATAAAAAACCTTATATTTCCACTAAAAAATAAAGATAAATGGATGAATAAAAAAAGAGAATACTGATAAAAGATGGAACTACAACGTGAGTTTTGCGGGGAACTACTGAACATACCAGTTCTCTCTACAGGGTGTTTTGAATCCTTGGATAAAAATCACTTATACTTACAACACCCTCTATATCAGCGAAACACTGTCGCAAAAAAAGCTTTAATATATTAGTATGATTCCTGACATATTAGCTTACCATATAAAAGAAAGGTCATCGAAATCGGTAGGGCGGTTAGAAAAATATCGAACATCAAACTTTTCTTAAATATAACTTTATTCTTTAATTTTGACGAGAAGTGTATCATACAGTGTCACAGAACGTGCTTTGTCGGAGTAAACAAGACTATGCAAATAAAAGCTGGATTAAAACTATTGTTTTTTGAAATTTATAACCAATGCTAGGCTGCAGATCTGCAGCTCTTATTAACAAACCGCCACTAAAGCATATGAGTTTCCCATATTTTTTACATTGAGGTCATCCTAATATCTTAAGATATATTAAAACCTTGAAATCAAACACGAGTCTGCTTCTTCTTCTTTAAGTTCCCCTTACCCTAGGTATATCGAGAAATCTTTATTATACTAAAAAGTGCCGGCTACGCCAAGTCTCGAACCCACGCCTTCCGGATGGAAGGCCAGCTACCGAGTTTACACCAAGTAATTTTAACTTTTGTATACATACAAAAAAGTCTATCTAAATCTCCCCAACCTGATTCAGTAATATGATTTCGTAGAGAAGTCTCTCTGTTCGCGGCATAGCTAAAAGACTACTTATCCGATTAACTTCAAATTTTGGCCAAAAATTAAGGGGCAAAACCTGGTAACATTTTATTAAAAATCCAATATGGCAAAACAAAATGGCGGCCTAGTGAAATGTTAAAAAAGTATTAATAAAAACCCTTTGTCCAATTTATATCAAAATGCACAAAAATCAAGTATTATGTAGAAATCAACTGGCAAAAATTTTGGTACGAATCCAAGATAGCCGAACGAAATGGCGGCTAAATAAAATATTTAAAAACTCAGCACACAAAACTATTTAATGAACTGATCTAAAATTTTAATAACTAAAATAACTAATTTTGGTATAGAGATCAACTAGTAAAACTGTGATACTAATTCAAGATGGCGGTCAAATAACATATTTTGTAATCGTGAAAAAAATCACCCTCTTACTTTTTACATAGTTTCAGGTTTTCACGTCCCTAGATGCCAAAAAATATTTTTAGCAATTATCTCAGTCCGTCTGTCTGTCTGTCACTTCGCGGCGTAGCTTAAAAACTACTCATCAGAGTGACCAGATTTTGGTCAAAAATTAAAGATCATATTATGTGAATGACCTGGTAATATTTTGGTAAAAATCCAATATACCGGAACAAGATGGCAGCTTAGTGATACGCTAAAAAAATTACTAAAAAAACTAATTTTCCAATTTTCTCAAATTTTGCACAAAAATTAAATGTTACATAGTAATGAACTGGTAACATTAAATATTTAAAAATCAGCCTCATTAGATTAATTTCAAATTTTGTGCAAGCATAAATGTGATATAGAGATAAACTAGTAAAGTTGTGGTACAAATTCAAAATGGCGGCCAAATAATAAAAAAATATCAATCAAACCAATCAAAAAAATCTTATCTAATTGACTTTAGATTTTGCAAAAAAAATTGAATGTGATATAAACTGCTACGAATTCGTCAAGACGCGCCCAATTAATATATTTGAAAAGATACTATATATATATATATATATATATATATATATATATATATATATATATATATATATATATATATATATATATATATATATATATATATATATATATATATATATATATATATGACTAAATACTGCACTAAACTGGGTCACACTTCACTGTTCCTAATAGAAGAAAATATTTATAACGGGGAAAGTTCCGGGTTAAAGGAAAATTGCCGATGTTTTCATTAAATAATTGAATATTCAGTAAAACGTAAAAAGTAGCACAAACAAAATAAATATCAAAAAAGTCCTGGGCACAAAGGTAAAAACTTTAATTAACGTACCATCTAACTAAATTTTATATATTTTATTTTAGAAATTAGAATTACCTCATTTTTGGTAAATTGGATTTTTAATTCACTCTTGCCCTCAGCTATTTCAATGAAAATTAATTTACTTTCTCTGAATTTTTCCGCTCTTTGTAATGGTTTAAATATCATCTGACTAATGATATTTTTTGTAGCGTCTGTAAAAATAATTAGGCTTCTCTATAAAAAAATGTTAATTTTGCCTTGGATTTTAGTAAATGTCGGTGGTAAAGCTCAATGGACCCGTTAATAAATTAATTAAACAAAGAATAAAAATGAAGAGCTAAGATAATTGGACAGTGAATTTGAAAGGTCTAGTCTAGAGTCTGGCTGCACAATGCAATCAAAACACATTATGTTACGATATTTTCATTTTATAGCCCAATTGATGTTCTTTTTTAAAGCATTTCATATTATTATTGTCAGTAAAATATCTTTCCAAAATATGCACAAAATAATCTTATTGAGAAGAAAGATGTTTTTTCTCAAATAAGAGTGAGTCATATCAGTTCTACAGCGTGAAACAAAAGTAAGAAAACGGCAAAATATCTCAGGTAATTCGTCAGCACGCTACCAAAACACTAGTAAGAGAAGATAGTGTCTCAACTTTAAAGGAAAGTTGTAGAAAACAACGAAAACAATACAATATAAAAAATAAATACCTAATAAAACAAGCAATAAATTAATCAAATTAAATAAGGTGTTTAAAATGTTGTCCATTTACTTCCTGACAGTAAGCCAAATACTGTGGTAAAACATTTAATACATTAAAAAGAATGCCTGCCTCCTCGATCCTCGAAGTCCTTGTGCATACTTTTATACACCACATTTTTAAGGTGTAGTATAGTAGTCAAGGGACGTCAAGTCCGGAGACCGTGGTGGCCACTCTATTGTACTCCTACGTCCAATCCATCTTCCCAAAAAACAATCTAAATATTTCCGTTGTAGCACCATCCTGCTGAAATCATATTTCATCATTTGGTGCATCATTACCTAAGAAAATCAAATTTAAATACTTAATAAAGCTGGTAAAGTAAGGAACTTACGGTTATTCGGAAAAAGTTCTGGGAAAGTTTCAGTCCCTAAAAGATTCAAATATCTTTCTCCAGTTAATGTGTCTTCTATGAAGAAAAGTCCGATTATTTTTGCACTTTTTGTACCACACCAAACTTGTATCTTTTAGCGAAATTGGGTATGATTTTCACGTATCCAATGTGGGTTTTCCTTGATCCAATATCGATAATTATACCTGTTAACTTTTCCATTAAAAAAAAAGTTGTATCGTCAGAAAAATAATTTGATTGGCAAAATTAAGATTGGTAGGTATTGCAACTTTCCATCACGATTTCACAAGATTCCAAGCGCCTATCGTGATCATCCTCAGAGAGTTCTTACTCCAAAGTTATTTTGTATGAATGAAACTTCCGGTTTTTAGAAGTCGGTCTACGGGAATGTATGAGACGTCATTTTGTCTTCCTAATGTTCTGGTAGAAAAGTGTGGATTTTTTTCAAAATTGGTTACAACATTCAGGGAGTTATCACCATCTGTTACGCTTTTAGGTCTGCCAGAACGTACAGCATTTTTTACCTTTCCAGTTAAACAAAGTTTTGTGTTAATTTTACTTACGGTAAATTTAGTTATTGGATTTTTGTTATATTTGTCATTAAAAATATTACAAACATCTTGCAAGTTTCGCATTCTATCCCCATAACCCAGTATAATTAAAATTCCAATTCTTTGGATTTCAGTTAAACGATTCATTTTTGTAAATTAACAAAACTGACATTGTCAAACTTATCAGGTAACCTTTTGTATTGTACTAATAAAGGGTAATACATTAAATTATGAATATTAGACCTTTATTTTCACAAAAACTGTTAACTTGTGTGAAAAGTGCTCCTAATAAAAAGTATTGAGAATTTAATGCAGATTTTAAAAAAGTAATATACTATAGGGTGTTCTATTAAAAAAAACAATTTATAGCAGAAAAACTCGACATTGGATCCGGCGTGATTTCATACTTAAGTGGCTTGGCTTGGCTTAGTTTTAAGGGATATGAGAAAATGGTAAATATAAAAATTGTTCATAGAAAATTAATATTTATATATACAGAATGTCTCAAAAATGTGAAGTAGATCCAACATAAATTTTTTTAAATGGAAGACCTTGTATAATGTCCATAAAATAGACATCTTCTTGGTCATTATAATTATACTAATTGGCCTTAACTTTTAAAATGTGAAAAAGCCTTTTTTAGTTTTCGAGAAAATCGTGAAAATCGCTTAAAAATAAATTTTTTGCTAATGTCCCTAACTTATGAAATTTGCAACATATAGATTTGAAATTTCGTATAAATATAGTCGCCGTGAAGCTATATATGTATTCAAAATATACATTCTGTAACTTTATTTGCTAACAAGTTATGGATATTTGTTTATCCCAGAAGACAATGTTTAAACAATAATTATGTTGCAAACGGAAGTAGATAGAGAGCTCTAATAAAGTTTACTTTTTCCCGTGACTGATGCTACAACATGCAATTATTTACAGTATAGAAAAATAAATTAATTTGTTTATAGTTTCATCTGTTAATAACATTTAAATGTAGCTGGTATATTTCCGCGTATTTAGAAAAAAGGTACCACTGTACATCGACTGGTAAATCAGGTTTTTATTTGTTTTTTATTCACAACCGTTTTGATTATTAACATTAAGAGCTGGGCAAATAGTTATATTTTATGTACAAAAAGTTTTTTAATTTATAAGTCGAGGAATAAAATTATTAATTATTAAAGTGAAGTACATCTAAGTTAACACAAGCAAAGTCGTAATTCTTATATACATTGCATACTATTTTATGAAGAAACTTTCCCTTTATTTTATATTTTTATTTTAATTTCTTCATTGTATAGGGACGTAAATATGAGTTACCATCATTTTTGGAACGAACCGGCAACGTCGCAATTAGTCGAAGTCATATCACCATGACAACCACTGGATTAACGAATCAGATTGCGGATCTACCTATTCCCATCCAAAAGACCGTAATAATCCGAGGTTGCTGTGTTGACAGAAATCATTAAATATTAATTACTGACAGGCAATAGAGAAGATTCTGTATAAAATAGCAATAAAAAAAGACAATATCAGGAAATGAAACATTGGTAATCACTTCTTGACTGTTTTGCCCGTAACCTTTCTATCTTCGATGTGTTAAATGTTACGATATTATATGGCAAAATTGCAGCAAATATTCAGAATAACAAATTTAGGTGGACACAAGTATAATGTCTATAGCAGGGGAATGCAGTCCATGGAAGCAAGGGAAGCAGTGCTTCCCCAAAAAAAATTACAAAACCTCTTCTAAAAAGTAATTTTTGAAATAGGAAACGATTAATTTAATTTATATTAAAAATGCTAAAATATTATCTTAATTATCAAGCCCATAATAAATGCGGCCTTGACTCCGACCGAGCGACAACATAAAATGGAATAGAACCTATGCGGGCCGCTAGCTTCTCTGCAGCCAAGTCCTGTATGCTCGATTTCATGTGAATCGAGCCAGAGGTTAACACCAGCTGTTTTCAATTTTTGCATTTCAGTCGTGTGCTTTCAGTGGGGGCGTAAGCTATCGTTGGAGTAGGTTCTTTGTTTGAACGGCTATTCGTGTGTTGTGGGATACGTACGTCGCGTCGTGCACGGTGCGATATGGAACACAATAATACGGACTTGGATATTCAAATACCGTCAACTTCGGCTGTCGGTAATAACGTTAAAAATGTTGGAGAATTTAGTAAGAAGAATGTGTGTGAATGTGTGGTGTGTGTTTTAATAATAAAGGGATTTTCAACTTTAAACTTTGCTGATCAGCTTCAAATAATTTCCAAAGGAAGGGCAAAACTGCCTATGAAAAATTTAACGACAAAAATGAAAAACTGTATTAGACATTTTTATCCGGAAAAACAATACGAACAATTTAAATGGCTAACAGCGTCTGAAAATATAAGTAAATTATTTTTTTGGCTATGTTTACTTTTTGAAAATGAAGAAGGTCTCTGGAATAAAACTAGTTTTTCCGATTTAAACAATTTCCATATAGCTGTAAAAAGACACATTATGTCCAAAATCTCGTGAGGAATTCAACGGGGCAGGAGAGACTTTCGCATATATCGCTGTTGAAGAGAATCAAATTACATTACAAATAGATAAGTTTCTAAAAATTGCTTCCCCTTCTTAAAATTTCACCGCACGCCCCTGGTCTATAGTCGGTGGCTGATTCTAATTCTATCTATTTCAATGCTCGAAGTCGAAGTACCATACCTACTTTAGTTATAATTAGCAAGATGAGTCCTATTTTATGAAGATATTATACAGTTCGGTTAAAAAGAAATAATGTTGGATCTGCTACATATTTATAAACCCTACTTTGACACTTTCTTTCCATCTCTTAAAATTAACCCAATATTGGGGATGGCAAATTACGAGGAAAGACTCTCTACATCTTTCCTAGGTCCTTACTTTAATAATAAGTAGTCATATCGTTTACAATGATTTCCCTTAAGCTGGCTGATTTTTACCCTGGTTGGTTGGTCCAATTTTTCTGTCATATTGTAAAGACGTTTCCTTAGCTGTCGTCAAAATTCCTGGTACAAATGTTAATTTCTCTTGAATAATTTCTGGAAGGTCATTGTATTCTCCTTACTGGACTATCTAGGAATAGTAGATATTTTTTCATGTCTCAGCACTATGTGGGCCGGTCATACCGTGGGGCGATGACGCGCTTAAGCAGATGGAATGGGCCAATTCAAGTACGTAGTGAGCATCTTTTTTTAGTCAAGTAATAAAAATTTTGGATCCCTCCGGGACAATATTCTAAATACGACACTGTCTATAGGTACAGATTAGTTTTTGGCGGCGGTATTGGTACTGTCTAAATGAATTTCACTACCACTAAATAAAAGGGGCGCCAGAAGAAAAGTTTGCCAAAGACCTAGGCCTGGTTGGCCTAATTTACCTGTTCACATCCTCTAAAAAAGGAGTGTCGTTTACCTTCATATTGTGAAGACGTTTTCTTGGCTGTCAAAATTCCTAGTATAAATGGCAATAGTTTCTGGAAGGCCATTGAATTCTCCTTAGTGCGGAGCACGAAGACACCTAAGCAGATGACCAACCAACGGTAGAAATATAAAATTCAGGAAACAACCTGAAATGGGCCAACTCAAGTACGTAGTGAAGACCTTTTTTTTTATACACCTAAATACGCTACTGTATATACAGATTAGTCTGCGGCGACCGTATTGACACTGTCTCAAAGAGTTTTACTACTGCTATTAAGTAAAAGAGTTCGCACGAAGGTTGCCAAAGACCTAGGACAGGCCCTGTTGTAACACAACAAATAGAATGACTTCTCTGCAAATAACCTTTAACTAAAAATAACTTAAACTTAAACCCATAATAACTATTAAGCTTCACAGTCGTAGGTTTGGAAAATATGTTAATATTTGCCTTTTGCTAACAATATTAACAAAATTATTACTTGATAAGAAAAAACCACAAGCACGATTGACATCACGTGGTGTCAGATCTCCCAGCCGCCTGCACTGAGAATGATTAGAATGCAGATTTATTAAGTTATTAGGTTTGTTAACAAATAAATAGGCGTTGAGTGTGTGTTATATAAACTAAATTGTAAAGTAATACAATTCTCTATTTTGCAGTCACGGTTTAGGAAGTTTAGGGATTAGAAACTTTGGCAACGTGAATTTACACGCATTAAGTATCAGCGACACAGGTTTAAGGTTGAATTATTAAATGTCTTCTTTAAATTGGTGCGTTACCTAATAAAATATCAATGTGCCAAATCGTCTAAATAGTTTAAACGTGATAGGATTAAAAAAAGATGTTAAAAAAGACAAGTAAGTAGTTTGATTATACAACATATGTAGAATAATTTATTAATATGGACTATCTATACATTTAATTACGCCGCCATTTTGTTATGATTAACAAAATTTTACAAGCTCGTTCTGGTTTTACCCTTGATTTTTGAGCAAAATTTCAACTCAACTGGATCAGTAGTTTTTGATACTGATAATTTAAACATTTCATTAACCGCCATTTTGTTCCACCATCTTACATTCGTACCAAAATGTTTCTTAGTTCATCCCCATGTTATAACACTTAAACTTTGTGTAAGTTTGAAAGCAATCTGTTACCATGGCATCCCCACATAAACCTTAATTTTTTAACAAAATTGGAAGGAGATCGGATAAGTAGTTTTTAAGCTACACTGCGAACAGACAGATCGGCCGACGGAATTGAAAAAACATGTTTTTCGGGATCTAAGGATCCTGAACTCGATATGGGTCCATAAAGTTGCATATATCTTCTCGAATGCTTTGAGGGCCGTTAAAAATGGATATTTATGGAAAAGCAGAATAAATTTCACGTATCATGTCCAACTTTTTGGAAGTTCTAGGAGGTATTTCATGTTGAATTTTGTTTAGCAAAAGAACGTAATTTTATTATTAAACGATAAATAAGTCAGGTCAAACATGACATTTTGCATTTCCAGGGGTATCACCAGTAGTGTCGCTGATTTTAGTGCAGAAAACGGTTTCTTGTGCTATATTATTACACGAGATTTCGTCTGGTAAAAAAAAAATAGTAGTACTTAGTTTCAAAATTATTATTTACGTTATACTAGATATATAAAAACGTTATAGATGTTTACATTTAAAAGTTACTAAACGTTAAAAGTATAAACAAATCAACATGTTTTTGACGCCATTTTTAACATTCTATTTTGCAAATTTCCACACTGAAAATCTGGAACTTAAAGATCTGAAAAAATCTCAGAGGGTAATTTTTTTACGATTAGAATATTTTCCTCTTACGAGGGAAGTAAAACTTATTGTTTAAATTATCTCAAATGTTATACAAATATCAATGAAAATATGAAGATGAGAAGGGATAAAGTTATGAAATTGGCGAATGGGAAGAACAATAAAAAAATTTTCTTTGTTTACTTTTTTTCTATCATTGTCAATTCTAAGAGCAAGTCTGTAAATATTATTTCTGTTCTTGCACCTAAGCAGTCAGAAATATTTCGCTGATTTTCTTAAAAACGACCACTATTTTTATACGCTCTTTATGAGAGCTATATCCACTCTTATAAATTTGTAGTTAAAACAAGGCATATAAGACCTGCATAAAATGCTTCATCTCCAAACCAACTTAAGGTAAAGTAATAAATATTGATGTTTTCAAATGTGTCCGAAACACTAAAATAAAAGCACCTGAGTTTCTAACTTCCAAATGACCTACAACAAATATATTGCCGTTCGGATATTTATAGCCCATTCTTGCGTCAAAGCCGAACATAAAACCGATAAATCAGAGCGTTGCGAATTATTACCGTATCCATCCAATAAAACGTCGTGTTAAAATAGATAATTCCAGATTTGAGATATATAGAGTAGCTTAAAGTATCGTGTCTGTATAAACCGATACACTATTGCACAGAGGATTAACAGTTAGAGGAGAGTTATAGCCTTGCATCAATGTAGGGCGTTAAGTGTCTGCGACAGCCTAAAATACCGGGTGTCAACGAATGTATTAGACAAGCCATAATTTCTAGAATATCAATAGTAGTAGCTATTAAAAGCATCTGGAGAACTAATGAATAGGTTACTTTGAAAATTTGTCTGTGGTCATAGATCAACAAAAGCATTCATAGCATAACATAACTGTTTGCAGTTATTGTTTAATTTTAGTGGAAAGCAAAGGTTGTAAAAGTAATGAAAAATCTCATGAAAAGATATATATTTCAACTCAATTAGATCAGCCTCATACACATTTTGCTTGAGAAGTAAATAAAAGATTTGATGTTTATCTTGATTATATATACGTTTATACATCTTCATCTGCTAAACGATTCGCTTTCCACGAGTTGGGAGGT
The DNA here is from genome assembly GCA_030620095.1 of Kuschelorhynchus macadamiae. Taxonomy (NCBI): domain Eukaryota; kingdom Metazoa; phylum Arthropoda; class Insecta; order Coleoptera; family Curculionidae; genus Kuschelorhynchus; species Kuschelorhynchus macadamiae. The sequence continues at coordinate 757,709 of JAUTXW010004879.1, forward strand.
GTATGAGCTAGGTGAAATCAAAACAAAAAAATAGTTGAGTTAACATCTCAGTTTTACTATAACTATATTCAAATCTACATTGAAATCTCCCGGAACCAAAACCCTCACTTTGGCATTGAAACTTTCTGCCAAATTTAATACATAGTACGTTAACAAAATTCTCGATTTTGCAGATTCTGATAGCAAGAATAAAATCAATTTAAATTTCTGTAACATCGTACATTTTATATAATTATTATTCTTCTATCATGATAAAATCTTATTAGCTTTTTAATATTATATTAGCCTCTTTTCCGTAGTTTAAGTTGTACATATATATATATATACATATATATATATATATATATATATATATATATATATATATATATTTATATATATATACGTTTAGTATGACTATCGACAATAGTAAAATAAAAACAGTAAACATATATGGGACAGAGACATTTTCAGACTGAATGTCGATGTGAGGTTATTATTGTTATTGTGTAATGGGTGACTCCTTTGTGTTTTATGAGAAATTATCCAGGAAATTATAGTTTATGACTGAAGCAATGTATTTTGCTAGATTGATTGTTCCTAGGTAAGTGAAAGTAAAAAATTATACAATACAGAACACGATTTAACAGTAAAAAAATTTTTTTTAGTTTCTAACTTCAATTTATTCTGAAGAAGGTCAAAATAGACCGAAACGTTAATAAATATATGAATAAGAACATAAACACAAAAAACCAAAAAAATATATATAAAAGTTACTGTCCAAGAAAACCTACAAATATATATATATATATATATATATATATATATATATATATGTATATATATTTGTGTATCTGTTAATTAGTCTGTTAATAAATGAGTGTTAAAAATGTAGATATTGTTTCATTTTGTTAAAGATATTTGGTATGTTAGTTTATCATAATAAATAATAGAATATTACTTCAGATTAAAAAAATCCTTCCTCTGTCAAGAAAGAAAAAGTGTTTTACAAAAACTAAAAAAGTCATTAAAAAAAACTGTTCTCTTTTCAACTAATTTTACAAATTGGAATTGAAGTAAATTTGTTAGACCAAATTTTTTGTCATGGAGCAACTGACAAAAAAGCATTATTTACGCTAGAAAGTGCTTTATATTACACGTGTGTTAAAAAAAATTTCAACACTGTAGTATTTGAAACATGGTAAGTAAAAAAAAACTTAAGCCTACTTTTAATCTATTTCAAATCAATTACTCAGTTTTCTTAATACTAGTGTTGAAAAGTAAATATAGTCCTACTAAAGACTCTTTGTTGTAGGTTGTAAGAAAAATAGTTATTATTTTTCCTATGACCTACCTCGTTTGAAAACTTTCACTTTCAACACTTATGTAATATACTATTAGACTTTTATAGAGTTATTCTAAATTTTCCCAATGCTGGCTTATAAAATTACTTTGTCCCTTACAAAAACTGGTGGGAAGGGCTTGAATTTACTACCTCTGCGCACGCCCTATATTATATTTGTATGACTAAAAGTATTTTTTATAATTAAAGATAAGATAAAGTTTTATTTAAATATTTTATTATACCTAATTTGTTGTAGGAACTATGACCAAAAAAAGAATATTTTACGGTTTTTTATTTCCACTTAAAAATAATGTGTATCTACTTAAATAAAAAAAAATATATGTACAATCTTCTCACTTAGGCCATCAGTACTCCCTCCAATAAATCCACGGTTATCAAGCCGCAATGCTGTGGAAGTAACGGTTGCATTTCGGTTTTTCTTCCAAATATTCCCATTAGTTGTGTGTTCTTGCCCCCCATTGTATGGTCTTTATGCCATCTAAAGTGTTTCTTACTGAAAGTGACAATATTCAGATATTTCCATAGGCAGTAATTAACAATTATCCTATGTTTGTCAAAAAAATACTCATACATCTTTATACAATAAAACCAGTTTAAATTTTTATAAACACTTCAATAAATCACCCTTTTGATATTTTTCAGTTAATAAAGCATTCAATTCTCAATTCTACTGCTAAAATGGTTAATTAATTAATTAATGGTAATTAATTAATTAATTGTAACTTTACAAAAATATCATTGCATATGACCCAGCTCAAATTAACTGCCAAGGGCATCCGCAGGGGGGGGGTAACAATATTCAGACACAGGATCTGGCCTTTAATATGTAATTTTTATTCAGCGGTTAGAGAACATTTTCCAAGCTACAGGGAAAAGGGCCAGCCCTCTTAATAGGAGTGAAATTATTGAGGAATAATTTGTTTAAATCACGTGTATAATCGATGATTACCACAACCACCCATAAAACATTATATCCAACTCCCAATAAACTAAAAATCATTACGCTGGGATGTTTAGTGGCGAAAAACCGTATTTTCATTTGAGAAAGCTGACAAAATATACAAAATTAATCCGTTTCATGATGTTTGTGCTAAATAAATTTTTAACATATAATTTAGATATATACATATAGCGACTAACCAGGTTTCATGTTGCAATTGGCCTACTGTTTTCTGGCATATTACAGAAATTTTTTCTTCCGTGTACCGTGTTCTGCCAAACAATCATCTTATCTCTTATAAAAAATGTTTTAAATCAAAATAATTATCCTAATGATTTCATTGAAAAATGTTTTTATGAATTTGAGAACCCGAAGTTCAAACAAATCCAAAATAGAACAATTATTCACTACATGCCTAACTTATAAGATAAAATAAAACGACTAGGTAAACATTTTAACAAAAGAACGTTCTTTAAGACACAAAGTACGCTTAGAAGCAAACTTACAAAAACAAAACCTAACAACGAACAAGAAAATAAAAAAATGTTATTTATAAAATTCCCTGTCCCATTGTTAACAATAATATAGCCTCATAGAGAAGAAAATTTAACTATATTTTTAGATTATCTAAACCAACAACATTCTAATATAAAATTCACTAGGGAAATTGATTCAGATGATGCCATCCCTTCCTCGATGTTTTAGTAAAAAAGAAAGAGAGCGGCACCTTAAATCATACTGTTTACAGAAAACCGACATATACTAATAGATATTTAAATTTTAGTTCTCAACATCATTCATCTCAACAACAATCCGTTATGAATTCATTGGTCTTTAGGGCTTTTTCAATATGTGATACAAATTCAATTTCTTGAAGAAACAGACAAACTGACTGAAGCTTTAAAATCAAACGGATATTACACTGAATATATTAGACGTTCGGTTAGGTATTATAATAATCCCAGACCTAAACCAATATTGGATAATCAACCAATAAGTTGTGCAGTTTTTCCTTTTATTTAGGGTAATCTACGGAAATCCAAAATTCGCCCAATCTTTAGTATACACAAAAAGATTGTGCAATGCTTAAGGACACCAAAAGATGTAATTCCTTTGCTATCAAAAGGAGTGTATAAAATTCCTCGTTCCTGCGGTAAAGTGGATATAGGTGAAACTGGACGGTCTGTGACTACTAGACTTAAGGAACATGGAAGATGTAGAAGTAAGAAACAAATTGTTCAATCAATTAGCTGTCGCTAAACACCAGCATACAACAGGACACATGATTAATGTGAAAGACACCAAAGTCCTTGCATCAGTCTCGGGTTATTACAACCAAAATTTAGAGAATCAATTGAAATTATCGAGTAGCCTGAAAATTTCAATAGAGACACGGGCATACATCATGCTGGAAACCATCACAGTGAGTCACGCGTCAATGGGCACAGGTTGGGTATAAATACCTGAACTCTGCTCATCGGAGCTCGTTCAGAGTTTTGATCTTGTGTAGTGAAGATTAGTAAAGATGCCTCGTGCAATCGCAGGTAAAACGTCGCAAAGTACTTCCAATTTGACAAGGTCTAAGCCCAAGAACCATGATTTCTACATATTATCGATATTTGTAAAATATCGGCTTTTTTATTTGACATATCGTATGCATTCATCTGTTAATTCGATAAATCATGATCCGATATATCAATGTATGTATATTTTTTTCCATTTCTATTCAGCACCTGTATCCCACGTTATATTACGGACATGTCTCGAGTTTCAACGGACGAGACTATGGCGCTGACTATCTGGTATAAACCGATTTATTGACACACCCACAATGTCAATATATTAAACGGCGATCGCATCAGCCACCAGTAATCAATTTAGGCGCTGATTCGTGAAGGTTTCAGCAGAGCGGTTATAAATATACATTGATTTTTATAACCTGCTTTTAATAGTTTGAACCTAACACTAAGCCTAAGTTTATGACGCTAGAATGTGCAATTTTTTAATACTGAATATCTTTTTTGCATTAGTAAATGGATAAGATCAATAAAAGAATTCAAAGATTTCATGAAAATACCCGCTACCACAGGAGATAGCAGGGATTCTATGGCGGTTTTCTGGTAGAAAGTTCCTTAAAAAATGTAATAACTTGACTTTTTATCGACTGTAGCGATATTTGATCTTGATAACAATAGGGAACTTGCATATTTTTAAATACGAAAAAATACTAAGTCGCCCGACCAGAAACGGGACGTGACGTCTTTACGAATACGCGAAATTTGGCAACGGTGCAACGTTCAACAACATCAGGCGTCATTCGTCAAGCCGTCAGCCAGATGGCATTTGTCTGTTTTGTGGTTAATGGACGACATTGACAGCGTTTTGTGATTTCAGTTTTGTTAGTCTCGAGTTTGTTTTGTTCAGTTTGTTGTTTACGTGAATTATATTAATTATTAATTTGACTGTAAAAATATATAAAAATTAAACCACAAAATCCCAAAATTAAAACAAACAAAACTGCCAATACTGCTATCAACCATGACAGCTGACAACCAGCTGATATTGCATTTTTGCAGGTCGTTGGCGACGTTGTCATAGTGGTAAGATGTGACGTCAAACCGTAGACGGCGCCAAATGCTGTCGTTTGAAATGATCCGTTTCCGCGCGAAATTACTTTTTATATGTAAGAGAATATATAATAATGTAGAATAGAATGTAAATAAAAATATATGCAAGTTCCTGTTCGAGATGCTGAAATAATCGTGATGTGCAAAAAATAAGAAAGTCGTTCTCCACAAATTATGTATTCTTCATTTCGATAGGCTATGCATCATCATTAGATACCTCTGTCATCATAATGGATCATTTTTCCAATATCACAAGTAGAAAAACATGCTTGTTAACAGTACCATTAGTTAGTTAATACACTGCCTACTGGGAAACGTTTTTGTTCGTTTTAATAAGTTAAAAAAGAAACATAATCAAAAGCAATCTTGATTTTAGTAGGCTCTCTAGTTTCTAGTACAACATAGTGACATAGATAAAATTAATTGTTGAGTTAATCGGTCTCATTTCTCTCTAATTGCCCCCATCAATTGATAACTAGTTTAAAACTCTTGGTCCCTTTACCTTAACGCAAATTTGAAACGCGACATTTTAGAGTTATAATCTGAAGACTTTGGTTGTCATATCCCTCGAGTGATTCTTTCTTTGAACTTTATGTTCTTTGAACTTTATGGCGACGTGCACTATTGTCAATAAAAATTGAGTAAATGGAATCACTATTATTATAGGAAACTGTTTGCGGTAAGTGGCTACTCTAATTGCGTCTCGTGAGGTGAAGAGTTCGGTTCACCTCTTAAGCATAATCCCCCAAAATATTGTAATACCACCACCTTGGCGGCGCATAGGTGCAGATTATACACCTCAAGTAACCACAATTAAAAGGCGGTTTTACGAGAACAATTTAGGGTAAGTAAAAGTTACACGTCGGCTATTTTAATTTTTCTTTTATTCTGAAATTTCATCATGCCATCGCGTCAAGGAGTTTTCATTCTAAAGAATTACATTTTAGTATAAGACTTCGAGTGAAATGTACTCTGTTGATGTCAAAACTTTCCGCCAAAAACAGGCAAGAGAGCAGTGAAACTTGAATGATTTGAAAAGAGGTTTGTGAACGAATAAAAATTAATCTGTAATACTCAGATGGCCGAATCTTAGTGAGGATGACATCGAATGAAAGATACAGTGAAGACAATATGAGCCCTTTCAATCCTTTAGAGAAGCTGGCGTTACAATATTTGGGAAAATTATGCTTAACGAGAGAACAGAACTCTTCTTCTCACAAGCCACAATTATGACAACCATTTAATGCAAATAGTGTCTTATACCAATAGTGATACCAGGGTACGCTTAAAATTTGCGTTTAGGCACAATGAGTGTTTAAGTATTTATGACGTAATCAAACCAGCGCTGTTGCCAGATTGTTGTTCATGGCCTGATCTGGAGTGGGACGTACACCTACATATGTCATAATGCAGAAATTTTTCGTATGGATAGTTCACAATGGTTAGATAAAAAAATTCACAATGGAAATTTCATCCAAGAGGACGTTCCCATTCTAGATGTGTTTTGAAAAACCAACACATGCGAATAGATTCTAGGAAGGCGTGGTGAATGGTGCACCAAAGATATTTAAATATCACCGTATTGAATTGCGTCAAAATTTTACAAGTTCGTCTCTCTGTCTCCATTGATGGTGCAAAATTTTAAATGTGTTTATTTATTTACTTAAATATTTTATTCTTTAAGATAATTTGACATTGTGAGAACCGGTCAGACAAAACATATATGATATACTATATTTAAAGCTATCCGTAAAACAAAAATATACAAAATAGACGTAATAATTAATAAAACATTAGACAATGGACATAAATTGAGAAACGCTACAGGGACACTTCTCGATCAAAAATTCCTTCAGAGTTTTTTTAACATATCCTGTCATAAAACTCCAGATCAAGCTCAGAGAAAAATATAGACACAGGTCTAAATGAAATATACCACCTAGTGTTAGTATATTTAGTCGTTTAAAGACGTCTCTGCACGATGTCCTACTAGACGCACCCACATAACATCTTACAATTTTTTTATACAAAGAGACTTTTGATGTTCCTGAGGAAAAAGAGGAAAAACCCCAGAGCGTAATTTTATATCTTAATCTGGAATAAACTTCACAATAAAAAACCCATAATAATTAAATCAGATATTAAAATAATAAAGAAAAGTGCTATAAAAAATCTAAATTGCATTGCCCATAATATCGGAAGTTCTGAGGTAATCCCAGTTTTGACAAAATAAGTCACGTTCAAACATTTGTATTGAATTCAAATTAAAATTTTATCCTAAAACTACATCACTACCCAGATTAGACCTGTCAGCAAAATGAAAATGCAATATAACAGATTTATCGCCCCAAATTAAATTATCTACAACAGGCATTTGCCCCTTTTGCCCCCCCCCCTCCCTAAATACGCCATTACGTTGGGTGAAGGTTAAAGTCACCCGTCAAAATAATTTTGGCTTATGTAGCGTTTGTAATGTGGGTTTTTAATTGGTGACATTTATCTTATGAACATTACATTACTGATTCAGCTTGAGAAGCTTTAGATAAATATAGTATTAGATGTAACTTGACTGTACAGGGTGTCCTGTATTGGGTACTTTTGTGGGGTATCTCCGTTATTTTTATAGAAAGAAAGTTGCGGTTTTCGCGAGAGTTTGCTACTTTTTCGTAAAACTAAAGATGCCATTAACAAAATTATCATAGCCGTTTTAGTTTTTAAGATACAGGACTAAATTGAAAATGTTGTATTTTCAGGCACCCCTCGTATCTCAACTATCAGACAACTTATAGAAAATGTGAAAACTGTTTCCTATATAACTTTTCCAATAGAAATCAATCCCGCATACAGACTTAATATACAGGGTCAGGTCAAAAAGTAACCGGACCCTAATTAATTTTTTTAAATGGAGCACCCTGTATATTTATAGACTATAAAATGTGTCTTTTTTCCCTTTTTAAAAATATATAATAGTTTCTCAGAAACACGCAATAAAATGACAAATAAAATGACAAAAATGACAAAAATATATAATAGTTTCTCAGAAACACGCAAATAAATGACAATTTTCTGAAATTAAATGCATAATTTAATAGTAGGCCATGAATAAAAATAACAAACAATTGAAAGTTACATATTGCTAACGAAGAATTGGATACCTTGCATATAGATATCTTCTTATGTAAAAATACCAATAGAATTTTTTAATAACAGTAAAATTGTAACAGTTTTATAGCATAAAGTAACAATATAACAAACACAAAAAATAACATTATTAAAAAAAAGAAAAAAACCAATTTTTAAAGGTAATATTTAAATTGACGACCATTTTCTCTAATGCAAAATTGGCAAATTTTTCTAATTCTTTGATTGGCGTTAAACAGAGCCATTGGCCTCTTTCGCAAATTTCGAAAGGCTAAATGAATTGCCTTTCGGAGTTCTACTATGTCGTCATATTGTGTTTTATATACCTCATTTTGTATATAGCTCCATAAAAAAAACTAAAATTGAGAGATCTGGAGATCGTGAAGACCATCTAACAGGTCCGTTGGTACCTAACCATCTTTAAGGAAAGTTATTATCAAGAACTTCACTTGAGAGTCTAGAGTTCTCACTTGGGGCACCATCTTGCTGTAGGTAAACAGCATTATATTGGGCTAATGGAATATTTTCGAGCAGTTCTGGAATAACTTCCTCAAGGATTTCTAGGTATCTACGTGCTGTAAGACCTCGTTCAAAAGTCCTATAAACTATATGTCTGCCCAAAATAAAACATGTCATCCCAACTCCAAGGCGTCCTTGTTGTGCCCTTTCAAACATTAAATGCTGATTTTCACTATGCCAGTTCCTGGTAATGTGATGTAAAATAAATCGCTAGCATCGATTTGTTGCAAATAGCACTGGCAAAATAGTGCCCAGGGCTCGGCATCGTCAGGATACAAATGTTGGACTATATTAAATTTGCATGGATGATACTTATATTTGTTCAGGATCCTCTGACCGTCAGTTTTTGGCACACCAATTTCCTTCTCAATTTTTCAACATGAGGATGTTTTAGGACGCAGATGAAAAAATGATCCGTACTCAACTAAATTTGCTTTTAAACGAGCAAAAAACGGTTGCCTTCTTTCTGGATATTTAACAAGCAAAAACTTATAATGAAAATGTTTTCATTATAAGTTTTTTTTAAAAACTTCATAGCCATAATAGCTTACTTTCGGAAATGTAATTCCGCGGCTTCTTCAGAATTTTCATTACTCTGTATAAAACATACCAGCATATCATATTTTTCATAATTTTCATACGCTGTCATTATTCGAAGAAATTGATAAATACCAATTAAATAAAAATACCAAAATAACGTTTATAAACTGCTTTATAAACCAAAAGTCGATCCAAAAACCGATGGAGAGACAAATATTTGACATTTATTTTTGTTTGTTGTCATAAACAATAGCCATAGCCTACTATTAAATTATGCATTCAATTTCAGAAAATTGCCATTTATTTGCGTGTTTCTGTGCTAAAGTACATACTATTATATATTTTTTAAAAGGTAAAAAAGACAAATTTTATAGTTTATAAATATACAGGGTATTCCATTAAAAAAAATAAATTAGGATCCGATAAGTTTTTTACCTGATCCTGTATACTAATTCCGAAGGCGGAATTGAGTTTTACGGGAAAAGTTATATAAGAAACAGTTTTCACATTTTCGATAAGTTATTTGATCGTTGAGATAATAGGGGTGCCTGAAAATGCAAAATTTTCAAAAGTACCGCAAAATGGGACACCATGTACAAGTGGTGTAATTCGCTAATAAATAAATTTTGGCTTGTTCGCATAATTAAACAGACATTGTATTATTTTATTATTTTATTGGCTTCCTCGCCCATTTATGAATTAATTTGAAGTATATAAAAATACATTATTTCTTGCAACAATAGGAATAGAATAGGAATTAAATATACACAACAGGTTTGTTCATTTAGAAAACGAAAACTATCCGGTGTTTAGTTCTGGTTTTAAAAATTTAAGAGAAAACCATAAATCATTTAAAATGGTGTAGATCACGTGAACTAAACAACGGCGTGAAATTACGACAGGGAATGTTTGCCGTCGCATAAATAATTTAAACATTTAAGTCATTTCGTCAGTCAAACGTTTTAGTTTTATAGAAAATTGAAAGCGTTTGTTTGACTACAATATTCACGCCAAAATTATAAAACGACAGACATGCTAAAAAATAAAAAATACAATACACGGAGACATAGCTTATCATAAGCTTTAGATCAATCCACGAAGTCTCTCAATTAATAATGTTAAACAGGAAATAGTGATAACTGATTTAAAAGGTTTCCAACTGCCTTAAATTTCATCATCAAATTAAATAAAAACTAAAAACCTTTCAAACGACGCGCAACTCGTCGACCTGTCACTTGACCCGCCTTCCCGTTTGATATATTTAAGGAATGCTACCCCTTGATAACATTGCTGTACTAATTTTGGTGATTCTTTTTAGATTACCTTGCACTGCGACAAATTTGAATTTTTAAATGAACACTCTGTATGTTTAGCTGTTATAGTTGTAATGTTTATCTAATTTTATGTTGAAAAATCCAAAGAAATAACAAATGCTTTAAGATAGGGAATTATATATAATAATAAATTGCAAACAGCATTTTCTAAACTACCCCGTTGAGGTTATGCTTGAGTCACAACACGTAATGCATATTCTATAGACGTTATGTATCTTCCTGTATACTTAATCTATAGTTTACAATATTTAAACTCGATTTCATGCCTACAAGCTGATTACGCCCTGCAGATCTGCCTAGAACACATAAACACTCCCTGAACTCTGATTTGCATTTACCCGAATGGATTTTACTTCGATCGTTATAAGCCCATGAAAGGATTGCTTTTAAAAAATCTCCCCGCAGGTAACTTAGCGTAAAAGTACAGCCTACACTAGGCTGTGGTTAAAGCTTCAAATAAATCATCCATACTAAAGATAAATGCCCTAAAATTTTTAATACCGGTTTTTAAAAGAAATATGGTAATAAATATTTATAAAATATAATTAAAACTTCTTAAAAAAACACTAAAAAGTAAAAATTAATATTTTATTGTATTGTAAAACTTTGACTTACGGAGTTCAACTAAGACTTATTTAATGGCGTATATAAGGGGATGTTTCGGAGTTAAACCCCCCTCCGGAGCTATATTTATTAAAGCTGTGATAATAATAGTATTAAAGTAAGGACTTTTTTTCGGAATTGCAGATTAAAACCCTCCAGAGCCTATTTTATGTATAACAAAAATAAAGTAATTCGAAATTGAAAAATTATAGTCTTTTTGGTTGTTGAAAATTTGTATCGTTTCAACCCCCCCCCCTCCTACTCCCTAGCTATTTGTACATACGCCACAGTGAAATTATGCAAATAAAAAATTCTTAAAGTCCATTAACACTAGCCACTAGAGAGGAGACCCTATCGGGTGTAATTAAATATACATCAGGATGTTGCCTTAAATTCATATATCCCTGGCAATTGGCAGTTATGTTTATTTATGGCGCGAATAAAGCAAATTTATTGGTAATGCGATCGGTGTGTAATCAAATGCTAGGCTAGGATTATAAATGTGTTTCCACCAATATTGATTTAATTCCCATTTTACCCACTGGGATAAAATAAACAGCGAAACAGCGATACGAAAACACTGATAAATATTAAACGAAGTTACTTCACCCTGGATAAATTAAATTGAATGAATTGCCTTAATAAGCTTAATAATGAACCATTATTAAGCTTTTTCATATGTTCTTATATTAATGTATTAATGTATACAGGGTGTCTCAAAAAAGCAAGGCAAGTACCAACTTTGTTTTTTAAATATAATATACCATTTTTTAATATTTCTGAATTTTATATTAAATTCTGCATATTTTTGTATAATATACCATGAATAACAAATCAACGGTTTTTTTTAGATTTATATAATTACGAAATATTCGATTTTTCTGATATAGTTGCTTATCTATTCAGATACCTGCTGGTACCTGGAGATAAAGGATAATTTTTCGAATGTCCTGACATCGATTTTCGATCGATCAATAATATACTCTTTTTTATTTTGTGCTAATACTTAAAAAATGAGTTATTCAATTGCTAAAAGGTTTAAAATGGTCGAGAATAAGATTAATAATAATGCAAGGGCGAGGGCAAGTCGAAGCTGTCGTTCAAAATAATTATCAAATGTGGATGGGGAGATATGGAACAAACAGCTGGACCCGCGAACAGCCCAGATCTAACGCCCATGGATTCTTTCTTTTGGAGCTATTTAAAGGATATAATTTGAAATGAAAACAATGATAAAGAAATACTAATATTGAAGAAATTCAGAGAAACATTGTTACAGAAATAAATTTAAACGAAAGTGAATACGAAACAATTATAAATGCACTAGAACGCTAAAGAAGGATTTACGAAAAATGTGACGAGGTTAATGGAGGACATGCAGAGCATTTCATTTAGGCTGGAAATTATAGGTGTTATTTATTTTCTTGTTTATGGTTGTTTATAAGCTTGAATTAGAACCATGTTATTTAGTAAAGAGAATTTAAAAACTATGTAACATGTTTTATCTCATTTCGTAAGTATTTTGTAGAATATTAGCACAAAATAAAAATGACTCAATCAGTAAATCAGACGTCAAACATCAGTGTCATGATATTCGAAAAGAAAAACCTTTTAGCAGCAGGTATCTAAATAGGTAAGCAATTAAATATATCCGAAAAATCGTAGTATTTCATATTTCAAACCTTCCATATTTCAAAAACCGTAAATTTTCGATACATGGTATATTATACATATATATATATATATATATACACAATTCTCGTTCCTAAAACCCCTAGCCACACATTAACACCAAAGAGTTCTTGGAAAGATCCTTCTCCAAATAAATGTTGATATTTATTTGCCCAATATCTCACCTTGTTCCTTTTGAACATTCCCAGATTCGTGAAGCGTGACTCACCCGAAAATAATATTAATCTATTAAAGTTATTATTACGGTTAGAATTTTCCATAAACCATCGGCAATATTCAACTTGCCGAGCAAAGGCATTAACACCCAAGTGTTGTTGGATTTGGTATTTGTAGAGCTTGTACTTATGTTTCTTCAAAATGTTCCTTGCACTTTCTCTGTTCACTCCAACTTCACCTTAAATTTGGCGAGTAAAAATACTTGGATCAGCATTCACACATGCCAGAACGTTTATTTTAGCTTCTTCACTGATAATGAACTTTCCACATTTTCATTTTGGGGAACTATTTTCAAATGTTGTACTAGTCACGGAAAATAGGCATAGCAGGGTTGGTTTCTATCGGGGTATCGCTCTGCGTAGAGTGTTTGAGCCTGCATTTTATTTTGCAAGCACTCACCATAAACGAGAAGCATATCTATTTGTTCCGCCCTTGTAAAACTTGCCATTTTAAAGAGATTACAAAGAACCTTTAGTCCACAGCAATAAAGACACGAAATAAAGCACGAGAATTTACAAAAAGATCGAAGAAATTGTCCATATTTCTCAAAGTGACTAGTTTTAATAACAAACATAGAAAAAGACTCCAAGTCTCATTAAATTATAATTAATTAACAAAAAGTGCAACAATCTGCCAAGCCCATAAGTGATAAAAGTTATTTGTCAAAATTCAATTGTTTTTAAAAAGCATAGCAACCTCTGTCAAGGCTAATATAATATTTTAATTTTAGCAAAACTTTGTTTATAAGTAGTTATCACACTAGTTTAAGTTATCATTAACTTAACTTTGATAAACAACTACAAAACTAAAAATCAGTTACCCAATTTTTATGATGTTATTATTTATCCACAGCGAAAAACAGTCAGTTGACCCGTTATGGCGCCTGATCAAAACTTGAAAAATCGATTTGCGAAAAACACATTTTTTTTAAATCTCGGAACATTTTTTTTTTTGACAGTTTTTTGGATGAAAGCTTGAATAATGAGTAAATAACCGTGATTGTTTTTATCCTGGCCTACTCCGTTTTTCCATAAAATAAAATTAAGTGGCAATTTTTAAGTGGCTTTATTTGGAAAACTGTGCATTTTAGACATAGATTATATTAAACAAAAGTTGTTTAGAATTGTTAAGAGAGTTGAAAAAAACATAAAATATACAAGGTGTTCCATTTAAAATAACGAAATCGCGGTCATTTCCGTTGAAACTGGAAACGATATTCAATTGTTTTTATGTAACAAATGTTCACAACAATATTCAACCCTATCAACACACCAAATTCCATATTTTTATCTAGCCGTTTTCAAATGGCGTCTTAGATAGTAGTTTCATTGTCACCCATATATATATGTATATGTATATATATATATACATATATATATATATATATATATATATATATATATATATATATACATATATACATATATATACATACAGTGTGTATCAGCCAAATGGAATAAATTCGATAATAAATAAATGGGGCGTGTTCGGAAAAACGCTTGGACCCGTCGATTGGTATTTTTAGTTGCTCATTTTCTCCAATAAAAACTTTTTATACAGGGTGTGTCCTGTAACAGTGGTCAATGCCAACTTTCTTATTTCAAATGCAACACCCCGGATATTATTTAATTTTTGGATTCTTTAGGAGATTCTAAACATATTTTATGTTCAATGTCCTATACCTATCTTCAACTATTTCGGCAATATTAAGTGTTTTCAAATTTATTGCAAAAATTAAGATTAAAAAAATAAAATTATTTATTTCTTCATAATGTATAAACAAAAGTAAAAAGTTAATTTAGGAACTGTTGAATATGCTCGCCGCGAACGTCTTGGCAAATTCTTAATCTTAAATAGAAATTTCTTCTAACGTTATTTAGCATCTCAGGCGTGACCAATCTAATCGCAAGCGTTATTCGTCTTCTTAAGTCAGCTAAGTCGAGGGGTTTAGTTTTGTATACAACATTTTTAATATGTCCCCATAAGAAAAAGTCTAATGGCGTCAGATCAGGGGATCGCGCTGGCCATTCTATCGATCCTCGTCTCCCTATCCACCGATTTGGAAATATTCCGTTGAGGTACTGCCGGACATTAATTTGGTAATGGGGCGGTGCTCCATCTTGCTGAAACCATATCATATTCGCTGGAACTTGTGGGTTTGCTGGATCCGGATAGAAATTTGTCAAAGTTGGCACGACATTATTTTGGAGCAGTGCTAAATAATTATCGCCATTCAAATTGCCGTCAATGAAAAAGGGGCCTATGATATGATCCCTAACAATTCCTGCCCAAACATTAACCTTTTCAGGATATTGAGTATGTTCTTCGCTGATCCAGTGAGGATTTTCCCTAGACCAATAGCGGCAATTTTGACGATTTACATGACCGTGAAGTGTAAAGGTGCACTCATCCGAAAACAAAACATGTTCTAATTGAATAACATTGTTATCTAACATAGCCATCATTTGTTCACAAAAATAAGTTCTCCTATCATAATCGTCTTCCATGAGCTCCTGAGTTGGTATCACTTTATAGGGATGCATTTTATTTTCTTTTAATGTTCGAATAACCGACGAATGGCTAATATCGAACATTGCGGCGGCTTGTCGACTAGAAATATGTGGGTTTTCCTCAAACTCAAGCATAATATCCAATTTAGTATCATCATTTATTGAATTGGCAGCTGCTTTTTTTATCTGCCTCACATGTCCAAGCTCGCGAAACTGCTTTTCTATTTTACTAATTGTCCCTTGGGATATATGCGGCAAATTTGGAAATTTTTCATGAAATAAGCGAGCAACTTCCACTTGTGTTCGTGTGTTATCTCCATAACCAATCATTTGTAGAATTGTTATTTTATGCATTTCTGTTAAATGAACCATTTTTCTGATATTAGGTATTATGCAGTTAACGAAATTCAAAAGACTATGACACTGACACTGGCAACTACTGTCTTGCAAAGAGAAAGGCCCATTTTACACAAAAGTAAACAAAACTTAAAAGTAAACAATACTGGCTCTTTTTGTTCCATATCAATAAAAACGAACGCTAAAATGGTTTTTGCTTACATTCTTAATATGAAGACCTAAATGGTAAATAAGTATTGAGTGTGTTGTAGCGAATTTTTGTAATCAAATAAATAGTTCAGTAACCAGAGCCACTTTCATGAATAATAATAAATTCGAAATAAATAAAATAAAAATAAATTTGAAAACACTTAATATAGCCGAAATAATTGAAGATAGGTATAGGACATTGAACATAAAATAATAATATCCGGGGTGTTGCATTTGAAATAAGAAAGTAGGCATTGACCACTGTTACAGGACACACCCTGTATAAAAAGTTTTTATTGGAGAAAATGAGCAACTAAAAATACCAATCGACGGGTCCAAGCGTTTTTGCGAACACGCCCCCATTTATTTATTATCGAATTTATTCCATTTGGCTGATACACACTGTATATATATATATATATATATATATATATATATATATATATATATATATATATATATATATATATACATGTATACATATATATATATATACATGTATATATATATATATATATATATATATATATATATATATATATATATATATATATATATATATATACATATATATGTATAGTATGCTCTTGCAATTACTTTTGGTGACTATGGTAGGTACCTGTGATAAAAATCATATAAGAAATATTCATAAACAATAAATATAGTTAGTTTCGTATATTTATATGAATCCCGGAAATGTACTTGCTTGAAAAGTCCAGCTGAAATCGGGAATGAAAGCGAATATGAGACATATTTTTATGATCAAACAAATACTGAGTTAAGTCTTGTTTTGGTCTAGACCCGCAAGACCACGACCAAGACGACATTTATTTTTCAAGACCAAGATCAAGACTATTAAATGTAAGACAAGATTGACCTTATCTTACATTTGATTATCCGAATTAAAGAGGTTGTAATATATATTTCGTTCCCGTATTTTGCGAATTTTCTTCTAATGCTGTCTATCTTCTAAGCTTTTAAAGCTTAAATCTTCTAAAGTTAAATAATAAAAGGTGCAACAACGGTTTTACGTATGCGAAAAAATTGAGCAAAGGGGGGCTCATCAAAAAAAAACTCGTTCCATTAAAACGACTATTTAAAAAATGCATAAAATATGCAAACTAAGAATTCTGCATAAATGCCTTACCTTCTTCATCATTGACAAAAGAAGTTTCATTATTCAATCTTTAAACAAATTACGTACTCCTCTAGTCGAACCACTCAGTAATTAATGAACAAACGTATGGGAGATGCCCCGACGCCGATAGCTCGATAGATAATTACTGTAAAATAAGCTCGACCATACTATCCTAAATAATTATTACCCATAAAGACTACGGACGGAGATAAAGTCTTCGCCACAAAACCCACCGACTCCGGTCCGATATGGCACCGATTCCAGATAATCTAATTTATGGCATAATGCCCTCTAACAAATCAAGTTCAGAGTCTGTTTAGTTCCGATCTAATTGAATTATAGAGGCGGAAGACGAGCGTTGTTTTGTTGCTTTTGCTATTAGACGGCAGTTCTCTTGTTTGTTCCATTATTCGATTTTCAAATCGTTAAAAACACTTGATAGTTCAATATTTTTTAATGCAATACAATGTGATTGTAATCGGGTGAAAAATTCCCTATATGTAGAAGAAGTCGTCAAAAAAAGTACTTATGATGAATTAAAAATGGCCTTAGGCCGACCATGACTCAAAGTCGTCTTAGTTCTCTAGTTCTTATCTCAATAGAGCACAAAGGGCTAGAGAAGTAAATTTTGAAGAACTGGTTGATAAGTATTTATCTAGTCGATATAAAAACAAACAAAATCTAGTCTACTGTCAAAGAAAACGACTCTTGTACTCTTTGTTTTTATTATTTTTTAGTTTTGCTGAAACCAGAGTATAGTTATTGTTTTTTAATATTTAGTAATTTTTTTTGTGTTTATTAGTTTAATTATACCTATTAATATCAAAATGTCTATCGTTCGTTCCTTTTTTTATTTTTTCATTTCTTTTTTTTTTACTAGAGTTAGTTTTTATTTTATGTTATAGTTTTTGTTAATATATTTATGATATTTTTTGTTTACTTATTGTTTTGGGGAAATTATGCAGGGAGCCCCCAAGAAATCTTGCTGGGAAACCCCTAAAAACCCGGCACGCCAATGAGAACCTTTATTTTGAACTTTTGAATCTGATTGTTATGCAGTGCTTCAAGTTATATTTTATTGTTTAAGTAATGGCTAATATCAAAATCTATGAAAATTAGGAAACATGACATGTTAGTTTGTTGATTAGGTGAGTCCTAAGTTGGTAGTTAATAATTTTTGAAAATAATTGTCACGTTTAGTTTTAATAGATACCCGGAAAGCATGTAGCCTTCGCCAAATATTTTTATAAAAATCAGAAAAAATTTAAAAGGTTATGGAGTGTTGATGCGGGCGCGACCAAAATTCTGCAACAAATAAAATCAAGGAACAGATGATGTTAATGTTTTGGCTCCTGTGGAGGCATAGCCTTCAAATTCATGTCGCGTCGTGGTAAAATGATTTGGTGTTTGCAAGACTCTGGTAGAGACAATATTGACGAAATACAAATACGGATTTTATAAAATAAAAATCGTACAGCATTTGCATCCTGGCGATGCGCACCGAAACTTTGCAAGATCGGTAGTATGATCCGATAAGGCCGACTTTTCCAGTTCGGGCATCTTTAACCGCCATAACACTCGGCATTGGAAAACCATCATATCACTTTTTCACGGAAACAATAAGGACTTTTTGGTTTTATTTTAGAAAGACAAATAGTATAACGCATTTATGAAGGAGGTATGACAGCGATCCACTATTTAAGAATTCTTGAAGAAGTTTTACCTGAATTACTTGAAAACCTACTTTCAAATCAATTAAACGACATCTCTTTTCAACAAGATAGAGCACCTAATCACAACTCCCATATTATTTACCTCTTTCAGTTTTAGATTTCGCTTTATGAGTTTTTTTGCAAAATAAGATTTACAATATTTATGCTGAGTGCAAAAAAGAATTATAAAACTGGGTTAATATGTCATTCGAGATATCGTTAACCATTTTGAACACTACATTGATTAGTGTCAAGAATTACTATAGAAGACGAATTTTGAGTTGCAGTTTCAAATACTGGCAGCGTACCAAGCATGTTTTTTCCTTTTTCTTGCCATTTAAAAAGAAAAGGATAATGATAACTTGCGATTCGACCAGCCCGAGCGCTCAGCTGTCAACCCCAATAAAGTACTCTAGAACAGTTAATTACAGCTTAGTAGAACAAAATTTCTATAAAATATTTCTACTATGGTTAGAGCTGAAAAATTATAATTATAAATAAACTAGATTTTAAGTTGAAAAAAATACACAAGTTGTAATTAAAAGACAATGTGTTAATGTCAGATCTAGATTCGTCTACAATCTTAGGTTTTTTTACTTTCATTTTAATTCCATCGGAGGTTACAATTTAAAGGCAATCATGTTAAAAAGTACCGATAGTGATGGATATGACGCTTCTAGTGCTAGTTCCAGCGAACCTGGCCGAGCCAAAAAAAAACAAAATGGAGGCTAAATAAAATATTTGTCATCGTGAAAAAAATCACCCTCTCAGGTTTTACATATCTTCCAGTGGCGGCTCACGGGTGAAAAAGTAAGTGAAGTGCAAATGAAGCAAGAAAATATCGCAATAATTTTTTTTCCAGAATTTTTTTATATGTATAGTGGGTAGAATATTTTTTTACAACTTACCTAAATTTTGTATACTAAATCAATTCTCCTATCCTTCATAGCAGCAAATTTATTTATAACATCCTCATAAAATGAATGAATTGCCCTAATCTCCTCCAGAAATTCCTTTGAATATATATTCCTTGAAATATTGCCAAGAGAAGTAAGTCTTTCTTGAGATATTGTATTTCTTAAATAAGTTTTTACACATTTGAAGCAAGAAAAACTTCTTTCCATTGAAGCACTTGTCGACGGTATTGTCAAAATAAGGGAAAACAATTTATATGCTTCGGTAAAAATATATTTATTTCTATTAATTTTTTTCAGTTGCTCTTGCAGCGATATATTCCAATTACTCTCATTGGCAAAAATAAGACCAAGCTGATTTTTAAGTCGTTGACTTTTTGAAAATATTTCCCCATATACCTGTAACAAATTTTCAAACGGGCCAGTCGGAAAATTGAAACTATATTCGGAAAATTTAGCAGAACCTGGCAAACATGAAAATGTAAGTTTTTCACAGTCTTGAAATCTTAGTGTCATTTCCATTAAAATATTGTCCAATATTTCACAAAAAAGGGTTCTATACTACACCCTAATTTCTTCAGGTGAAAGTTTAGCAAGCTCACATGGTATTAAAAAAATGTTCGTTTCTTTTTTTACAGAGCTCCTCACGCAAGCGTTTTATATTCGAGTTTATATTGGATATGCAAAAATGAATGTCAAGTGATTTTTTTGAAGAACGTCAAATAGTATGTCCGTGATTGATAAAATATCATTAAACACTAATGCCAGAAACGTGAATTCAAAATCGTTCATCTCACCTAAAAATCCTTTCGCAAGGCGGATTGATTTTTCAACAGATTTGTCACAGTTTGTAATAAATTCAAAGACGTCTTTTAATTTATTCGAGTCTTGAACAATCACATTTACTAACTTCGAATTTGAAGTTGTAACAAGACCATAAATAAATATAACACAGAACAGTCAAGTTAACTGCAAAGAAACTCTCCGGTTGCAGCGAAATCCGCGAAAATAAAAGTAAACAATGACCGCAAACTGAACGACACGTTGGTGTAGTGTACTACGCCTGCAATTCACCGAGAGCGTTGTATGTATGGCGCTGGGCTCGACGACATCGGATACGCGTTGTCATGGCAACATAGTAGGAAAATAGTAAACTAAATATAGAACCTCCAGCAAAGTCAAAGCGGTTTGCGCCACTGTTATAGTTGTTATAATAAAGTTCGATTGAAAGTTTTAAATAGTCATGCCGCCAACGGTCAAGTAAAATATTTATTCGACATGTACAGTTTATTTTTTACCAATTAGATGAATAAATGAATGTAAAAACTAAAATTTTAAGAGATATATAATAAATATAGTTAGATGTTTGCTTGTTTATTTTTCCTGATGAAGTAGCACTTCACCTACTTCACCTGAATAGCCGCCACTGATATCTTCACGTTTTAGCGTCCCTAGATGCCAAAAAATATGTTTTATCAATTCCGTCCTTTTGTCTGTTTTTCTGTCAGTTCACAACACAGCTTAAAAACTACTTACAGGATTTACTTCAAACTTTATTATTTTTTTACTAGTAGGTCCGGGTCTCTTACAACCCATTGGCGAAGATTTGGACCACAAAGACTTGCTTTAAACCTATTGAACTATCATCGTGTAAATTTTGTGTCGATCTATATTTCCATACCACGCTCTAAATTATGAGTCCATCGTCAGAAACCAGCCTGGAAGTCATGGTAAGTCGATTTAGACCTCTAGCCGTTTCGTTTTCTCTCGATAATTAACACGAAGTTTAGTGTGATATTTTTTAATAAATGCGTGTCAACATTTTCGAAAAACCGGCAACGTTGCCCCTTTTTTGGGAGTTGCTGGTGGAGGGTATATGCATGCCCCGAAACCAATGATATGGTATTAGGCTCAGTGTTGCCACCCCTAGTACGATTGTACTAGGTCGAGCACAACCCCTTGTACGCTAGTACAATTGATGCTAAATGTAGTGCAACTTCGCCATGAGGAAATTGAAAACTTTTTATTCAAAATATTTTTCCAATAAAAAAAATATGTTTTTTGATTAGTAGTAAGTTATCAAGTCATTAACAAAAATTCTGCTTGTCTTAATATTTATAAAAAATATGTTATTTTACAAAACAATAATTATACCAAGATTGTTCAAAAAAATAAGATACAAATCTTTTTCTGCAGGTCAAAGTACATTTACCAATAACTTTTTATTTTAAAAACATCTTTCTAATACATACAATTTTTACGCCAAAATTGTATGTATTAAGAAGATGCATTTTTTTACTTGAATACATCTTTCATATATTACATATATGTGCACATTACGTCAAATAAATGCGAAAACTGGTTGTCTAGTACCATGAAACACATATCTAGTACAATTTTTACAAAAATGTAGTACAAAAAAATGTTTGAGGGTGGCACCTCTGATAGGCTAGACATTCGTCGATATTCTTAGTTAAGAATGATTGGGTAAAAGGCAGCTCAGCGCAGAGAGCAAAGGGAATTAGACAAGGATGTAACATAGATATTGTAATGTAAAGATATTACCATTTTTAATTTAGCCAAACTTTTTGTAGTTTTAATTTGACCGATTATTTTATATCATTTATATTTTAGTATTTAGGTTTAACAAATGCTATCATTTTGTTTTTGGTACGATTTCTAGTGGAAAATTTATAATAAAAAATAGCTTGCTGTGGTAACTTACGTCCTTACTTACATATATTCTCAAAATCCGGAAATAAATCATAACATCGCACCGGCCAGTCATCACGACTATTTGACAACATGGCTTAACCTAGGAAAAGTGCACAAAATAGCCCGATTCCCTGTCAAATGCACAACCAGCAAAATCTCAGGAATAACCCTGCTCGATGAGCTGTTTAGGAATGTGCAGAGTGCTCACACGTAAGCCTTCCGGTTCACACAAAAAATGGCCATAAAAAGCCAAAAGCTTCGAAATTATCGCAGATAGAGCAAAATTGTTTATTTAAAAAATGTACGCAGATTATTACCCAAAAAAAAGTGTTTGTTTTTTGAGGTTTTACCACAGATTAATAACCAATCAGACATCGCACTCCTGGAATTTTCATTCATAAACGTGTTTAATCGAACCCCATTAGCTGGGCGGAGAACTCAGAGATGTATTCGAAATATCTTTATTTATTCTGAGCAGGACCTTATTAAAATATTTTGTGACTAATGTTTAACCAAGTTTAATACACTTATATTGAAAAAATTCTGTATACGCAGTAGTTATGCACGTACAAAGTGGTTTGAATTGTAATAGATTGATGAAAGAATAAGAGCAAGGTTAAAATTTAATATTATTCTTAGCTCGGTTATATCACTGAGCTTGTGTTTTAGTATCATGTAGAAATGATTTTAGCGCATATTATATTCATTTAACTTCTGCCATTGGCGTGAGTGTGAAAAACGTAAATATTATATACTATTATACCCTCTCACATAACAAAAATGAAATATTATGTTTCTGATTTTCTCAGTTTTTGTAGTCAGTAAATTCAATTTTTCTGTTTATTTACATTTTTTGTAATATCCATAAATAAGTAAAAGGATGATTCAAGTGTGAGCTACATAAACTGCATTTTTATGCAGATCGTTTATTTCATATAAAACATCTTCTCTGTTGCAAGCCATGACCCAGTTTCTTACCCTAAGATTAGATAAAAAATAATAGTTTTAATTCTAACATGACAAACATACTTTATGCTATCAATGCAAGCAAGACTGAACACGTCAATAAATAAAACCATATGTGATTATCGGTTCAATAAAAAATTATACTTTGAAATACCTAGAGAACAGGCTTTTGTCAGTAACGCACTAAAAGTACAAAATAATGTAAACAGTGAATGACAATTTTATAATACGTATTTACATGACATGCAAATAATAATTAAAAAATCGATAAATTTCCTTTACCCGGAATTTTCCTCGTTATGAATCTTTCATTATTATTATTATTAGGAATAGAGAAGTGTGACTCAATTTAGTTCAGTGCATAGTCATTTAGCAACACATATACTGTCTTCTCAAACACTTTTTTCGGCGCCATTTTGTTGCCTCATATTAGATTCCTATCAATATTTTATCAGTTTCTACTTATACCGCACTTGATTTTTGGGCATAATTTAAAATCAATTCAACAAATAGTTTTTACATAGACACAGACCCCCCATTTTGAACCAAAATTTTATTTGGCCGCCATTATGTTCCGCCGCGCCGTCTAAAATTCGTACCAAATATTACTAGGAACGTGAAGATATGTAAAATCTGAGAGGGTAATTTTTTCACGATTACATTTCATATAGTCGCCATTTTATTCCGCCATCTTGAATACCACAGTACCATAGTTTTACTAGTTCATCTCTATGCCACAGTTCATTATTGCACATAATTTGAAATCAGTCTATTAAATAGTTTTTTCAGGCTGAATTTTTAAATAATTTATTAAGCCGCCATTTTGTCCGCCATCTTGGATTCGTACCAAAATTTTATAAGTTGATTCCTATATAATACTTGAATTTTGTGTAAAATTCGGGATAAATTAGATACGTAGTTTTTTTTAGTAATATTTTTGTAACATTTCACTAAGCTGCCATTTTATTTTGAAATATTGGATTTTTACCAAATTTTTAGCAGGTCATCCCCATATGATCCTTAATTTTTGACCAAAATTTGAAGTAAATCAGGTCAGTAATTTTTTAGCTATGCCGCGAAGAGATAGACCGACATACAAGCTGACAGTCCGACGGAATTGAAAAAACATGTTTTTTGGCATCGGGGATTTTTCACGATTACAATACTTCCCTTTTACGAGGGAAGTAAAAACATTATTAGACATTTTTTACCTTGTAAGTAGGTAATATGAGGCCCACATAACCAATTTGAATATTTTCAGACAAACCAATTAAAAGATATTAAATGAAAAAATAATTCCTGCAATTAAGGTTTTCAATATCGCGTATCGATCATTCGATCGCTAATTTGTCTGTAATTTCCACAAATTCACTTTTGTTGTCAGGGGCTACACATACTCAATTATTAACGAAGATTTTTTAGTTGTTTTTAAAATTAGTATATTAGGCCTATATAGGCTATAGCATATTTAGAGCTGTTTTAGCATCTGTCTTAAAAATTTTACAAACTATTATTATATGTGGGAAACTATATAACATTTAAAAAAATACTTATTTTCTTATATCCTTGGGAAATCTAAAAAAGCTATGAGATGATTTGAAGCCTGTAATTTTGCAGTGTTTGGCAACACACACCATACCACTGACTTTTCTAGAAATGTTCATGTTTTGATATTTTTTATAACAATATCTAATAGAGTCTTTAAATATTTAAATTTAATGCATACTTTACTTCGGCGGCCGGCGCCGGCGGTTTGAAGAACTAAAAACGCCGCCATGTCACGTGACTACGTCTGAAACAATAATGCCAATCTCCGACCGACCCAATGCTGCTAAGTTGATATTCTCCGCCCAAATTGAGGTTATGAGATGATCTGCGCGCCGAACGAGAGTGGGGTATCTGTATTAATCTATGGTTTTGCGAAGCAAATTATGGCATTCTAAATTTTGCATGTCCCTAACCCCCTGATTACTGGGCTATAACCATACCATGAACCGTTTTTCGACGTTGTTTGAACGAGCCTATACTGGGAATAATTAATAATAGTAGTGACGAATGAAATACATAAAATATAATTTTCAGGATAATGTGTTATGCAGCGTACCTGGATATCACTTAATTATCCGTTAAAACTTTAAAAAGAAACCCATCTCAATAAACGATATTTCTTACTAGTTTTCAAACAAAGATTAAGTATTTTTACGTAGATAATGCATTGAGTTTCCAGTATCTCGCTTGATAAATTTATCTCGAAGTATAATTCATCTGTTCATCTCAGTTCCTGCAAAATAAACCTGCCTTTGGATTACACGCTATATCTAACAGTATGATTTACGTTCCATTCGATTCAAATAAATTACCGTTGGTTTCGATTCTAAGCCAATAAATTATTGGACAGACGTAAATTACTAGACTTAGCGTAATATATTTGGATTGTTTACTCAAAAAGATGCACGATAGAGAGAAAAGGCTTATTAAGGGGCTATTAAGAAAATGGCCCTGTTTACCGCTGCTAGTATATCAATAAGTTTCGAATTTTAGTAGATCAGAGTACTTAGGTTCATTGTTAAAATTATATATTAGTTTTTTGACATTGTATTAAAAACTCGATTCTCAAAACTCAAGCAATATGTTTCAGGATTTAAAATTTATAAAACTAATAATTATTATTAGTAAAATTATAAAACAATTTTTTTTCGGAATTTTTACAAAGTGATTATCTTGAACAGTAACTAAGTCGGGGCAAGTTTTGTTTACCTGAAATGGGTTATTTGGAAAAAAAATATTTGATTGCCTTCTAGAAGCCCTTCTTAACAACGGAAATGAAAAATTTTCCTGCGGAAATGCGTCATTTCCATTGTACACCCCTTTTTTTTTTTTTTTTTTTTAATTTAGAAGCTTGCGGGATCTTGGAGCGAATAGGGGTGCTGGGTGGGGTAAAAATACTTTAAAGGGAAAAGAAATCTTTTCTAGAAGTGTTTCTTAACAACGGAAATGAAAAAATTTATTGCAGAAACGCGTTATTTTCATTTTCATACACAGTTTAGTATACCTGAAATCAGTTACATGAAAAGTTTGCTTGGCATCTCATCCCAAATGCTTTCCCAAGCACCAAAATGCCAAAATGTTACTGCGAAAATTTGTCGTTTTAATTTTCCGACAAAATTTTGTATAGTTTAGTTTACCTGAAATCAGTTACATAAAAAAGAAGCTTTGATTTATATTCTAAACTTTTTCCTCAAGAAAAAAATGTAAAAATTTGTCTGCGGAAATTTGTCATTTACATTTTTCACGGAAATTTTGAGCGCTTTTCCAGGGCGCGGCACGATTGCGGACGAAACATTAGTATTCAGTTTTTCACAAAATGAAGTGAGGGCACGATTGCGGAATGTAAAAATAACGGCTGAACGCATCGTATTGTCAGCGACATTTTATACCCGTATTACGTGACAGCCCGAAATTTTTTTTAGATAATCTCAATAATTTGTCTGAGTCACGAAGTTTCATATAAGTATCTGTCTGCATATCTTTGAGAACTTCAAGGAATATAAACAAAGAAGGATGATCCTTTCTTGAGTCAGGCAATCGAACAAATATATACGAGCATTCCGCAATAATGCCATCGATTATTTTGCCTCCATCCGCAATCATGCCTTCGTTTTCGTTACTTAAAAAATGTAGAAGAATTTAGAATGTAAATCAAAGTTTTTTTTTGTGTAACTGATTTTAGATATTCTAAACTATACAAAATTTCCGCAGAAAATGAAAATGACAAATTTCCGCAGACACATTTTAACATTTTCGTGCTTGGGAAAGAGTTTGGGATGAGATGCAATGCAAAGTTTTCATGTAACTGATTTCAGGTATACTAAACTGTGCAGAACGGAAATGACGCATTTCCGCAGCAAAATTCTTATTTTCCGTTATTTAGAAAAGCTCCTAGAATATGTAAAACTAGATACTTTCCTTATAACCAATTTCAGGTAAACGAAACTTGAGCCACTAAGTCCGCTAAAATCTCAAAGATATTTGTTTAATAAACTATATGTCAATCAAATCGTGAATAAATGAAAAATTAAATTAAAAAGTAGCGAATAAAATAGACAGTTCATCGAACAGTTTCATAAATTCACCGCATCAACCGCTCGTGTCATTGTTGAGTAGTGAAATATTTAAAGGGATCCTAAATTTACTGACAGAGAGCAAAGTCTTTTACGAAGTATTTTATTTTCCATTTACTGGTTGCCTATTTGGAGTATGATCCGTTTCAGAATTATTCGTTGACCGTAATTTACGGGACCGTAAAACGCTCTCATAAATTAGCTACCTAATAAACCTCTATTGTGTAGGCACGAGATTCTTTAGTACACTCTTCAAAGGGCGCAGGTACGGATTTTGTCCCTATAATAATAGAGAATTTTAAGATTATTAGGTATTTATTTCTGATTTATTAATAATTATTAACAAAATAATACCAATTTATGATCCATTAAATCGAACGCAGTACTTAGATCCATAAAAGTAACTAAATCCTTTTTAGTATTATACAAATGAGCATAAAGCTGTCCTAAAAGTTGCAAAACTGCCGATGTTGTACTTTTACTTCTACAAAACCTTACTGACAACTTGTAAGTATTCAGAAATGCTAAAAGGAAGTTTGATACCTGTTCAAAAACATCCTGCTTTTAAGAATTTTCGAAATTAAATATACTGCGAATTTTATATTTTTCTAACGGCATTATTCTAGCTATTTCAATAATATGTTGTATTAAATTAATAGCAGACTATAGTGGAATTTCAGTAATACCATCTGTTCCAAATGAAATAGGTTTTTTAAGCATTTTATTATAAGACGCCGTTTGCAAAAATTAAAGCATTTTCGACTAGAGTGATGACTTTTACAAAACCCTTGATAGGGATTATAGTATGAATGATATGTATTTACATTCGTTTTCAACCATTACAGAGTAGGTAAAACGGCGAAAGGGTGAAAAAAATATTTTAATATTTTATTACTAGTTTAAACAATGATTTCCTAAACACTAATAAAATAATTTAATACTTATTGAGTTTATTTTCAAATTGTGTAAATAACCGAATAATAAGCAGCCAATAAAAGTTTTTACAATAACCAAGACGATAACTAATTTGATATTTTGAGTTATATCGTAAGCAAATGGACCTTATCATTTTTTATAGGTAAAAAATATATATTGATTTAGGTTTATAGATAAAGGCTTAGTTTTTTTTTAAGACTAATATGATACATGTTATGAAAATGTGCCTTAAATTTGACTAAATAACCTGTGTCCATATTCACAAGAAGTCGGTTATGTATTCGTCACAGAACTTCAAACTTCATAGATAAAATTATAAAGAATAATTCTGAAATGGGTTTTGTACTAATTATTAAAAAAATTTTTAAAATAAAAATGAATATAAAATGTTATAATCCCCAAAGAGTAGAATTCCGAATAGTTTAACTTAGTGCAAGAGATAATGTAAAAAAAACTGAAAATATGTTTTATAAACTCCAGATATACACTTTAGATGATTATCTATGAAAAATGCCGAATTAAATATAAATCACAGTTAGTTAAAAAAGTATTAGAAAAAAGCAATATTACATTTTACCTTCTCAATAATGGCTTTTAAAAAAAGAATCTTAGTTGAAGAGGTACCTAATGTAAAATCGTAAGAACCTATATCACCTATTTATACTTAACTCCTAAGGGTGGAATTTTCGAAAATTCCAGGAATCGATTTAGAGCCAAGCTTTGAAAGTCATTAAGGAAAGAATCGTCCTAAAATCTCATTTAGTTTCAGGTATCATGTAAAAAAGCAAACATAAATTGCAACCCTGTTTACCCTTTTACAGTGGGAGCTTCAAGAAATCACACACTTTCCAAATATCAATTTTTAGATAATTATTTGTGAGAGTGATTAACGAAAGAATCATACTTAAAATTCCACTTTCTTTAAGAAGTTCTGAAAAAAGCAAAAACACATTTTAACTCTTTTAAAATGAAAATTCTCTCTTATCTGGCATCTATGAAACAATAGATATTTAGATTATTATTTTTGAGTCATTAATCCTTTTTCACCACTTTAAGAGTAGAATTTCGAAAAATGAATAAATTAATGTTAAGAATTTTTTTTATTTGAATTAAAGCCATTGAGGTAAGAATAGTCTTAAAATATCATTTAGTTGAAGAGATATTGTAAAAAGTTAAAAACTCATTTCTAAAACATCCTCCTTTATTTTGCACATATAAACAAATTTGCCGTGCCAAATTTGATCGTTTTATCTTTAACTGTGCCACAGATATAATGGTCGACAAATTGTAAATATAAATGAGAGGGTTTCCTCTTTTACAATATGTATAGATTTGATTAAAATTAAAATTGTTTTATAAAAATTATTTATAAAAAAGTAGTTCCTTTAAAAAGTGCCAATGATTCCACAACCTTGATCAGTCAAGATATCTTAATTAAATTGGAATTTTGGCCTGAGTGTTCTTAAAATTATGTTGATAGAGTATTTTAAACCCATTAAAAATGGCATGTATTTTACACTTACACATAAAATTTAACCGACCTCCCCAGAGTCATCGATCATTTCTGGGGCACCCAATGATACCATCATCCCACCATTCAGACAGTCCCTCATTTTCAACAACAGTCCCCCATTTCACTTTTAAGTTTCCGTTTTCTATTCATAACTAGTTAAATAATAATATACATTTGTCTTTTTTTTTAAGGAAAATACATTTTTTTGTATCTCACTTAAAAAGGGGTCATAAAAATTAACATAATGTTGTTTAATCTTACCGATGTTTTTTAGTTTAGATTCCTGCCTCTTTATGAGATAAAACATTTTCCGTTTTACTTTAATAAAAGGAGTGGCGGTACTTTTTGATCTCCTACAAAAAAACGAAGTGTGTTCCGCATTCCGTTTAACTAATTTCCGAATAGTCAATACTGGATACTCAAGAACATTTAAAGACATTAAAAATATATTGAAAATAATCAAATTCGAATATTTTATCATCATTATGCTAAGAATTCAAATGGCGCTCTCACCAATAAATATTTCTAATGGTATAACCACCAACAGCTAACAAATAGAGCATAAATTAAAAAAATATCGAATTACCTCAGTTTTTTGCTGAATATATAATGTAGGCGCTCGCTGCCGTACACTACAGGCACGAAATGGTACAGACATAAAAGAAAAAGAAACGGCGCATTTTCGTAGTGGCACAGACCCGAATAATCTCACCCGCTAAAAGCCGTAGATCTTATTTAGTTTCTTGGGATCGGTTTCGTGGAAACGAAAAGACATAATTTTATAAGGATCCAGCACGAGATCGCTTTCCGCTCGGAAATCGAAAATGATTAAGCAAATCGGGATCGATGGTCCCTACTTTTCGTTTAATCGGCTGGAAGGAGAGACAGGCTATTTGGGTGAATAAAAGCAGACGTGTACACCAATATTAAACAGCCCTATAATAATATAATTTAAAGTCTCGAAGGGTAGCGCCTATTTGTCATTCATGTATAGGACCGAATTCTAAGATTGTCTACATCACTTCTTCGCACTGATAAGTGAGCCGTACACTTTAAACAAAATGTTCTCTTTCCGTATAAAGATTTTATGCGAGAAAAGTATTTCTTTCAGGAGAAGAGCTCTACAGTTTTAACATTTCTTTGTGTAGCGATAAAGAAGATTATACGCTACGCGAAAGCATATAATCTTCTTTGGAAGTAGTCGCATTATTTGTTTAAGAAAGCCTTAATTACTTATTATTCATAATAAAATGGTTTTTATACAATAACACAGTTTGCATAGTAATACCTTTGCACAATATACAGGGTTTTTTTATCTATGATGATACCACGAAGACCGAAGGCCTAAGAACTAGGTACAATGGTTTTCTTTAAATGAAGACAGGGAAAATTTATTAAGACAGATTGCAGATTAGGTGAAGAAGGAAGGGCACTTGCTGGTAACACAAACAATCCACAATCGGGTCGCTCTAGAAATAAAGGACCAAACAAAGTCTTTGGTATTTGCAGTTGGACAGTGAAGAGAAACATGTGAGTCGATGCTCGAAACTCCCTGGCAGGAATGACTAAGAAGAGCATAATGAGTGATAATTCATCAGAACAGAATCCGCGGTAGAATCTGTTTAACAAAGACAGATCGCCCATAATTCGACGATGCTCTAGTGATGCAATCTTCCTTGTGATGTTTGGATGATCGATCAAGCGAATAGCTCTTCTAGGACAGAATTAAGGATATTAAGGATTGACAGAGAGGCTTCTTCTCATATGGGCGAGCAATACTCAAGGCTGCGACTGATTTGGGATGTGAAAAGTATTTTCGAGGACGGAAAAGGAAACAAAATTTCTTCGCAACTGCTGTAGCAAATGAGGAGATTTGATCCTGCCAACGAAGGTCTTTGTTAAAAGTTATGCCACCTAGGCTAAAGGAATCTTTGGCTTCAAGCATTTAATTATTCATTTAAATGATGTGGTTATTAGAAGATAATTTGTGAGATAGTAAACCTGATTGTCTTAATGGCGTGTAATTGGGCAAGGTTCTTTGCTCCCAATGCTATGATTTTAATGAGATCCTCGGTTAGAGATAAAATCATTACCCTACGTCTATCATCAATTTCAAACTTGGAAACAGGTTTGGAAAAATGTACATGGAACTGTGAATAGAATTGCTGGTAGAAGAAAGCAGATCACTGATGTTTAGGAGGAATTGGGTAAGTGCCAACATTGAACCCTGTGCAACGCCTGCGTTAATTTAGTGAAATTTAGACGTATGGCTGTCAACCACTACAGAAATATTTCTCTTGAAAACAAAACTGGCAATCCAAATACAAAGTTTTAAAGGAAGACGATGGGCAGGAAGTTTGTTAAGAAGTGTGTCATGCGAAAGGTAAGAAGATATGGATCTTTGGTGGCGGAAGCCCTATTCCCTATAATAGATAAGTTTCTACCTTTCAAGGTAGTTTTTTAATAATTTAAGATATTAATATTGTTATACTTCTCCATTGGCTTATTTATAATTGGGAGTAGATATATAGGTCTGTAGTTATAGGGAAGAGTTCTAGACCCGTTTTTGGCAACAGGTCGTACTCAAGCAGATTTGGACCTTTTTTTAAAAATACACTTGTCATAGGACACTTGGAATAGCCTGGTAAGGATAGAGGCCAATTCAGAAGCGCACTTTTTAGGTCTATGGCCGGAATACCATGAAAGCTAGAGGACTTTTTGGTATTAAGTGTTTAGAGAATATGTCGTATCTTTTTAAGCCTGAAGATAATTTCGTACATACTGTATCGCAAAGCGGGCACTGTTGGACGGGGAAAGTGAAGAAAAGGGATTAAAGTAGAAATAGAAAGTAGATTTTGTGGCAAATTGTTTTGCAAAAAGTTCAGCTTTTGCTTTAGACGTGGAAACCATTTCATCACCAGAAGTTAAGGCTGGAAAGGAGTTGTTGGAAAAGTTTTAATTAATGTTTTTGGCAAGCGACAAACAGGATTTACTTTCATTTTGGCAAGAAAGAACTTTGTTTTTTATGCATATGTTGAAGTCATTTTCCGTGTCGAGAGTTATGCGATTGTAATGATTTCGTGCCTCGTATTTAGCCGTTTTTAGACTGAAACGAAAGTTACTGCAAATATTTTAACAGGTAAAATGCAAGTAATTTAGAACAAAAACAGTCCTATATAACAGGGATCAACACTTAAGGGTTGTTGTGGAGGTTTTAAAAATTTACAATTTTTTGAAAAGGCGGAAACAATGCAATCTTTGAATTCTGCATAAATAGCCATTTTGAACGCTACTTATATTAGGTTATTATAATAGATTTTAGAATTCTGTAGTCTAATTATTCCAAAAAAAATTTTATTTAAATTTTTATTGATTTATCTAGTATTTTATTAAATTAGGAAATCCGTTATTTTAAATAAATGAAAATTAATAAAATCACTTATAAATTTGCACCACTCACAACACCCTAAGGAACACTACAAACACGGAAATGAGGAATCAAGTTTTCAAACCACACAACAAACTATCGTCTTTCATGAAAAAACAATTATGAAATGTTGTTCGCTGGAATTACGTTTCCTGTTTCTCATACACGTAAATACTGACAGATAACATTTTAGCGTTCTTTTGAATATTTTGCTATACATTCTTGCAGATACCTATACAGAAATATCACTGTAACCATTCATAGAATATCCGGTCAGGATTTGTGAGTGTTTTTAAGCGAATATTTTATAGCCAGTAATTTTCCTAAATATTTTGTATTTTAGAAATAGCTTGTAATGATTTCACAGTTTTGTCTTGATATAATTTCGACTTTTATATGTAAATTAGTCGAACAATGACTCCACTGTCTAATAGGTGGCGCAGTGTTTTTCTTTTAAAAATATATTAATTCCTAATATTTTCCTGTCTAAAGTATTCTTTTGACTACAGTTTGGTATTAACACTATTAACTCTAGTTTGTTGTTAATAATTGGATATAATTTCGCATTCAAGTTATATTGATTATTTCATAATCTCGATATAAAAGTGTAATACAGGATGATATATTTCTGAAGGGCATGGATTTTAACTGATAGTCAGCTGAAGGATTGTTTAATTTCCGATGTGCCTTTACGGCTGGGTAAACCTTTACGCCTATCATTCCATATTTCCATAATCTTTGCTCATCTTTTTAATTGATGATTTCATTAGTATTTTTATTTTATGAAATGTTTACTTTTCATAATCTCGTGTTAAGACTTGTTTGGTTCTAAAGTCTTTTTTTTTTGTTTTTTTAGACAACCCCGTTCCTCCTCTTATTCATGTTGTTGCTACTATCACTACTACACTCATTAGTAATTACTAAATACTCAAGTTATTCTGTTGTTAACTCCTCGATTTGTTTATTTTTTAATGAGTTATCGTTTGAGATCCTCAATTCATCGGTGGCCTATTTAGTTGATGTGGATAATTATAGAAGTTGCAACTCAGATGTTCATGAACTGAGTGGGCTTGTGTGCACTTGAGAGACTCGTACTCATGAGAGTTTAGTTGGAGGACCTCAAAACACTCTCCGTTGACTGAACCAATCCCTAATATTTCGTACGAAAATGAAAAAGGTAAGTTACCTTAGTTTATATGATTTTTAAATTTTAAGTTTTAAACCACTTTTGTAAGTGAGAAGAAACTCAAGTATTTTTTTATAGATAAACGTTTCTCCCTCACTTAAATAATTGCAATTATGAGAAGTTAACATTTGTATTTAAATGTTTTCTAAAAATTATGTACTTAAACATCTTTAACAATTGAAATGTGTGTTCTAGTTGAATATATCAGATTGTGGTATATATATATATATATATATATATATATATATATATATATATATATATATATAGTTATTCATGGGACCGAGTTGTCAGCTTAATCCACTTAACTTTATTTTTAATATGAAGGCACCCAAAATTTGACCAACCTTGTTTGAATTGGATTCAACTGACTAATGCAATATACAAATGCAACCAACACGTGGGTGAAAAGATAAGGAAGAACTACCCCTATAAATAGTTACGACAGAGAGCTGCTAAGGCATATGTCATGTATCTCACCTCGCCTCTCGCCTAAGCCTACATTTTAAAATAACACGACGTTATATTCTTAAAACCTGAAATAAAGGCTCAAGCTTTTAAGAAAATTTTCATTTCATTTTTTAAAGACCTGTGTTTACGCAAGTTTAATTATTTTTTACTTTTCAGTTCAATAGTTTATAGATAAAGGCTTTTTCGTACTTTATACCGTATACAAGAGATTCGTAGTTGGACACCATATATATGTATTGCCATCAAGTTTGTGTATATATACCAAATCTCAGTCACCTCCGATAACGGGAACTCTTGTACTTTTTAGCATTATTTTTTACGCACCCTGTATAAGATATTCACGATTGGACACCATAATATTGTATTATCATCGGGTTTATATATGAATATCAAATCTCAGTTAATTCCGATAACCAAGAACTGCTTTAAAATTTACTTGCAAAAGTTGACCCAAACCTACTAACTAGCTAATATACAAGTGAAGTTAAATAAAAGCATTTCAAAATAGAAACCTTCTTGCGAAAACACACGTTGCCGTGCGGCAAAATTATATGCTCGGAAATCGAAAATGATTAAGCAAATCGGAATCGAGAGTCTCTACTTTTCGTTTAATCGTTTGGAAGAAGTATTACACCGATATTAAACAGCCTTACGGTAACATAATTCAAAGGCTCGAACGCTAGCGTATTTTTATCATTCGAAAATTGATGGGCTCTTTTAGTCTTTTTCAGACTATATAGTTAAATTTAAGACCCATTTTCATATGTTATAGCTCAAAACTTCAAATTAGTTACCATCTTGGTTATTATAAAAAACTATTACTGGCAGGTTATTTTTCATTAATAAAAAATTAACCTAAGGAGCATTTAATTACATTATAAGTGTTGAGGAAATCATTGTTCATAATAATACCAAACATAAAACAAAAGTAGCTGTTCTCTTTTTACTGATCTTTTTGTATTTTTAATATTCTTTCATACTTGTTATTAACTTTAGAGACTGGTAAATGTCTTTAAATACTTTTAATTACCTTTAAATAACTTTTTATTATATTAAATCTTATTAAATACTTTTAATAATTAATTAATTATGGTCTACCAAATTTAGGTAATTGCGCACATTCAACAGCTGCCCTAGCCTTACAGGTATTTTAAATATATTCTAAAAAACTTATAAATAATTATTATTGTTGTATCGAGTATTTATTGAATTACGGAACTAATGATTTTGAATAAATAAAAATTGATAAAAACCCTTACAATTTTTATATTTTGCACCACACACAACGAAAATTACAAGCACGGCGACGACGAATCAAGTTTTTTACAAACCACACGTTACAATAATGTCTTTTATGATGGCAGAAAGAAAAGTTTTAGAAAATTAGTTCCCTGGAATTACGTTACTTGTTTCTTGCACGTGCTGATAATGACAAAAATAATATTTTATCGTTCTTTTGTCTAGAGTTATAATATCTTGCAGCTACATATATAGGAATATTACCGTAGCACAAAATCTCATTGTCCGGATAAATAGTTACAATTTTTTTGCTCAACAATGTAATGCTTTTCTTTGTTTACACTAGCAATTTAGAGAAAAATAACTTATGCACGAAGTAGAAATTATTTAATGGTGAAATAATTTTGTAAGGATTCAGCCCGAGATCTTTGTTGCTGAATCGACATCGAAAATGATTAAGCAGGTGAAAACGGCGATTTAAACAGGGTGTTACATATTATTTTAAATTTTTTATTATTGGTAAGTTCACAGTGGAGCTTAAAAGACATTATAATGTTATAAAGATCATTCTTAAAAATTAAATAGGACTAAAATAAAGATGCCATTGTCATGAAAATTTTTTAGATACTGGGCGTTGGAAAATTAAATTTAATTAATCAGTAAAGCATATTCAAATATAGAGTTTCTTAATAAAAGTTTTACGTGTTGTAAAATGTAAGAGAAAAATATTTCCTATTTTTAATACCTAATCATTCTCAATGACAAAAAGCATATATGATCAAAACGTCGTTTTGACACCATAATAAACCAATTTTACTATTTTTCACCCTTTACTTATAAATATAATGAGTAGTGGGGGAAAGAATAATATAATTAGAAGTATTAAATTTCATTAACAATCATTAGTTAATTAATCATTAAGCATTAATCCCCATGGTGACCGTTCTTTATTCCTTATAAATGGCGTTTTCAAGAGAAAAGGATATAGCCTTAATGGTTACTAATATTCAGCACGAAAGCATGCCAGTTTAATAATTATTTTGTAATTACAATTATTTCTCCATCAAAAAAGTCGACAATATCATAAAATTTTAATATTTGAATAACACTGTTTGTATAAAGAAGGCTATTTTTAATTTTTGTTTAGATATCTGATATCCACAAAATAATGTTTAGGTATCGTAAGCGACATAACCTAATACTAATTTTTCAAAAAGATGGTCGGCAGAATATCGTATGATACAATTTTCTATGAAATTGTAGGATTCTATTTACTTTTATTATCCATAATGTTTTTTCATGCTTTTTATTAACGTTAAATACTTTTAATACTAAAATAATTAAATATGCTATACAAAATGTTGGTACTTACACACCCCTCGGCCTTAACACTTAAGAGCTGCCCTAGGGTTACAGATATTTTAAAATTATTCCAAAAAGCTTATAAATAATTATTTTTATTCTATCTAATACTTCCCAAGATTAGGAAACCAATGCTTTTGAATAAATAAAAAATTAATAAAAACTCTTACAATTTGTAAATTTTGCACCACTCACAACATAATAACGAAAATTACAAGTACGGCAACGACGAATAAGTTTTTTTTAAAACCCCACGTTACAATAATGACTTTCATGATGTCAGAAAGATAAGTTTTAAAAAATTAGTTCCCTGGAATTACGTTTCTTGTTTCTCGCACGTGTTGATAATGACACAAATAATATTGTATCGTTCTTTTATCTAGAAATATTTTGCTATAAGATGTTGCAGCTACCTACACAGGAATAATATTACTGCAGCACAAAATCGCAGTATCCGAAATAGTAGTTACAATTTGTTTTGCTTAACAATGTAATGTTTTTATCTATTTACACGCGAAGTAGAAATTATTCAATGGTAAAATAATTTTACAAAAATCCAGCACGAGATCTTTTGTGCTCGGAAATCTTGGAAATCGAAAATGTTTAAGCAAATCGGGATCGATAGTCCCTACTTTTCGTTTAATCGGTTGGAAGAAGTAGGTATTTGGGTGAATAAAGGCAGACGTGATCAGGTTTCTGAAGTATTACACCGATATTAAACAGCCTTGTGGTAATATAATTCAAAGTCTCGATGGGTCGCGCATATTTGTCATTGGAAAATTGATAGATCCTTGACAAAGCATCATAAGCGACACAATTGTGAAAGTCAGGTTTTGCGAAGAATTTTCCAGGTGAAAACGGGGATTTAAACAGGATGTTACACATTATTTTAAACGAAGATTTTTAATTATTGGTAAGTTCACAGTGGAGTTTAAGAGACATTGTAATGTTATAAAGATCATTCTTAAAAATTAAATAGGACTAAAATAAAGATGCCATTGTCATGAAATTTTTTTAGATACTGGGCGTTGGAAAATGAAATTTAATTAATCAGTAAAGCATATTCAAATATGGGGTTTCTTAATAAAAGTTTTACATGTTGTAAAATGTAAGAGAAAAATATTTCCTATTTTTAATACCTAATCATTCTCAATGACAAAAAGCATCTATGATCAAAACGTCGTTTTGACACCATAATAAATCAATTTTTCTATTTTTCACCCTTTCCTTATAAATATAATGAGTAGTGGGGTAGATAATAATATAATTAGAAGTATTAAATTTCATTAACAATCATTAGTTAATCATTAAGCATTAATCCCCATGGTGACTGTTCTTTATTCCTTATAAAGGGCGTTTTCAAGAGAAAAGGATATAGCCTTAATGGTTACTAATATTCAGCACGAAAGCATGCCAGTTTAATAATTATTTTGTAATTACAATTATTTCTCCATCAAAAAGTCGACAATATCCTAAAATTTTAATATTTGAATAACACTATTTGTATAAAGAAGGCTATTTTTAATTTTTGTTTAGATATCTGATATCCACAAAATAATGTTTACGTATCGTAAGCGACATAACCTAATACTTAACCTAAAACACACGACACGTTCTCTCCAAAATTTTTCAAAAAGATGGTCGGCAGACTATCGTATGATACAATTTACTATGAAATTGTAGGATTCCACTTACTTTTTTTATCCATAATGTTTTTTCATGCTTTTCATTAACGTTAAATACTTTTAATACTAAAATAATTAAATATGCTATACAAAATGTCGCTACTTACACACCCCTCGGCCTTAACACTTAAGAGCTGCCCTAGCGTTACAGATACTTTAAAAATATTCCAAAAAACTTATAAATATTTATTTTTGTTCTATCTAGTACTTCACAAGATTAGGAAACCAATGCTTTTGATTAAATAAAAAATTAATAAAAACTCTTACAATTTGTAAAACTCACAACATAATAACGAAAATTACAAGCACGGCAACGACGGATAAGTTTTTTTATAAACCACACGTCACAATAATGACTGTCATGCTGTCAGAAAGATACGTTTTAGAAAATTAGTTCCCTGGAATTACGTTTCTTGTTTCTCGCACGTGTTGATAATGACACAAATAATATTGTATCGTTCTTTTATCTAAAAATATTTTGCTATAAGATGTTGCAGCTACCTACACAGGAATAATATTACTGCAGCACAAAATCCCAGTATCCGAAATAGTAGTTACAATTTGTTTTGCTCAACAATGTAATGTTTTTATCTATACAGGGTTATTCACGCAACCCGTTCGTTAAACGTTTTTGATGATGCCATTTAGATAAAAATTTCAAATTTTGGGATTAAGGTAAGGTCAAGGGGTACTTCTTTTTTGAAATATTATCAACTTCCTGTGACTTCCGGTTTAACCGGAAATTGGTATCAACTTGTTTATTTTAAATAGAACACCCTATATTTTATGATATTTTTGGATTCTACGAAGAATTTTAATGCTATTTTATGTAGCATGTCCTATATCTAGGTTCAAGCGTTCTTAAGATATTTGACCTTGAACCGAAAATGAGCCTTCGGGGTATCAAATTTTAAAATCTCATATTTTTGTAAATTTTGAAGATATAATCTTCATATTTTGCAGACGATCGGTAAATAATCTTAGGTTTCTATTTTTTTTTATTGAATTTGTCTATTTTTATACAGGTTGTCCTAAATTCAGCGGCAAACATTCACATTTTCAAAGCCACTAAAGTCCGTTTTTTAAATGGGACACTCTATAACTTTACGCACTATCAAATGTAGAATTTAATTTTCTATCGAACTGTATTAAGATTCCCTATACCTATTCGTAACCATTTTCGAAATAATCAGGTTTTTATTAAACTAAGCCATGGAAAAACAATTGTTGAGCTTTTCTGTTCAACATGACAGCTGATTTGAAACTTTTAAATTAAAATAAAATAACACTCAAAAGCTGATATTCTCAATGTATTTTATATTCGCGGAGAATGTTACAAAATATTGGAGAGAACGTGCCATGTTTTCAATGAAAAACATCCTCATTTATCGCCAATGAACAAGAGAAAATTGAAGAGGATTGAAACGAAATTTTTTCGTTTCGGAAAAGTTCAAGTTATAAAAAATGTAATAGTTTACATTATTTTTAACCATATCTACTAAGTTCGAGACTGTTCTAAACTTGTTCTAGTGAACTTAAAAATTATAGCAATCTAACAATCAACAATAAATAAATAAAATAATAAAATTGAATTATAACAAATGTTCTAGATGCTGTCCGTTCATTTGAAGACACATTTCAATTCTTCTTTGTACAGTTGCTGTGACCCGTTGAATCTGTCCGTTTTCTAATTCGGCAAAAGCTGTTCGAATCCTGTCCAGTAAATCTTGTTGGTTATTTACTGGGGAAGCATAGACTTTACCTTTGATAAATCCCTATAAATAAAAGTCTAGGGGTGTTAAATCAGGCGATCGCGGGGGCCATATCCA
Source organism: Kuschelorhynchus macadamiae (assembly GCA_030620095.1). Taxonomy (NCBI): domain Eukaryota; kingdom Metazoa; phylum Arthropoda; class Insecta; order Coleoptera; family Curculionidae; genus Kuschelorhynchus; species Kuschelorhynchus macadamiae. The sequence goes on from JAUTXW010004879.1 coordinate 798,936, forward strand.
AGGGCCATTGGGACCAATCTAGCGATCTTCAAAAATTCGAGATAATTGGAGATAAACTGCAGCGGAATTATGTACTGGGGCACCAGTACATAATTCCTTCTAATTCACATCTAATTGATACCAATAATTTTGCAGCTCACCAATAGGAATTTCTTAAATAAATTCAGAAACCGTCCCTCGTAGAATTTCCAAATACTTATCACTGTTTAAATTGTCTTCATAAATACAGTACCCCACCTGATCATTTAATACTATACCGAAAACATTGAAGCTAAACCTCTCTTGACAACGCGTTTCGCGTAAAGCGTGCGGATTTTCTGCTGCCCAGAAATGTTCGTTTCTTCTATTTGTTATTCCTTCTCTAGAAAATTTCGCTTCATCGGTCCAAAATATTTTTGAAAGGAATTGAGGGTCCTTTTGAATTTTCAAAAACACGAATTCGCAAAATTGTACTCGTCGGACGTCATCACCAGGTCTCAAGGCTTGCACATTTTGGAAGGAATAAGGGTGCATATGATGTTCGCTCAAGATTCTTTGGACAGATGAAGAAGAAATTCCCAAATTGTTTTCTGCAGACGGTATTGAACTTTGCGGATTTGCGTGGAAATAAGCTAATGTGTTTATTACGTTATCCTCGGCATTTGACACTGGTTTCGGAACATTTTTTGTAACTTTAACCTTGCCAAAACGCAAAAAGTTCGTTTCAATCCTCTTGAATATTGACTTCTTCGTTGACGGAAAATCAGGGTGGCGTTCATTAAACACACGACACATTCTCTCCAAAATTTTATAACATTCTCCACGAATATAAAATAGATTGAGAATATCAGCGTTTGAGTATTCTTCCATTTCGATTTAGAAGATTTAGTTTATCGCTGACAGCTTTCGATAAATAACGCATACTAATCATCTGTCATATTGGATATTGGATCTCAATTGTTTTTCCATGGCTCATCATTGGAACATTTAAACATTTAAGCAAATACATACGATATTTTTATAAAATCCAATTATTTCGAAAATGGTTACGAATAGGTATAGGGAACCTTAATACAATTCGATAGAAAATGAAATTCTATATTTCATAGTGCATAAAGTTATAGGGTGTCCCATTTAAAAAAACGGACTTTAGCGGCTTTGAAAATGTGAATGTTTGCCGCTGAATTTAGGACACCCTGTATAAAAATAGACAAATTCAATAAAAAAAAATAGAAACCTAAGATTATTTACCGACCGTCTGCAAAATATGAAGATTATATCTTCAAAATTTACAAAAATATGAGATTTTAAAATTTGGTACCCCGAAGGCTCATTTTCGGTTCAAGGTCAAATATCTTAAGAACGCTTGAACCTAGATATAGGATATGCTACATAAAATAGCATTAAAATTCTTCGTAGAATCCAAAAATATCATAAAATACAGGGTGTTCTATATAAAATAAACAAGTTGATACCAACTTCCGGTTAAACCGGAAGTGACAGGAAGTTGAAAATATTTCAAAAAAGAAGTACCCCTTGACCTTACCTTAATCCCAAAATTTGAAATTTTTATCTAAATGGCATCATCAAAAACTTTTAATGAACGGGTTGCGTGAATAACCCTGAATACACGCGAAGTAGAAATTATTCAATAGTAAAATAATTTTACAAAAATCCAGCACGAGATCTTTTGTGCTCGGATATCTTGGAAATCGAAAATGATTAAGCAAATCGGGATCGATTGTCCCTACTTTTCGTTTAATCGGTTGGAAGAAGTAGGTATTTGGGTGAATAAAGGCAGACGTGATCAGGTTCCTGAAATATTACACCGATATTAAACAGCTTTATGGTTATATAATTCAAAGTCTGAAAAGGTAGCGCATATTTGTCATTCGAAAATTGATGGATTCTTGACAAAATATCATAAGCGACGTAGTTGTGAAAATCAGGTTTTGCGGGGAATTTTGCAGGTAAAAGCGGCTATTTAAAAAGGATGTTACAAATTATTTTAAAAAGAGATATTTTTTTATTATTAGTAAGTTCACATTGGAGCTTAAGGCACAATGTAATATTATAAAGATCACACTTTAAAATTAAATATGACTAAAATAAAGATTCCATTGTGTCATGGAGAATTTTTTAGATACTTGACGTTGAGAAATAAAATGTAATTAATAAGTAAAGCATATTCACTTGTTATAATTTCTAAGAAAAAATTATGCTCTAGTTGTAACACGTCAATTTCAATGGCAAAAGCATTTAGGATCAAAAATGCCGGGTACAAATAAATAAATATTTCTTTTACTTATAGATATAATAAGGGGTGGGGGAAATGTAAATATGTTTAGAAGTATTCATTTTCATTAGCAACGACGTTTTGATCCTCGGAGTGACTGTTGTTGTTGTTGCACAGGATATGCAACATGTGGAACATAAACGACAAAGACTATTTTTTTGTCAAGAAATTTAAAAATTTTTGTTAAATCCGCTCTTTTTACACAATATAGTTTTTATCGATGAAGCTACATTTACTAATAGTGGTATGTTTAATCGTCGCAATAAACATTTCTTGGCGACAAACAATCCTCACAAAACTCAAGTAGTCAAAATTCAAGGACAAAGTTTAGCATTATAAAAAATAAGGTGTAGCATTATAAAAAATAAAGTTATCGGACCAATCTTTTACCGTGAAAAGCTTACTGGTGTCAGATATCTCCAATATCAGGAAAATGATATAGAACAGCAGTTAAATAACGTTCCTTTAAAACAGAGATTTACATTCATTTGGCAACAGGATGGCGCTCCAGCGCAAAATGTTTCAAATACTACTACTCAGTTTTCGAATTGCAACGAAATTGACATATAAGATTGCCAGCAGACAGTCCAGACCTAACGCCGCTTATCTAAAAAACAAAAGTTACTACAATACGCCCGAAAATATAGCTGTACTGGAACAGATAATTAGGGAAGAAATCGCAAGATTAAACGAAAATCACTCTGATTTTATTTTTAACTGCATTAATCACAAATTGTTCCAAATGTTGAGAGGTGCTTCGCCAACCAAGGAGGACATGTGAATAACTAGAATTATGGTTTTTAATTTTATTTGTCATTTTTTATTTCATTGTGTAAATTTTCATTTAGTAGTTATTGTTCATAGTAAAACATTTATTTACTTTAAAATCATAATAATCATTTTTTACATTATCATCAAGACACCTTAGACACGATTTCACCTAAATTAACTAGGATGTTATATGTTGAATTTCAGTTAAGAGGGAATTTTCAAGTCGGATAGCTCAAAAACTACCGATCGAAGTATAGAGATATCACACATTTTTGGAAAGGAAATAATAAAGAGGATTTAAAAAACCAAAAATATACAGGACATTTCATTTAAAAAAAAAATCAAAATTTGGTATGGTGCTAGTTTCTGATTCCTGTATATTCAAAGTTATTGGGTGAAAGTATAGCACGAATGCGTTCGATATAACTCTTTTATTAAGAGACAATTAGACAAACAATATAATAATATAAGACACATGATATACAATCTTTTAAGTATGTTTTGTATTGTAATTTATAACATAAACACAACAGCTAATTTATTTTCAAACTTAAAGATTCCATCTCATCAATGAAACAATCGGAGCTTATTTATAGCATTCCCTGTGCATTGACAAATCATATATGGGACAAACCAAACAGTATTTAGAGAACCATATTAGACAACCTAAATATGATTGCCAAGAAAAATATAAAAACAAAATTGAAAAAACGACAATTGCCCAACATCATTTTGACACCGGTCACAATTTCATGTTTGACAAGGTACAGGTTTTAGAGCCGGAAAGTAACTTTTACAAACGTACCATACTGGAAATGATTCAAGTCAACCATCATACTACAGTAAACCACAGAAGTGATGTTACTAATTTAAATAATGTATATCATTCTCTCCTAAGCAGAATCCGACTAAAATAATAACACCTAGTACTGTGTACTAACGATAAATATATATAATAAAAAAAAATTTAAAAAAATAAGAATAAAAAATTTATACGTTTAAAAAAAAATTTAAAAAAAATAAATAAATAAAATTATTTGTTACAATGGAAGGTATGATGAGTGAAAGTTTAAATACAATTTTTGACGAATATAATTTTATGTATAGATGGAATTAATGTATATATTTGTGAATGTACGTGTGTGTGTATGTGTGAAGTCTTGTAAATATATAAATTAAAGTACAACTATTTAACGGTTATCGTATCTGGACTGCGTTTCAAGAGATTTTACACAAACTGACAACGTCGTAATTTGCTAGAAGTAAAACATTTCTACAGGTGCACCAACAATATTAAAGGATACTAAACTATTAAAGCATGCCCTTACTTGTTTTTTTTTAGGTTTATATAAATGGCAGATGTGGTTGTAACGTAACAATGTTATCATTTTATCGAATACTCGAAAATTGGTTCTCATATTTAAACATTAATATAATTGTGAATGTACTAACAAACTACCAATCAACAACACTTTGGGAAAAAAATAGAATATATAGAAATATGGTATTTAGTGGATTTTCTTTATAAATTAGTAGACTGATATACATGTGTCTCCATTGTCTTTCTTATAGAGATTTTCGAGCTCCCAATTAACAAATGATTACACGTTTTATGCGTAACATGCTCTAAAAGTTATTAAGGTAGGTAACCAGATTTCATACCAATAAAGAGGAAAAAAAATACTTAAAAGATTGTATATTATGTGTCTTATATTATTATTATATTGTTTGTCTAATTGTATTTCTTTGTCTTTACAAATGATCGTAACATGCTCTAAAAGTTATTAAGGTAGGTAACCAGATTTCATACCAATAAAGAGGAAAAAAAATACTTAAAAGATTGTATATTATGTGTCTTATATTATTATTATATTGTTTGTCTAATTGTATTTCTTTGTCTTTACAAATGATCGTTTTTTTTAGCCTGAGGAAGATGCAACTACGCATCGAAACGTTACCTATATAATAAGAGTTCTATCGAACGCATTCGTCTGTTTTTCCCGCTATACTTTCACCCAACATGTTAGGATAGGACGCTATATAGATTATTATTCAAAATTATTTTTTCTAGGAAGTTCACTGAAATCTATACAACTTTTGTGTTTATTATTTTATTCTATCTATAAAAATAGACCCTGAAATGGGAGGCGAAATATAAATGATGACTTTGTACACGGCATATCTCAAAAACTTCTTTATCGGATTGATTTTTTGATAAAGAATCAAGGGTCATCTGAGAATGAAATGATTACATTTTGATAAAAATTAAATATAGCGAAACAAAATGGTAACCTTACAAAATGTTAAAAAAATTATTATTAGAAAACTACTTATCGATAGACCTCAAATTTTGCAATAGGGATAAACTGATAAAATTTGGGAGTTAAGCCAAAATGACGAAATCAAATTGCCTTGAAAATTTGCATGAAAATCAAGTGTTAAACGCAGTGGAACTGGTAAAGTTTTAGGGCGAATCGTATATGGCAATACTAAAATTGCTGAATAATAAAATGTTTAAATATTCGGTAAAATTATACATATTGTGATATAATAAATTATTTAAATAAAGGGTTCTTTTTACAGAGAGAAATATTAAATGGCATAATTTATTTTTATAGAATGTGTGAATAAATTTATAAAAATCAGTCAATTTTACCCGGAACTTTCCTGGTAATGAATCTTTGCTTTTGTTAGAAATAATGAAATGTGGCCTAATTTAACATTTTTTTTGGGGGGCCAATTTGTTCCACCCTATTTGATTCATATCAATATTCTAGCTCTGCCACACTTGATTTTTTGGCATAATTTAAAATAAATTATATAAGTAGTTTTCTATACTAATTTTTTAAAGACCTCGTTTTACTGTTATTTTATTCCGTTGAATTCGTACCAGAATTTTACACGTATGTATTCCATGTATGTCTATACCACATCTAATTTTTGTGCAAAATTTAAAGTAAATTGAATAACGACGTTTTTTGCGCTGATTTTTTAAACATTTATTTAACCGCCGGTTTTTTAACTGTGATATTCAGACAAGGCAAGGTTTCGTTCGAGTTTTTGTTTAGTTTAATCTAGTTTAGAGTATTATTAGTTAATTTTAGTGTAATGCATACTAATATTTATAAATTTCTAACACAGCGCTCAACTTGTTTGCAGGAGATTGAAAAACCTTTAGATGGCCGCGGGACGAATACCTTTGAGCTCCGTGCGAGTCGCTCGTTCTCGAGGTGTTGTAGACAATTGAACTATTATCGGTCCATGATTCTGGTTCACGGGCGATGGCTATAGAGTTTCGGACAGTTCGGCCCAATAACTCCCAATAATCTCCATAAGCAACCTTTTTCACCTAATAATAGGTAGTTTTTTTTTCAAAAGGTTAATATTTTAATATCCTTGTTTGTTCCACGAATGCACCGAACATTAACAAGACAAGAAGGAGTACAGTCTGTCGGAACTTTTATGTTGTGCTTACAATAACGCGACGACGAATCCAAGAAATTCACACAGCTGTGCAAGTGCCCGCGTTTTTACGAGGTTGATGCAAACCGCTAGCGATTAAAACAAATAAACGTTCACTTACCGGGGTGATTTAAAAACGGGTTTTAAAAATATCTAGCCGTAATTGGTATTGTGACCTATTTTGTACTATGTATTAAAAGAAAAAAGGGGAGAACGTCAAGTTGTTTAATTGATTGATCTTAATATAATTATAAAAAGTACTGTTTGTAAAAAAGGAAATTAACTCTTGAAAATTTTAATCCAAGATCGGGGAACAAAATAGCGGCTTAATAAAGTATTCAAAAATTCAGCCTAAAGAACTAATTGTAATATAGAGATAAACTGGTAAACATGTGGTACTAATTCAAGATGGCGGAACAAAATGGCGGCCAAATAAAATATTTGTAATCGTGAAAAAAAATCATCTTCTCAGGTTTTACATATTTTCAGGTTTTAGCGTCCCTAGCTGCCAAAAAATATGTTCATCAATGCCGTCGGTCCGTCTGTCAGTTTGTCGGTTGGTCTGCCACATCGCGACATAGCTTAAAAGCTACTCATTAGATTGACTTCCATTTTAGGCAAAAATTAAGGGTCATATAGAAATGACCTGGTAATATTTTGGTAAAACATGGTGGACTAGTGAAACGTTAAAAAAACTATTACTAAAACACTAACTAAAAATGGTGGCCTAATCAAATATTTAAAAAATCGGCCTGAAAAAAACTACTTATTAGATTAAATTCAAATTTTGTGCAAGCATTAAATGTGATATAGAGATAAACTGGTAAAGTTGTGGCAAGATTTCAAGATGATGGAACAAAATGACGGCCAATCATTTTTTTTAAATCGACTCTTAATTATTCGATTGACTTTAAATTTTAAAGAAAATTTAAATGTGACATAGGGATAAACTGGCAGAATTAAACATGATGTAACAAAATGGCAATGTTTGTTAATGTAAAAAATACTTATTGAATGTATCTTAGAAACTACTAAACTATTGGTAGAAATCCAATATGATGGAAAAAAATGGCACCCAATAAAAATGTTTAAAAGATAGTAATAGTAATGACTATTATACTGAAATAAATTGGGCCACTCTTCACTTTTCCTAATAAAAGAAAAGATTCACTACTACAGCATTTGCCGTCCGTACTTGAAAGATTTATATAGCATCATGCAAACATTTTTTAAAAACTATTTTTAGTAATCGATATTTTTATATTCTTCGATCATATAAGCAGTTACTTAAGCAAAACTTTATTAATATCTTGGATAGAATTTGCACCTTCAACCAGATTAATTTTTGAGTAAATAATTTCTTGAATGGCTTACAAAATTGTATTGGGGTTAGATTTCTCGAATCTCCGCCACAATTTCTTAACAGGCCAAAAAAATCGAGGCATTTTAAGGCTATTAAGGTTTCTTGTTAAAAGAAATGAATAAATTTTGCGACTTAAAACTTCCCATAAAGATGGACAAAAGTTAATCGTAATTTTCCAGCCATTTACCAAACACAAAACACTAAATAACTGGTAAAAGCTTATTTTCATTTAAAAAAAAAATAAAAAAATATAGACATAAAGACAATTGGGGTATATATTAATGTTTTAATACTCTATTTAACGACAGACAACCGGTTTATGTATCTCGCCCAGCAGCGACTTCGAAAGATCGAAAAAGCATAGCATCCGATATTCGAGGATAGGCATAACAAGAGGAGAACCTTCAAGTGCTCCTCCTTGTCCTGTTAATGTTCGGTGGCGAATGCCACTAAAGCTGAATATTTTTTTAAAACAAGCGACTGTCCTTTATCTATATCTTAATAAAAACACTTATTAACAAATTCCTGGTATGCTTTTTTTATAAGGCCTTAAATAATTTTATAATTTATTCCTTTTATTATTTCTAACTTAAAACTGAAAAAAGTATTACCGTTTTGATTTTTTTTTGTGTATCTTTATCTGTACTTTATATTTGTTAACATTAAGTGTCAGTGAAATCACGATTCACGCCACATCGTCTTAAAATGCCATTGTTTTGCTAACAAATGACAAAAATAGGTTAGCATTTTGCTTAATTATTCAAACTTTAAAATACTCTTTGCTTTATTAAGCGAGAACTGCACGCAAAAAGTGAAAAACCAGCGACAAGGTCTAGTCGAGTTGAGAGTAAGATGAAAAGGTACCTACGCGTTAAAAAAAAACTTCCTGCACGTCAGACCTCAAAAAAATGTGTTATGTATTAATTAATTTAAATTACATTTCGGTTAAAAATGGGTTCAAAAGGGTTCACGCGCTGCAGAAATACAAAGACACGAGTACGATTTACCATTTCAAATTTTGCAGTTACGTAGAAAAAGGATCAATGTATAGCGGTAAAGAGCCATTTTGTGGAAAAAAAGGCATGTGCGTCAAAAAATGGTCGAAAATGGACAAATCTACTTTTATTTTATAAAACTCTACATTTGAGTTTTTCATAAAAATTCGCATTTAGCGCCCAACTATACATATTTCCCTATTAAAATCACATTGAAGCTAATACATATCTCTTATAGTTTTAACATAATATTGCAGCGGCGGAAGGCTTGCAAATGATACATATTACAGCGTTCAGTTCCCTCTTAATAGCAATTGATATGACTAATACATAAAAATGTCATTATCTTAGACAAAAAAGAACTTTAATAAAATAGTAAAAGCCTCAGCACAAGCGCTCTTCGCATAACGCTACCAACTTTAGATTAAAATACCTACGATAATCAAAAAATTTTTTTTGCCTTACTGCCTCAACCGCGCAGGGTTATTAGCGAGTAAATATGGTTTGCTATATTATTATGCTTCTAGCTTATCCTAATAACTCTAAGGCTCTAATAACTATATTTCACTATAAAGGTGGCAGTCTTTAAGAAAGTTTAAAACATTTTTTAAGTCTTTGTTTAAGGTTTCCTGCATACTGTCTTTGAGGTTGTATTTGGATCGTTCTGCACTGTATTTTTGACATTCTGTAAGAATATGTTTAACTGTCAGTGGCACAATACACAAATCACAAATTGGTTGCTCTTGCTTGGCAACGATGTAACTATGAGTCAACTTCGTATGCCCTAATATTAGACGCGCTATAATAGTTTGGTCCCTTCGTGACGGTAAGTTGCACTGCCACGGTTTAACCGTGTCTTTACACTCCCGGAGTTTAGACGGCGAGTTTTTCCATTCGTCTTGCCACGAGCGCGTGATCTCGGTTTTTACAAAGCACTTGGGGTCGTGCTTATAGTTTTTGGCAAAGTATAGAGTTCTCGTCCCTTATCGCTTCTTGTGCGGCTGCGTCCGTCAATTCATTTCTACTAATGTCCACATGTGTATATCATAAAGCCTCCTATAAATCATTTGAACTATAGGATGTGTAGAGGGGTGTCTAATTGCATTGAAAGAGCTTGTTTTCTTTAGCGTAAGTCAGTGCCTGTAATATAGCTGGTAGATTTATTGAGGAGAAACCTAGAAGTACCACTAGGGGGTCACCACATCAGCGCCTGAAGCTTCACTTGTTTTTGAGGCATCCGTGTAGATTCTAATACTTTCTGTGTAACCATTTAGAAGTTTGTAAAGTTCTTTCCTGATTAAATTTGGCTTCTTCAGTTTGGAAAGAGATGTAATACAATTGGGTCTAGGAATAGTCCATGGCGGAGGCATCAGCTCGTCTTGTTGGAATAGTTGAGGGATTTTAATCTGGTATTTATGTTTATATCTGTTTATACGTTCATAAAATACATGTTTATATCGTGGTTTTGCATTATATAATGTAGTGTAACGTGTTGAGTGAACGTTTTTATGTACAGGGTAGTAACCCTGTACATAAAAACGGATTCTGGATTCTCAGCTATTGATATGGCATATGAAAGTAAACTCATCGTTGACTCAACGCAAATTCAGATGCTTCACAGAGCAAGCTGTTAATAGGGGTGGGATAAAAAGCACCAAGAGCCAATCGCCAGGCTGAGTTTTGCACAGAATTCAATAGCCTCAGCACCGATGTTGAAGCGGAGTCGTATGCGATAGAGCCATAGTCTATTCTGGATCGGATTAAGGCCCTATAAACCCTCAACAGCACATCTGTACCGGCGCCCCATGTTCGATTTGCTAGTAACTTAAGAATATTTAGTCCTTTACGGCATTTTAACACCACATTTTGGATGTGCGGTTTCCAGGATAATTTTTCATCGAATATGACTCCGAGGAATTTGACAGTATTGTGAAATCTAAGAGAGTGTCCATACATTCTTAAAGGTGGTGTATACATTTTGATTTTTCTGTGGAAAATTGGAATCCTGTTGATACCGACCAATTTTCTAGTGATTTAATGTTATCCTGTAGGATATTTGTCAGTGCCGAGACATGATACTATTTATTGCTGCTAAAAAAAGCGTCACAGTAAGCACCGAACCTTGTGGTGTACCATTCTTTTGTATTGATTCTTCTGAGGTAATGTTATTTACCCTTACCTTAAAGCTTCTATGCCGTAAAAAGTTTTCAACAAATTTTATTGTATTTCGGTTGACGTTCCAAGTAGTAAGCTGTTCTATAATACGATATTTCCATGCTGTATCGTAGGCACGTTTAATATCAAAGAAGATGCCAATACATTTCTGTTGGTTAATAAAAGCGTCATGTATCTCTGACTCCAGATCTATAATATTTCTTGGGTCGATCTTTTTTTACGGAATCCACTTTGCTCTGGAGCTATTAGTTTGTATTTTTCCAGGTACCACAACAATCTTTTATTAACAATTTTTTCGAGTAATTTACACATTACGCATGTCAGTGAGGTAGGTCTAAATGAGTCTGGACTGTTTAGATTATTTTCTTGTTTGGGTATTCGGACTATAGTTGTTCTTGACCAAGCTTTTGTGAATTTATGTTCGATCCATATAAAATTATATATATTGAGAAGAGACGTTTTGCCGTTTTTGGGAAGATTACGTAGGAGAGCAGCTGGGATATTGTCAGGACCTGGACTTCCATCTTTTAGATCAACTAGGTTTTCTTCGAGTTCATTTTGGGTTAATAATTCATCTAGTACGGACCCATTTTCATCGTCTAAATCGAGAGGACAGTTTTCGCTACTTTGCTTAAGTCGTAGGAACTGATCGTTAAAATTTGCATCACTAGAGTAAGAGGCATACGTTTTAGCAAACAAATCGGCTATATCATGTGCATTTGTTAGATTTTGTCCATCTTTGGTTATTAATCTAATTGGTGTGAATGTGTTTTTACCTGAGATTCTCATTATTTCATTCCAGACTTCTAACGACGTAGTTGAAGAAGTTAGGGTTGAGACATATTCATTTCAAGAGTTTTTTTGCTTTGTTTTACTATGTATCTAGCCTTTGCTCTCAATTTTTTAAGCTCTAGCATGTTGTTTTGTGTTTTATTTTTTTTTGTATTTGTACAGTACTTATTTTTATAACTGAATAGCAACTTTGCATTCATTATTCTACCATGGGACAGGAATTCGTCTGGTCGAATTTGTGATTACTCCTATAGATTCAGATGCAGCTCAACATTTGATGTCCTCTATGAGCCTATTTATTATTATTATAGTTTATTAATATTACTTTTACTTGAATCATTATTATTAGGGACATAAAAGATAAAGTGGATTAATTAGTAATTCACACTCGTTTCTAGGTCAAGAATTAAATTTTTTACGTAATGCTTAAAATTTTTAAAATACATTTGTTACCTGCTATTAAATGACCACCAAAATTCATCTGTTTACGCAATATTAGACACTTATCTACAATTTTACACTTAATAACATCAAAAGTTTGATAAAACACGCTCTTATTTAAATCAAATGACCTATTGTCTGATAATAATTCTAGTACCTTAAGCCTAACTCGATTTCCTCAATTTCAGTTCCTCGAACTTGGTACGTTTATATACTTATACATATACTTAAAATTTAGCGTGGTTATTTAGTAGTGTGTCCATCATTTAACCTTTAGCATTATGTCGCCCATAATACAGTAATTCCATTTTCCATTGGTACTCGCTATTATACCAGTATATTTTGGAGGGTTATTTTGTTAGTTCCATACAGTTAAACACGGCCGGCAGGATTGGCATGATGATGAATTGATTAGGTTGATTTATCGTGATTGATAAGTAAGGAAAGTCGTTAGTAACTAAACACTTCTATTGACTATTGCTTCAGTACAGCCCAAGGGCTAGACCGACAAGGCCCGCCCTTGCCCTCACTACGTCTATCGTCTATCTCTAGTTAAATCTATCTATTACGGACTAATCTAATTTTGAGCACAATGCCTCGCCACCGGGCTCATTCCGCGTATACAAATTAAACAATTGCCAATATATTAATAATAACAACTTGCTATACAAGGTGATAATACATACTGATGGAATTGAGAAATTCTTTTTCTTTTCCTCTAGGAATCCCAAAACGTGAAAATGCATAGAAAAGACCCTTAATTTATTGACCAAAATTTGAAGTCATTCAGATAAGTAAAACAAAAATCTTTTTTGGCTTTTTCGTAACTGAATAAAAATATTTAACTTTAAATTAATTGAAGCAAATATTTAATATAATTACATACCTCAACATGTAGACTAGTCTGTCTACAGAATGTTTCGATACATAATATAAACAATATTATTTAAGCAAGCGTAAGAAATTATATCATTTACCTTAAGTTTTTATAGACACATAGTAGTTGTACAAATACTTTCATCCTATCGGAACTCATCAGTGCGCCGATCATAAGAGAAAAACATTAAATAATAGAAAAGAATTGATTTCAAAATATTAAAATGTGTCAGTTTGTTTGACATGTAACCTAGATATGAAAAAAATGATAGTTTGCAGCCATCTATAATGTTATTTTTAAATGTGTTCAGATTATTTGTTGCGTTTAGATTGACAAACAAAAATCTTTTTTGGCTTTTTCGCAACTGAATAAAAATATTTAACTTTAAATTAATTGAAGCAAATATTTAATATAATTACATACCTCAACATGTAGACTAGTCTGTCTACAGAATGTTTCGATACATAATATAAACAATATTATTTAAGCAAGCGTAAGAAATTATATCATTTACCTTAAGTTTTTATAGACACATAGTAGTTGTACAAATACTTTCATCCTATCGGGACTCATCAGTGCGCCGATCATAAGAGAAAAACATTAAATAATAGAAAAGAATTGATTTCAAAATATTAAAATGTGTCAGTTTGTTTGACATGTAACCTAGATATGAAAAAAATGATAGTTTGCAGCCATCTATAATGTTATTTTTAAATGTGTTCAGATTATTTGTTGCGTTTAGATTGACAAACAAAAATCTTTTTTGGCTTTTTCGCAACTGAATAAAAATATTTAACTTTAAATTAATTGAAGCAAATATTTAATATAATTACATACCTCAACATGTAGACTAGTCTGTCTACAAACTATCATTTTTTTCATATCTAGGTTATATGTCAAACAAACTGACACATTTTAATATTTTGAAATCAATTCTTTTCTATTATTTAATGTTTTTCTCTTATGATCGGCGCACTGATGAGTCCCGATAGGATGAAAGTATTTGTACAACTACTATGTGTCTATAAAAACTTAAGGTAAATGATATAATTTCTTACGCTTGCTTAAATAATATTGTTTATATTATGTATCGAAACATTCTGTAGACAGACTAGTCTACATGTTGAGGTATGTAATTATATTAAATATTTGCTTCAATTAATTTAAAGTTAAATATTTTTATTCAGTTTCGAAAAAGCCAAAAAAGATTTTTGTTTGTCAATCTAAACGCAACAAATAATCTGAACACATTTAAAAATAACATTCAGATAAGTAGTTTTTTAGCTATGCCGCGAACAACATACAGAACGGTGGAATTAAGAAAACATGTTTTTTGGCATGTAGGGACCCCAAAACGTGAAAATCCATAGAAAAGCCCCTTAATTATTGACCAAAATTTGAAGTCATTCAGATAAGTAGTGTTTTAGCTATGCCGCGAACAACAGACAGAACGATGGAATTCAGAAGACATGTTTTTTGGCATGTAGGGACTCCGGATCGTAAAGATCCGAAAAAACTCTCGAAGGGCGATTTTTTTATGATTACAATACTTGGTAGGGTGTTACTTTATGGCATGTCGCCCGCTATGGCTAGAAGAAACTGAATATTCTCGAGAAAAAAGGCAGACGTAACGAGAAAGTGTTCCACCAATAGTAGATAAAAGTTCTTAAGTTAATGTAATTCAAAGCCATAAAGAATAACGTATATTTATCATTCTTATATAGAAGGGATTTATGAAAATGGTAATCGTGAGTCTCAGCTATTGCTACAGATCAAATAGGGCGTATGCTATCCATAAAAATTAGGCTAAAAGTTTGATATGCATAAAAAGGGTACAGAATAAATAGGGAGCACGTGTTGAGACAAGATTATAAATTTTAATTTCGTCTTCTACTACATTATACAATTTTATTTCAATTATATTCAGGTGTTAATACCTCATCTGCGTTATCGATTGTAATGATCAATGTCACATATTATTATATCACATAGACATACTTTCAGGCCACTGGCTTAAAAATAAACTGCTCAACAAACACCTTAAAAATTCAATTTTTGTGTTTTTGTCAAACTGATTTAACATTTTGAAAGATCAATTTTTTATCCCTATTTTGAATTGTAAAATCCCGTGTTTTCTATACTATACGAAAAAAAACAATTTTTCAAAATGTTATACTGGATGGTCAGTAAAGTCAAAAAATGTAAGTGTTTGCCGTTTTCACAAAAACAAATTATAAGCATTTCGATATGCTGCGTTACCAAGGTCATGTGAATATCTCTAGACACTTTTTCTTAATTTTTTAATTACGAGTTTTTGACAGTAGATACTCTACTAAACATACAATTTGGGTATCACTATTTTCAATATGTCATATCTTGATAACAGGTAACAGATTTTGACGAACTTTTCAGTTTTCGAAAGCATATTTTAAGAAAATTTTCGATGATCAACGCGTTTTTCTTCTGGGCTTACATTTTTTTGAAATAATAATAAATTAACAAGAAATAAAATAATAATAACTTTTGTGCAATAGGACAAATGATTGTTTTCCGAACTGAGCAGTATATTGCCGGCGATGGTATCATCCTAGAAAAAATAATTTTTTAATTTAATTTAATAAAAGTTAATATTTTTTTTTTAAATAACATGACCGTAGACAAAATATTATATGAAAGTCATGCATTAAGTCATTTTTTTCACTCTGTGATTGAAGTTCAAAATTTCTAAACTTCTTAGTGCATTTGGTTACTACTTTCTGAATATCTGCTTCAAGAAAAGAAAATTAAAAACTTCTAGCATTTTATCAAAAAAAATTTAGAGCATTAAGTGTACAGAAGGGGTATCAAAAAGAGCTATGAGAAACTATTAACATTTGATGGAGTATTATTTGACTTTTAAATTTCACCAGCTTTAAATTATGTTATATTTTTTTTGAGACTACACTACTACACACAGAAACATTAATGAGCCAAAAATTACGTGATTATTTATCGTGTGCCTGTACTTCAAGTAGTTAAAAAACTGGTATTATTATGAATATTATTAAAATTAAGTTATATTTAAAGAGACAAAACCAAATTCTTAAGAAGACTGATGTTTTATAAACAATCCAAAATTTGGTAAATTTTTTTAAAATAAATCCGAAAAATTTTATTCATACAACAATGGAAATGCCAGAAATGGAAAGAGGTATGTCATCTCGACCCCTTTATTCTGGTGTCGAGATTGAATGGTCTCTAGACGAGAGTACAAATTTTCTCTGGTCTGACGGCATCACTAACTTTAATATTAATCGATAAAAAGACATTTTTGACGTACCTAAATTGTCTTAGTACATAAATAATTTTATTAAGCAGCCATTTGATTCCGTCATCTTGGATTCGTACCAAAATTGTACCACTTGTTTCCAACAGAATACTTGATTTTTGTACAAAATATGAGACACGTTGGATAAGTAGTTTTTAATAAAATTTTTTGACCATTTCACTAGGCTGCCATTTTATTTCGCCATATTGGATTTTTACCAGGTCATCCACATATGATTCCTAATTTTTGACAAAAATTTTAAGTCAATCGGATAAGTAATTTTAGCTATGCTACGAACAGACAGACCGACGGAGCTGAGAAAACATGATTTTCGTCATCTAGGGCCCTGAAACGTAGGGATCTGAAAAAATCTCAGTGGGTGATTTTTTCACGATTACAATACTTCCCTTTTTCGAGGGGCGTATATTTTAATAGGAGTTTATTATTATGCATTTATTATTTGTACACTTTCATGCTTCAATTATATGTATATAAACTGTGTTATCTATACGTAGTGGAATTTTGTACGAGAGAAGTTCTGCATAAAGGCAAATTCACCGATTTTAACATTTTTTTCAACTACAAAAAATGTCACTTTGGAGCGTGTCACCCAGTACGATTGGCTGGAGAAAACTGAGTATTCACGTGAAAAAGGCAGGGGAAAGTGTTACACCGATTGCAGATAAAGGTCCTTAAGATAATGTAATTCAAAGCGTTAAAGAATAACGCCTATTTTTTATTCTTATATAGAAGGGATGTATGAGAATGATAATTGTGAGTCTCAGCTATTGCCACAGATAAAAAGGTGTATGCTATTTAAGGAGAAATATAATAGAGAAGTTATACCTCTTTTAGGTTCGCATTCTACTGCTCTATACAACTTCGGTGATATTCAGGTTTATTACATTACCTGTGTGATCCATTGTAATGACCAGTTTTTATGTGTCATGTATCTTGTATTATCTTACCGTATGTAAATACTTTTAGAGCACTGGCTTATTTTTTTCAGTTCAATAGTACCCAATTTTTAGTCTTTTTGTCAAATCGATTTAACTTTTATGAAGAGCACCTTTTTTGGATGCGAATTTTGAATTTTAAAAGCCCGTCTTTTCTATACTTTGCAAACGATTTTTCAAAAACTTTCTTATTTCTTGTGATAAACCGGATGGTCAATAAAGTCATGTAAAAATTCAAAAAGTATGAGGGTTTTTCATTTAAAAAAAAAAAAAGGTTATACTAATATTTCTAAACGTTTTAGTTAGTTTTTTAATTACGAGAGTTTGGCAGGAGATACTCTCCTCACCAAAAGCTTAACGCATTTCGATGAACTTTTCAGACTTCGAACCAACCATGACCAACGCACTTTTCTTCGGAGCTTAAATATTTTGAAATGTGATAAAACCAACCATGACCAACGCACTTTTCTTCGGAGCTTAAATATTTTGAAATGTGATAAACCGACAAGAAACAAGAAATAAACACTTTTGTAAAATAGGACATATGATTGTTTTGTGAAGTGTATGTGTTTGTCCTGCTCGAAAAATTAACTATTTGAAGTTCAAATCAATATGTTGAAAAAATTGTATTTGTTTACCGATTATCATACAAGATAATTAGTTGTTAGCAGTATACTTTCCAAAATATGGAAAATATTCTTTAAATTTTTTTTGGGCCTAATATTTTTACGGTTTTATAGATTTAATAGCCTTTTTATAAATAATAGTTTAGTCATTTTGTCCGTATGGTATTAGTTTCCTTATAATATTATGTCGTAACTAATGATTACCTTTGATCATCTTGCTTTTTAGTATCCATATTTTTTGAAAATCTCATGATCAACCGGAAATAAAATCATGATTTTACTTCACATTTAGTAGTACTCCAGCTTTGAAGATTTTATGTAGCCCTCACGACTGCTAAAATTGGTCCTTTTTCTTTAAATCGCTTTTTTTCTCTGTCTGATGTTATTTTCCCAGGTGTTTTATATATAAAATCAATCAATCAATCAATTCATTATTTTTATATTCATTATACTGAGCATCGTCTTTAGTGTACTTGGAGTAAAGAAATCAACTTTCAAATTCAATAAAAATTAATCGCTTCAGTAGTTGCTGCATTGTGCGCTGCCTTATATGTGCAATTTGTAAGTAAAAACTAATTATCCAATTTTTAGGATTCCCCCTTTCAAATTGATTCTGAAACTTAAAAAAAAACAATTTTTTGTATAATTATTACAAACTCCGTTCCCGGATTTCAATCAATTATCTCAGAAACTATTTTAGAAAAAACCAATAGAACAATTTTTGTGCAGGATATCTTGACCTTCATTTTACACCTTTACATAATTGCTCTCTTTAATTTGCTAATGGTATATATTGCCAATAAAATGAATTCTTATATCTTTTTTGCATTTGAGGAGCTCTTAAAGAGCTACAATAAGAATAAATCGGCCTGCGTTATAATTTTCCAGAGATCCTTTACTATAAATGTGACATTTTTAAAATTAATCTGACATTTATTTTTCAGATAAAATATTCCTTTAAGTTACACCGTCCATTCGGAGTAAAAGTTTTTGTGCGGGTTTTACGTGGGTTTTCCTTTAGAAAATCTTCGGGAAAACCAACGCTAAGCCCAGTTGTGGACAGTGAATTTGAGGGAACGCTGGTTTGATCTAGATCCGCGTCTGTACACTAATTTTGGATCTTGGTTTAAATATTTAAATGTAAATTATATATAAAAAATATATATTATTTAACGTCCTGAAACTTACCTCAATGGTTCATAATTTCAGGGATGGAAAAAGGGGAATCCGTAGAAACAAATTGTCCAATTAAGTATTCTGTATGTAGCGAAGTAATTTTAGGGCACGACTATATATCACGTTATAAGTACGAATAACGCGAAAAAATATTGGCTAGCCAAATCACTTTAGTAAATGAGTGCCGTCAGTACTATCGGGACACTGGTCGTTCGGTTTTCGGTAAATTTTATGCTTGACTTCCTCCCTTTCCTCTTCTCTCCATATCTCGTTCAATCTCCATAAATTTGTAGAGGGACAAAAAGGGTCAAATAAGCAAAGGAATAGACAAGGAAGGATATAGGAAATGTATTGAGCGTCTCAAGACATTATTATATAATGAAATTTTAGTATGTAAAAGTAAATAATATTTTATTATACCAGGGCAGTCTAAAATTTAATGTATTGAAATATATATGTTAAAAAAGTAAATAAGCCCAATATATTAAACTATTTCCCAATTATAATTCATTTTAAATAAAAATTCCCAAATAAAAATGTAAAATAAAAGAAAGTAAATGGGAACGAACAATTCCCACCCCCCTGAAAATACCTAAGGTATTTTCTGAACTTAATTTAAAGGTAAAGGACATAGTTTTACTAAGGGCCGTTTAAATGAACCCTTAGCGGTCCTGACAACTGCTACTCTGCATATATTATCAGAACCCGAAATAAGTTCGGTAATTCTACCTAAAGACCACTCTAGAGGAGAAGTATTTTCATTTTTTATTAATACCATTGCGCCGCTTGACGGTTTTGGTAAATCAGGTAAATGCCATTTGGCTCTTTGAGTTAATGTATGAAGATATTCATTTTTCCACCTTTTCCAAAAATCGTTTTGCATACGTGTTAATAATTGCCAGCGAGACAACCTATTTGTTTGTAAGTCTGTATAATCAGTATCGGGAAGTGAATTAAATGGACCTAAAGTTAAAAAATGTGCAGGAGTCAATGCTGTTAGGTCGCTGGGATCCGAGCTGAGAGGGCATAAAGGACGTGAATTCAAGATTGCTTCTATTTGAATAAGCACAGTATTCAATTCCTCATAAGTCAGTACTTGAAGACCGATTACTTTTTGCAAATGAGTTTTTATTGATTTTATATTAGCCTCCCAAAGACCACCCATATGGGGGGCCGCGGGTGGATTAAAGTGCCACCTAATAGCTTCCTTTTCTGCTACTTCGGAAAATATTTTATTTATATAATTTTTTGCACCTATAAAATTTGTTCCGCAATCCGAATAAACATTTTTGCAAAGCCCACGTCGACCTATCAGACGCCTAAACCCGGCTAAAAAACATTCCGTAGAAAGCTCGGAAAGTAATTCTATATGTAAAGCTTTCGTGGCGCAACACACAAACAAACAAATCCAGGCCTTAGTAATTTTAGCATGACGCAATTTTCCTAGTTTTATATGGTATGGCCCCGCTAAGTCAACATCAATATTCAAAAAAGGACGCGCTTGCCTTACACGAAAATTAGGTAAATTACCCATAGGGGGTTGAAAAGTACTAGGACGCGTTTTCCAGCATGGAAGGCACTTGGAAATTATGCTCCTTATTAATTTTTTGGCAGAAAAAACCCAAAAATTTTGTGCTAACAAATAACCAGTTGTTTGTATACCTGCATGTAAGTTTACAAGATGAATCTCAGTAATAATTATAGTAGTAAGAATTGAATTACTGGGTAAAAGCAAAGGATAATTTTGATCAAACTTTAAATTTGAATTACACAGTCTACCACCCACACGAAGCATTTCGTGATCATTCAGAAATGGATTTAGACATCTAAATTTTTTAGGTAGCGTTTCATTGTTTTTTAGTCATAAAATTTCTTGTCTAAAATGAGCATGTTGAACATGTTTGACTAGTAATAATAGAGCATAATTCAACTTATGAAACGTTAGATTTTTTAGCCGTAATTCAGGAGTAAGTTTTCCTTTTTGTAATTTGCCATTTTTTATATTTTGTACAAAGCGGATTATATAAGCAAGTATTCTCTTAATTTTATAAAGTACAGAAAATCTTTGTAGTAAAGTATCAAATATATTTATTAGGGTAATATTAGTGGTTAAAGTAATTTTTCGCTGTTCTAGCTCAGCATTCGAAGCTATTGAGTTAGAAGGCGATTTTAAGTCCCAGGATTATCTGGGTCTTAAAAGAAACTGAGGGCCAGTCCACCATAAAATAGAGTTTATAAGCTCCGACGGAAAAAGCCCTCGCGAGCCACAATCAGCTGCGTTTTCTTTAGAAGAAATGTGGTACCATTTATTTGGGGGTAAAATTTCCTGAATAAATGCGACTCTGTTTGCCACATATGTTTTCCATGTGTGGGGAGAACTTTTAATCCAGGAGAGCGCGACCATATTATCGCTAAACGCAAAAATGTCTGCAAATATAATTTTATTTTGATAAACTTTAATAACAAATTTAATTAATTTTGCAAGTAGTACCGCGGAGTTTAATTCTAGCCTAGGCAAAGATACTGTTTGAAGGGGAGCTACCTTGGACTTTGCATAAAGAAAATATGTTTTTACTGAGCAGTTTTTATAAACAACCCTTATGTATGTAATTGCACAGGTACCCTTAATTGAGGCATCGCAAAAGCCAATCAAATTACATGATTCCATATTGCATAGGTCTACTTGATGCGGTATGACAAAATTCGAAAGTTTAATAAGATCTGTTTTAAAGTTGTTCCATTTATCGACAATGTCCTGTGGTGGACTATCGTCCCATCCTAAGCCCAGTGTCCATAAATTTTGTATAAGCAGTTTCATAAAAAAAGTGACAGGTGTTAAAAAACCCAGTGGATCAAAAGTTCTAGCAAGCTCTGAGAGCATGGTTCTTTTAGTGCAATTTGATTTGATATATGTAAAAGAATAGTTAAAAGCATCCCTTGTAGGGCTCCATTTTAAGCCTAAAATTTTCAGTGTAGAGTCCCTTTCAAGATCAAAGGAATAATCAATATTTTGTATATGTGTATCAGGTAACCCTTCTAATAATGTTTTATTATTAGCAGCCCATTTGCGCAGTTCAAATTTTCCTCTGCTAAGTAGCTCTATAAGTTGATTTCTCATAGATATGGCGGTTTTAAGGTCATCATGACCAAAAGAACAATCATCAACAAAAGTTTGAATAAAGACTAGCTAGATGCAAAAGCGTACGAATTGCCAAATAGGGCGAACAAGCAACCCCAAAAACCACAACATTTAATTGAAAGTCTAAAACTGGGCTTTCAGGTGAGAAGCGCCATAAAATACGTTGATATTTTCTTTGTTTAGGTTCTACCCATATCATACGAAACATTTGTCGAATATCAGAAATCATTACATATTTATGTATACGAAAATAAAGTAGAATTGCAATTAAGTCGCGTTGAAGCTTAGGTCCCGTATATAATGCTTGATTTAAAGATATTTTTTCGTACGCACGACTACTTGCATCAAAAACTACTCGCACAGGGGTCGATGTGGAAACCGGAATGATGGGCAATATAAAAACTGTCATTCCGAAATTGTGGACTTGGAGGCTGCACTTGCTCCATATGTCCACATTCCAGATATTCTTTTATGACGTCACTATAAGCGCAGTGCAATTTTTTGTCCTTTGCAAGGCGATTTTCTAGTGACAGAAATCGGCGCATCGCCAAAGAACGCGTATCGCCGAAATCAGGGGCATTGATTTTAAATGGTAATGAAACCGTGAAACTCTTGTCAGTATTGTGTTTAGTAGTACTTAAAAAATAATTTTCGCAAAAATCATCTTCAGGTGACATAGTTTTAAACTCGGGGATTTCTTCAGATTGCCAAAATAGTTTTAAAGTGTTATCTAACCTATCATCTGTCGAAAACGTTGTAAAGAAAGTTTTTACATTAGGTGATATGTACGAGGTTTCCGCAAGAGGTACTTTTCCCATAATTATCCACCCGAAAACTGTATTAATGCACGCGGGTTGATCAGGCCCTACAATAATACGTCCGTCTTCTAGAATAAATGGGAAAATTTCTGCACCAAGCAATATCTGAATTTCACCCTTTTTATTAAAAAGAGGGTCAGCGAGTTTAAGGCCACTTAAGTACGAAAATTTATCTATAGTAAAATCTGCGACCGGCATATTTTCGCAGATTTTTTCAATTACAATAAATTCCGCATTGAAATTTTGTACATTATTTTCTAACGGGGAAAAGGAGCAGGTAACGCCTGATTTAGCAGGCATGCACATTTTTTCCAGACCTTGTAAAGTAATAGCAATGTTATATTTAGGTAAACCTAACTTATCCGCAAATTTTTTTAAAATAAAGCATGATTGGGCACCGGGATCAATAACGGCTCTAGCCGTGTGTAAATTTCCAAAGGCGTCTCGTATATTTAATAAAACAGTAGATAGCAATACCTCATGGTTATCCTTGGTTAGCATACCAATATTAACCACTCGGCTTCCAACGTCGGAGCTGACAGTATTCTGAGAATTATTTTGTAAATAATGTTCACCATTATTAGGCAAAAAATGTAGTAAAGTATGATGCGTTTTTTTACAAAAGCGACAACGTTTTTGAGAAGTGCATTTAGATGTAGTATGCTGATCAGCTAAACAATTTATGCAAGCTTTTTTATTTTTTATAAAATGAAATCGTTCGGAAGCACTTTTGTCTAAAAATGTAGGACAGTTGTAAATTACATGAGTACCCTTACAAAGGAGACACACGTCCGATTTAGCGCCATCGCCCTCAGATTGTACAAGAAAAGCATTCGAGTTTCGTGGGTTGTTTAAAAATTTATTTCGGTCCTGATTACCTTTAGGGGCATACTCCTTGGGTCTTGAACAAAGAGCAATTGTTTCCAATGCATTGCATTGTTTCATTAAAAATTCTTTTACATTTTTATAAGTAGGCATATTATTAGAAGCGTGCTGTTGTTCAAAAGCCCTTCTTGAACTCGAATCTAAACAATCCAGCAGCATATTCGTAATTATAAAATCCCAACTATTAATATTATATGACATCATTTTAAGAGCCTCTAAGTTTTCAGTAAAAGTATCGAGCAAATTTCTTAATGACTGAAAATTTTCTTTTGTAACTGGTGGGCAATTTTCAATTGCCTTCCAATAATTGACTGCTCTAAGTCTTTTATTATCGTATCTATCTTTAAGAGTATTGTAAGCAATAAAATAGTTATCAGAAAGCAAAGGTATATTTTTTATTAAAGCAAGAGGAGGTCCAGAAAGCTTGGAAAGCAAATAATTAAATTTTTCAACATTGGATAATGTTCGACTGTTATGCACTAATGCATCAAACATCTCAATAAATGTAGGAAATTTTTGAACATCCCTGTAAATTGAAATAAGTCAATTTTTGGCAGGCATGAAGACCCATTACTAGAGAGTAAAGCCGGTAAAGTTTGATTTATGGAAGTAGAAGCCAAAGTAGAGCTAGTTCTTTGTAATTGTTCTTTTTCAGTAATAAGTTCATTGTATGTAACTTCAATATCTAAATAACGGCAACTAAAATTATCCAGACATTTGGTTTCCTGATTTAATTTATCATTATTTCCTGCTAGAGCAACCACAATAGAGTTGTGATACTTTTCGAAGTCCTTATGAAGCTTCTTTAAATTTTTATACGACAATTTAAATTTTGTAAGGTTAATTTTTGTAGGATCTAGCTTTGCGTCGACCGCACATTTTTCAATTAATAATAACTGATCAATAACGACTTGCCTAAGGGCACTTGCACGAGATATTTTTTCATCGCTAGAAAGTACCATTTTAAAAATGTAAAAATATACAACTACAAATGATCTCGAAAAACTCAATAAATGAATTTAATTTTTACGTAGGAAATCGCAACTACCAACTAAAACCTGAAAGGAAGCTTGGTTTCACAAAAAACAAATACCTTAACTTTTTGAGCAGGCTAGCAGTTGTCGGAATTTAACCTTAACAATTTTATGTTTATTTACTAGTAACAAACTTACTTACTTATGTTATACCCAGAATTTTATTAATTTGTAAAACTTTTAAAAACAATTATAGTAAAAAGCATTTGATGTAAAAGGTATTGCAAATATTTATATTTTTAAGTTATGTAAAAAATTTATATTTTTTTTTTAGTTATGTAATTTTATCAGTTAGAAAACTGCCTGGTAGTTCGTACAAGATCCAATATCAGTAAATTTAGAACTGGATCCAGATATAAACCGAAAAAATCCGGGTCGGAGGATCAATAAAAGTTTTTGTGAGTGTTTTACGTGGGTTTTCCTTTAGAAAATCTTCGGGAAAACCAACGCTAGGCCCAGTTGTGGACTGTGAATTTGAGGGAACGCTGGTTTGATCTAGATCCGCGTCTGTACACTAATTTTGGATCTTGGTTTAAATATTTAAATGTAAATTATATATAAAAAATATATATTATTTAATGTCCTGAAACTTACCTCAATGGTTCATAATTTCAGGAATGGAAAAAGGGGAATCCGTAGAAACAAATTGTCCAATTAAGTATTCTGTATGTAGCGAAGTAATTTTAGGGCACGACTATATATCACGTTATAAGTACGAATAACGCGAAAAAATATTGGCTAGCCAAATCACTTTAGTAGATGAGTGCCGTCAGTACTATCGGGACACTGGTCGTTCGGTTTTCGGTAAATTTTATGCTTGACTTCCTCCCTTTCCTCTTCTCTCCGTATCTCGTTCAATCTCCATAAATTTGTAGAGGGACAAAAAGGGTCAAATAAGCAAAGGAATAGACAAGGAAGGATATAGGAAATGTATTGAGCGTGTCAAGACATTATTATATAATATAATGAAATTTTAGTGTGTAAAAGTAAATAATATTTTATTATACCAGGGCAGTCTAAAATTTAATGTATTGAGATATATATGTTAAAAAAGTAAATTAAGCCCAATATATTAAACTATTTCCCAATTATAATTCATTTTAAATAAAAATTCCCAAATAAAAATGTAAAATAAAAGAAAGTAAATGGGAACGAACCACGGAGTGTTTGTACTCCTTTTAATAACCAAGTCCCAATGGACGCCTTCCCCAACTTCGTTTGTTTTTCGCGTTTGCCATTTACGTAGGCTTTTTCCCCGAGTTCCCTGAACACATTTTGATATATTTTTGAGTGATTGCTCCTGCCGGGTTTTTCATCAGTTAATGGTTCGCATTTTATTCACTTTCTCAACTGTCGCCATTTTAATTTACATAAAATATATGATAAAAGGTAATATAAATTAATAATTCGGAATATTTTTTTTTAATTAAGATAAAATAACACAGCTGATGTTACATGTTTAATAGGCCAGTTTTAAGAGACACACGTTTAATCTAAACATTAGACAATTTAGCATGAAGAGGTTTATGGATTGGTGGATTCATTTACATGTAAATTGAGAGAATCTAAAAATAAACCGAGAATTCAGAGCGAGAGAGTTAGTCAAACAGACTAAAAAAGTGCGATTTTTCACATTTTGCACTATATCTGCTTTTAACAGCAAAGAACATGAATGTTTGTAGAATTCGATGCAATAAATAATAATATTAATAATAACAACATTATTATTATTGACAAACAAACATCTTTTTTGGCTTTTTCGCAACTAGATTAAAATATTTAACTTTAAATTAATTAAAACAAGTATTTAATAAAATTACATACCTCAACATGTAGACTAATCTGTCTACGGAATGTTTCGATCCATAATATAAACAATATTGTTTAAACAAGCATAAGAAATTGTCATTCACCTTAAGTTAAATGACAATTGTGCAAATGTGTTAATAGATAAAACTATGCATAATTTGGAGCAAAAAAAGTCTTATATGTTTAACAGGGATTCAAGAACTGCTTTGGCGTTTCAGACATTTTAAAATTTACAGTTTTTTTAAAAAGGCGGAAACATTGTAGCTTCACTGTCTGAATGTTGCACAAATAGCATTTTCGAAAGCTAATTAGATTAGATCAGTAGATGTAGTATATTAAATTTTTGTCGCCGTCTTATTTATTTTTTTAAACCAGAAAAACAATACTTTTGAATAAATACAGTATAACAAATTACTTAACAACATATTTTTTTTAAATATTCCATGTCTTACACACTAACGAAAACTACATGCCCGGCAACAGCGAATCAAGATTTTTACAAACCACCCAGTACACTAATGTCTTTCATAACTGCAAAAAGAAAATTAGTTCGCTGGAATTACGTTCTTTTTCTCGTACGTATTGATAGTGATAGAAATATTTTATCGTTCTTATAAATTGATGCAGCTCCCTACACCAGATTTTAAATGTAGCACGAATCTCAACGCTCAAATCAGGTCCAAAGTAATATTTTTGTACGTTTACCGTAGCGGTGTGCGGCGAATAAAATTTATTCCGAGTTGCCGGATTGTACCTTTTGAAATATGATTCATTCAATGGTTAAATATTTTTTTAAATATTGCAACTACTTTAAACAAGAACTTTAATTGTTGAATTAATAGCCATTTAATTATTAGTTTTGGTTGGTTCTTGTAAAGAATTAATCACAAAATATAAATTATGACATACATACGAGATTGATTATATGATTACATGAACATAAAAATGCATTATTTCTAGCTAAAGGTAATTAATATGTTACACATTCTAAAACGTTTGCCATCTTTGATATCTGGTGGCATAACACATAAACCAAGTTAATAAATAAACGTCGGATAGAATTCTGTGTGTTGTGGATGCCAAGTTGCTAAATTTATTTTTAATATAATCTATACAAATTATGTAAGAAAAATGGAATAAAGCTTTGTTGTTGTTTTCCCAATTTTATATCATTAAATATATTTGTAGTTGTTGGTTCATTTGATGATATTTTTTGATTGTAGGTATAGGCACGCTTTTTTGTTTTGTAAAACTGATGTTATTTTAAGTTTTTTTTTCATAGTTCTGTGCCATAGATCGAACAGATTAATGTGTTCTTTTTTCTCACTTTAGGTTTGGTTAGGCTAGGCTTCATATGCATCGTACGTTAGTAGCGAAATGCATTACTGTCGGAAGACAAGGGTAACAAACATTTTAAGCTCCATACAATAACGTAAGTTTGGCAACAATGTAGGATAGCCCTTCTCAAAAGGGTCATAATAAGGAGTTTTCTTATCGAAATGTAGTGAAACTGTCGAACTTCTTTTGTTCTTTATAACAGAAAAAGTGGTTCATCCATTTATGATTTTCTCTTAAAATTGAAAGAAGATAAACTTTCTATTTTATATTAAAGAAAATTCAAATTCCATAGAACTAATTAAGACCCGTTTTTGATAATAAAATGATTGTATATTTTATATATTAGCAAATTTTTGAAAATCGTATATAGGATGTTGCAAACGGAAAACTTGAATGCATATTTTGTATAAATACTATCGTACGATGCGCCAGAAAAAAATATAATGCAAAAAAACGTTATACTCCTAACGAAAAAAACAACATACTTTCACTCGGGACATTTTTGCTTCGTCGGTTAATAATAAGTTGAAAATTCGCCTGCCTGATATTCTCTTAAACAGAAAAAGTAAAAGTTTTAAAATAATCCTCAAAATGCGTAACTTTGCGCGGCCAACTGAGGGCTTAAAGTCAAGTTTTGTAAGTTAGTTTTAAAAAAAAATGTTTTATCATTTTTCTAGATTTATCAGGGTGGCACTGCCTCGGCCTCCCTCATGTATAAGCGGCTTTCATTAACACCATCAAGAGCTCATACATTTAAAGGAGATTTAAATAATATAGTTTGTTATTTTTAAAATTAATTTATATAATTGGTAATCCGAGAACTTCATCTAAATTAATAAATAATAAAAATAATAAAATTAAATAATAAAAAATAAAAATGACTGGTAATTTCATTTTTATGCAGATTAGATTATTTATATTTCGTTCAATACTAGAGTTTCGGTTAAAAGCAAAATATTGGAAAGGATAGATTTATTAAATTTATGCAGAATGCATTGGCAATTATTGGAAAATTTGTCGAATTTTAAAATGGACTGGATCGTTTATTTCATTTCAAGTTATAAATATTAAAGGGTTTTATTTCATTCCACTATATATTCTGTACTATGTAATGGCCTCAATAAAAATGTCAAAATGAGGTAAAACTAAAACACATCCAAAATATTCTACGAATATTTTTACCCCACTCTTTTAATGAAAAAATTGCGTGTCGAAAAGATAAATTTTTATATATGGACATTAACGGAGAATCATAGCAATGGCAACTCTTAGAATCATTGGGGACCATTGTTTTTTCTCCTCCAAGACGCCCCGCATCAAGAGACTTATTTTCACTTAAGTGGCGCTTAAGTAAAGCACCCCTGAGGTTATACCTCGGCGCCTATCCTGCAGTATGAATTCTTGCCAAGTTTAATCCTATGCAAGTGATACTTCACTAGTCAGTGTCTAGTTAAGACCTCGGTAGTATTTCGAAGTTGACTTTGGCTCAATTTGAAGAACCTGTTAGTCTCAAAACGGTTAAAAAGGCCAGATCTTCTACTGTCTGAGTTCTACCAATGTGTGTCATTTTGCACAAAACAGTTTGACAGTGCAATTCCCATCTTCATAATTCAGAGTTCAATCTCGAGTTCGGTTTTCGACCTACTAGACACAATTTTTATATATAAATCTTGTTAATCGTGTCGCATCGATTGGAAAATTGCTCATATATAGCTCATTGGACTTGGTTCAGTTTGACGTTACCAGTATAAAGTAATTCTTTTGGGATACACAAATTATTCCTCACTATCCGGAGCAGTTACTTGAACCCTTAATATTTTGGGCTCAATTTAAAAATCTATTTATAATTGACAATTATAGTTAACATTATACCTTATATATATTTCTTTTTAATAACGATGCTTTTCGATATCACACTTTTATACGCGCGGTACCAGTCACTTTTGTGTTAACAAATCCTGAAATATTTTTAACGAAAATATTATACTCCACTGAGATTTTTCGGAATTGTCTCTTGTATTTTTTACTTTCCTCGTAAAAGGTTGTTATTGTAAAAAAATCACCCTCCCTCAGATCTTAACATTTCAGTGTCCCTAGCTGCCGAAACACATGTTTTCTGAATTCTGTCGGTCTGTCTGTCTGAATGTCTCTTCGCGGCATAGCTAAAACACTACTTACCCGATTGACTTCAAATTTTGGTCAAAAATTAAGGATCATATGGAGGTTACCTGGTCACATTTTGGTAAAAATTTGATATTGAGAAACAAAATGGCGGCCTAGTGAAATGTTAAACAAATTTTATTAAAAAATGTCTTCAAAAAAATTCAAATTTTGGACAAACATCAAAGTATTATGTTGTAATAAACTGGTAAAATTTTGGTACGAATCCAAGATACCGGTGCAAACTGGCAGCTTAATAAAATATTTAAAAATTCAGCCTGAAAAAACTACGTAATGGATTGATTTCAAATTGTGTGCCACAACTAATTGTGGTATAGGATCAGTTAGGAAAATTGTGGTACTAATCCAAGAGGGCCCAAGAAAATGACGGCCAAATAAAATAGTTGTAATCGTGAAGAAAATCATCCAGGTTTTACACATCTTACATTACTTTATCGGGTAAAATTTTGAAACGAACCATGATAGCGGAACAAAATGATGGCTCAATAAAATATTTGAAAATTCGGCTTGAAAAACTACTTAATGAACTGATTTCAAATTTTTTGCGGTAACTAATTATGATATAGAGATGATTTAGTAAAACTGTAGTACTAATTCAAGATGGCCGAACACCATGGCGTCAAATAAAATTTTTCTTATATGAAAAAAAAAATCACCCTCTCAGGTTTTACATATCTTCAGGTTTTAGCGCCCTAGATTCTAACAAAATATGTTTTATGAATTCCGTCGGTGCGTCTGTCGGTTTGTATGTTTGTTTGTCAGTTTGCGGCATAGCTTAAAAACTTCTCATTAGATTGACTTTAAATTTAAGATAAAAATTAAGGGTCATATCATAATCAGATGGCGGCCTAGTGAAACGTTAAGAAAATATTACTAAAAAACTAATTATCGAATTAACCTCAGATTTTGCACAAAAATCAAGTGTTACATAAGAATGAACTGGTAACATTTTGGTATAAATATAAAGTAGCAAAACAAAATGGCGGCCTAATAAAATATTTAAAAAATCAGCCTCAAAAACTACTGACTAGATTAATTTTTAATTTTGTATAAGCATTAAGTGTGATATAGAGATAAACTTGTAAAGGTGTGTTACGAATTTAAAGTTGGTGGTCAAATATTTTTTTTTAAACAACGTAAGAAAATATTATTCAATTGACTTTAAATTTGATAGAAAAATTAAATGTGATAAAGGGATAAACTGGTACGAATTCAATATTATGTAACAAAATCGCTGTGTGTCAATGTAAAAACTACTTACTGAATTTATTTTAAATTATCCACAAAAACTGAGGTAGAAACTGATAAAATATTGGAAGGAATCCAATATGGTGGAACAAAATGGCGCCCAATAAAAATGTTTAAAAAGACAACATATATGTGTTCCTCAATAACGATGTACTGAACTAAATTGGACCACAAATATTTATAACGAGGGAAGTTCCAGCTAAAGGAAATTTTTCGATTTTTTCTATTATCTACGTCACATGTATGCTACTGATGAAAGCAGAAACCAGAAATTCAAACGATTCCTAGAATATTAAAGAAAAGTTAATTTACAACTATGTCACTCTCTATCTGAAGAACGAATGGTTTGCGAAACTTCATTAATTTGAAATTGGTATCATATTTTTATATCTATTAAACAGTTTATACTTATTTATAAACTCTACATATTAAAATGTCTGCAGTTTGTTCGGTCTGTTATTCCCAGATATTTCAATTACTGTTACTGACAGAGGTATTTCCCTCATCTCATAATCTGCTAGTCTTGTAGGGTATAAAGGATGCCATTTTTATTCAATGTCTATATAACAACTTTAAAAGGGTAACATTTTTTATTGCACCGCAATAATTATATTCTCGTGAATCTTTTTTTTACTTGTGTAAACTTGGTCAATTTATTTGCTAAGTTATCTCTAAGTTAATTCTACGATGCAGAGGACACCAATAAATATTCAACAAAGTTTTAGCATTTTTAAGCTTAAATGTGTAAATAAGTTTAAAGAAAACTGTCTAAAATATGCAAGACTTTTTTAGATTAATCGTATATGCTATGTGACAGCGGAACGGAGTTCGTTAATATTTTAAATCGTTGCCTATCTCACACTCCGAAATTATTATTTAGAGATCTATTTTTCGATTTACACAAAAAATTTAACGCCAGTTAGTTCGAAATATTATAAATTATCAACTGGCCTTGGAATAAGCTGAGAGCTATAACAGCTTAGTGAAGAAAGAAGCAGAAGTAAGGGCCAAGGGTAAGTATAAAAATACGTTCTAGATCTTATAAATTCTAACTAGATCTCAAGGCCTTCCCTGTCGACTTAAATAAGCCGTATCATCAACCGTGAAGAGTTCACTTTAACTTTTCTTAAAACAGATTTTCTTCTAAGATTATAGAGAACCTGATATTGGTTTTAGAAACAAATCAAGTAATATTTAGGTTGTGTTGTAACCAAAACAACGAAGCAACTATATTCATTTTATGTGCGTTTAGTATGACAAAATAAAGAGGTTATTTTTTTATTGTTGGTATTTTTTTATAACAAACCCGACACTAAGATGCTGTCGCCGGAGTGACGAGTTGCTTTGGATTTTTGTTTGTGTTCTGCCGGCGCGTGTCTAAAGTCAAGACACCCCCCTTAACTTTTGGTTAATTTTTTTAAGTTTCAGTAAGACAACATAAACCAAATTTTAAGCAAGAAATGACAGATAAAATTGTTGAACAGACAGTTGGAACGTCATTTTGAAAAAAAAATAGAAAAGGGGTCGAGTAATACCTTATTTAGAAGGTCTTTTCATCTGCATTTCATCCTCAAAATTTGTTGTTGCTCTCATTTTGCCAAACAAAATAGCGCCTAGTCAAAATTAGGAAATCCTTTAAAAAAACATTTTAGTTTAAATTTATTTATTTTGGCTTGATTGGCAGCAATTAAATTATTATTATTTGTTATTACTAAAAATGCAATTTATTGAAGTCTGTGTCCTGTATTGAAATAACAAAATAAAAACAGTGCGCGTGTAATGTCCCCTTCCACTTTCGAATAGATCTCTGTATTGCCATGAAATTTGAACCATATTTGAGCAACAAACAGTGACAAATAAAAATATCAAACTGATAGCAAAATAATTTTGCATTTCATTCAAATGAAATTAAGTACAATGTAGGCATTGTTGCCAAAGCGACGATGGGATATTTATTTATTTTTATTTTGTTTTAATTTACCTAATGTTGGTTAAGCTTTCCAGATCGTCCAATTAAGAGAAAGAACTTAAGGAGGTTGGTTCAAAAATTTCAAACCACTGGAAGTATCCTTGATGCAAAAAGAACAGAAAGGCCCCCACTACCAGAAGAGGAAAAAAATCAAATATTAGCGCAAATGGTGGTTAATCCGATACAACCGATATTCGAAAAGTGTCCAAAGAGTTTTGGAAAGTGATAAATGTCATCCTTATAAACTTAAAATACTACATGAATTAACCCAGAGAAAAATAACATCTGAACGACTAAACGAGGACCAGAGTTATTATAGACCCATTTGTTTTAATGATTCTTTCTTGATGGAAAAGTGAATAGACAAAATATTCGGTACTGGAGTGATGTGAATCATCACGTTTTTTGAGAAGACAACTCTCAGTTTTCTCAAAAACCCAACGTTTTGGCAGGTATTTTGGGAAACCACTTGATAGGTCCACTTTTCAATGAGAGAAATTTAACTGGAACGTTATATCTCGAGATGCTTGAAAATGCCGTAGAACATTTGATTATGGACTATGTCGAAGAAAACCCTGGAGAATTTGGCAATATGAAAATTACATTCAAACAAGACGGGGCGCCGCTGCATTATAGTAGGATTGCTAGGGACTATCTGCATGAACACAGTCCTGGACATTGGATTGGTCGTCGTGGCCCAATCGGATAGCCCGCTCGTTCGCCCGATTTGACCCCTATGGACTTTTTTTGTGGGGAATATGTTAAATCGAAGGTGTATATTACACAGCCGGATTCATTAAATGATTTACGCCAGAGAATAATCAATTACACCTAAAATATTCCAGAATGTTCGTGAAGATTTTCACGATAGATTGTACATGTGCCAAGAAATAAGTGACGAACGCTTTCAGCACTTAATTTAATAGTAGTAATTTTAGGTTCTATTATGTTTCGTTTCAATTATTATTAGTTATTGTTGCGTTTCATAAGATCTTGTTTTTTGAGGATTTCCGAGGCTTTGACATTCGTTTGTTTGGGAAATGACAACGATTTGAATATTTTAGGGTGAAATACAGGTGCAAAAACCTTTTCAATATGGCATTATTCGATTTCTTTCCTATTTATTTTTTTTAAATCGCGCCTAGCTGTCAGTTTGACATTTTTATCTGTAATTTTTTTGCTTAAAATTTGGTTTATGTCCTAAAATTTATTATACCAAACGATTCAAAAGTTGAGGGGGGTTCTGACTTTAGACACGCATGATATGTTAAATTGTAGTGAGTCAGATATACAGGCTGTCTAAATAATACATGAAACAAATTTTCACTCACGAAATAGAAAAGTAGCTCTATTCATTTTAACTATAAAAATAAAAGCTATTGCTTTGACTACTAACATTTTGAAATAAAACCCGATCGTTTTTTTTTCTGAAGTTGCGACTTTATTTAAGTTTATCCACAGGCTTGAGATAAGTAAAATTTTTGAAGCAAGTTCTATTACTTTTTGCCTATTGACATTTAACCTATTTCAAAAATAATGGTAACTATGTTGATTTTTACAATAAAACAAAAAGCCTAAAACAGATTACATTTGAGACTACAATATGGAAGTAAAAAAAATGAAATAGTATAAAGTAGATTCCTCAGCTTACCTTAAAAAGGGGCAAGAAAACAAGACCAAGACGTATACGATTTAAGTAAAGTTTACAGTAGATACTTACCATTTTCGTACAAAACTTAATTTTTTAAATTCATATGATAATTAATTTAAACTACAGTCAAAGTAGACAAGTATTGCCATTCGTTTCAAAAGTTGAGTAGTTTATAATACCTTTGTGTTGAAATAATTGTTTCATATGTTAAACTTAAACTGTCAGACGAGATATACACTATATAGACAGCCATTGTGTGTATATACACTTTCATTAACATTTTTCAGGCGGTCGTAACATAACAGAAAATACAACAATTGCGTAATTGAAATAAGCAGAAAATTTCTAGTACTAAGGACTCGAAAAATGCAGTGGGTTTAAATATTTATGGATATTCTAAGTGTTTCCAACTATTATTCGTAGTGTCTCTCGGTATTTTTGGTTAATTTTAGAAATGTTTACATATTTTACCACGTATTTAATTTTGGCTCGTCCTTCGTAATGCGCTTAATAAATGCTTAAACTTTTAGGATTTATTTCTACTAATTGGTAAATAACTTCGTTAAAATACCTATAATTAGGAAGACTTATCAAATTGATCTGAAATGCTATGTGACAGCGAAACCGAGTTTACTAACATTGTAAATCACTGTCCATGTAACACCCACAAAATTTTTCTTCAGTTGAGGCTAAAAATGTTGTAAACGTCAAGCATAGCAAAACATAATATACATAACCAAATGAACTTCGAACAAACTGCAAAGGGCCGCAGACATAAGTTGCGCTTTAGATACCATAAAAGTAAGTGGCTATCAGGGCTCTTCTATACGAAATCTGACCATATAAGCCATATACAGCCGATTTTCTCTAGAAATATAGAGGATGTGATATTGCCAGCAAGTAAGTTGCAAACCATATTAAGTTCGGCTTTGTACTAAAGAATGCATTTTATGACATCACATGTTTCATTTAAGAAGCATCATTAAAAAGACAGATATGTTCGTCCGATTAACACGCAAAAGGGATTTATTTTTAATATATGTAAGATCAGTTGAAAGTTACATATTGTTTTAATGTATGTACATGTGTACAGAGTTTCAGAAATTCTGTACGAGTTGGATTTAGTAAATTATCATTTTTATCAAAACGCCGAGAGTCTATTTCGATTGATAAATAAATATAATTGTTACCAAATTAGTCCATCGATCATTTTGT
Organism: Kuschelorhynchus macadamiae; assembly: GCA_030620095.1. Lineage (NCBI taxonomy): Eukaryota > Metazoa > Arthropoda > Insecta > Coleoptera > Curculionidae > Kuschelorhynchus > Kuschelorhynchus macadamiae. Next base: position 835,439 of record JAUTXW010004879.1, read on the forward strand.
TATCTAACCCGACAGAAAATAAAATGACACTACACTATTCAGCAACAGAACTTTGGAAACGGTAAGTAAAATTAAATGTATTCTGTTTGTTTTTTTTGAGAATGTTTTAATGTGTGTACAATAAGACATTTTTAATTAATAGAATAAAAGTGAAACAAATATTTTGATTATTCAATTAATGTTGACATTTACCTGGGTGGAAAGTGACATTTATCCGGGTGGAAAGTGATCACTTTCCATCCAGGTGTCACTTTCCATCCGGATGAATGCCAAAGTCGGAAATATGTTTCTTTCAAACTTTAAAAATATGAGAAATGTCAACATTACATACGTGGTTGTAAATAAAAATATTTAAAAGGCTCATAAAGAGGTGATGATTTACACCGTCATGACCTGAGAAACAGGAGTCAATTCTTATTTTATAATTTTCAGATGTAATTATAAAGCCACCTATATATAATTATAAACCGTAACATATTCTATAAAGCGATTTATTTGTAGGCTATTTTCCGGTAGTCGATTTTTAATTAAATCCATTATGCGATAATTTCTAATTCAATAAATACCACGCGCCAATTTACCCAGGCATGAAAATTTAATAAAATAAATTTATCATGTATTCATGCAATCGATTAAATTTCAGTCTATCGACATATTGTTTCGAATATTACGGTTATTGAATTTAATAATGCGTTGTTTAAACACTATTTTAATGGGCAGTGAAATCTATATAATTTTCACACCACAAAGAAGAGGATACATGAATAAATTCCTATTTGTTCTTTTTGATGACCATGATTCCAAGCTATAAATCTCATCTATGTCATAGATGAGATACTTCATAAAAAAAACAATAAACCCAAAAATGTTAGGGGCAGATACAGTGACGTGACAAAAGGACCCGCAGGGCTCACCTTGCGGGGGAGCGAGGTCCAGGGGCCCCTCGAACTCGAGCAAGCTTCTTACTTAATAATAAATATAATATATTGCATTCTATAGCGGCAGAAGTTGCTTATACACCATAATTGTCCAAAATCAAATATATTTTGTCTTATCAGTGCCTATTTTGCAGTGTTTTATTCATTTATTTTTGTTACTTCTGATTTTCCTATTTGTATGTTATGTAGTTTTGTAAATATAAAACAGTACCGATGTAGTAACACCGGGTTATAACGGAACTACTGTCCAAGGCGCCATTTTAGAACTTTTAACGACAGATAGATGAAATTTGGTACGGTAATATGCTTGGATTTAGTAAACATATTACATAGGATGGCATGAAATTTACTTAAAATTCTTCAGAAAGTCGAAAGTCCAAAAAAGTAAAACATATAGGGTGTTTCATCTAAAATAACGAAGTTGAGGTCACTTCCAGTTAAACCGGAACCGAATTTCACTTGTCAAATGTCTTTATGTTGAAAGTGTTTAATGTATTCAACCATATTAACGAACCAAATTTCTTCTATCTATAAACCGATCTGAAATGTCACCGTAGACAGTAGTTTTGTTGTCGCCCAGTATAATAATTTCCTTGGTGTAGAGTGTGGAGCCCCGTAACAAAATTACAAGGGGACCTAGACGACTTTGGCAAGCCAGTGGGCTGATATCGTTCCTCCTAAGTCCGCCTATAACAAACTCTTTACACATTTGCATGCCAACGTTCTTCAAGCTGAACTATTCCTGCAAGAGATTAAAAGTAAAGACCCAAGAACATTTACTATTTTAAACACAGTGTTTACTCGCCATACAGGCACGTAGCCAGGAGGGAGTCCTGGGGGTCTGGACCCCCCCCCGAAACTTTAAAAATATGTTGGTATAGGCATGCTTTTTACTAATCTTCCTGAAGTTTGACCGGTTGGACTCTCAACTCCCCGAAATAAATCTCTAGTTTGGACCCCCCTCCCCCGAACTGATCCAAAATAGCTAACATCTAAAGCATAAAACTATAAAGGATAAAATTACATCAATAACAACAAAATTATATAAAAAAAAACAATAATACATCAGTCAAAAAATAAAGATATTCTTTAAATTTCTTAACAAATACACTGAATAGGTCTATGTTACACCTGGATATTAGGTCATCACAATTATGTAACATACACGAACAATAAGTGGGATTAATCAGAAATAATATTAAATTAGTTCTTCTCAGACTGACTGTAATGTAAGCCTATTAACGAAAAAGCAATGAGCATATTCAACGTTGTTCACAATATAATAAACAAATAAAACATGTTGCAGAATACTTTGAACAATAAATCATACTGTAATGTAATACCGTATTAAGGTAATTATTACATTACTTTATCCGGGGCTCCAAATTACAGAAGCATATTCCAAATGTGGACATATAAAAGCAATATATAGCTTAATAATAAAATAATTGGTGCCTAGTATTTCTAATAATAAAATGAAGTGTCTTGTTGAAACTTAAGTTAGTATTTGGCCGAGAAAATATATAGGGAATCCATTTTTTTTAGTTCTATACAGTTCTTATTGTTGTAACTATGTTAGATACAATTTATTTTGCCGATAAAGGTTTCTACTGATATTTTTTTGCATTGAAAACCATGTTTTCATTAAACCACTTTATGACTAAATCATAGTCGCTCGAAAAATATTTGCAGTCAAAAATCCTAATAGATGCAGACAAGCTATTTATGAACACAGCAAATAGTAGAGGTTCAATATTACTGTTCTGAGGCACACAAGGTGTAGCTATGAATTAATCGAAGAGATGGAATTACTGAAAAGATTTAAGAGTACCAGATGATAAACCAATGTTACCCAACTCATCAACGAGTATTCCATCGTCCACCCTGTGCAATGCCCTGGCACATCACAATTACATCCTATTTGTTATTAATTGCTTAAGAGGCAGTGTCAGTTAAAATGCACAAAACGATGAGAGTGAATTTTCCAGAAAGAAAATGAAAATTTTGGGACATATCATTATATATCAGAAATTAAAATATTATAGCTATGTAGCTATATAACTTATTGGCCTTTGGTTTTGAACAAAGCCTTTATTTACCGGCTAATTAACAAAGAGTAACGAGGTTTTATTAGTTCTAAGAGCTAATATAATTTTATCTTTAAATCAAATAAATTGAATATTATATTTAAATCTTTTTATTGAAAAGAATATTTAATGAAATAAAAATATATTTTATTTAAAAACAGAATATTATTACTTAATTTGGTTGTTTACAAATAACTTTTTGCCAATATTTGGCATTCTTTTTTGAGCATAATTGCTGGTTTCTCTAAATGTAATTATAAAAATAAATATTCAAAACATTAATACTAATTTTTTTCAAAATTATTATACTTAAATTTTTTTATGTGGAAAAATAATTTTGAAGATAACAAAAAAACCTACATTTTAAAAAAATTAATTTGGCTAGATTGCACAAAAGCTACACACGATTCAATCGTTAAATTGAATGGCAGCTGTCAACCATTCTATTAAATAAAAAGACCTAAAACTAGGTACATTTATTAGTGACCACTAGAGGTATCTTTTGTACATTTTTATCAAAATTAATTAAATACAAGGAATATTATGAAGGAAATTCGCAAACAAAATTTTGTATTTCCACGAAAAATTGTCACTGCTTTAAATGAGAAATAAGTTCAGTCGAGAAAGTGGTGTAATCAGTCTAAAGCTAAATTTCCATCTTGGAACAGGTGTTTTGAAATGCAGTGCCCTTTTGGTGTTACTCTATAGCTGAAAGATCTGGACATTAACCGAGGCTAATTATAAGTTCATTGAAGCCTTAGAGATGTGGGGTCATCGCCATATGCTTTTGTCATGTAGTATTTGTTGTTTTGTAGATAATTTATCGGATATAGACGTGTCAAACTGAAAAAAATTATAGGTTGTTTAAAATCAAAAAAAGAAATTTTTCTTCGTTCCCTTATATTTATTTCTTTAAAAAATGTCAAGATCGCTATTTTTCTACAAAACAAAAGACAAAAAAAGATATGGTTTTCTGTCATTGTGCAACTCAGACCTTAAGATTCCCTTCATTTGTGATACCACTAACATGTTTGTGCTAAAAAAACATAGGAGAAAGGCAGTTTCTTTTTCACGAAATATTAATCGAATTAAGAAAAGTTCTCCAACAACTGGTTAGTGCCCTAGACTGAAGAGGAACAAGGGGATTAAAGAAGTGACCAGCCATCCTCTAGTATTATAGAATACGGAGCCTAATAGGCAAATTCCTGGGTTAATTTCTGCAACAACTTGTTTAGATCCATTATCAGTTCCTTTTAAAAAGCTTAAAAAACAAATATATTATTCTATTAAGAAACTATGGTTCTTGGGATTAGACCATGCTAAATTGGAATTACTCTCCGGCGTGTCGTCTTTAATTGTACGAGGCATCTTCAGGGATCTTTAATTCACGAGATCTGAACACTGAATGGGCTTGCAGAGATTCAGGCAGTCTTTTATACCCGACTTGTGCTCGTCGAACCGTGACCCTGTATTAAGATCGGTTTCCACGTGTGATGTAGACTGTAACCCGTATCTCTAATGAAGTTTTTGGTATCCTAGAACCGATACAAAAATCTTGGTTTCCTTTACATGCATAATATGTTTAATGGTATGCCGGTGTTGAGCTACAGCAGATTGAACAATTTGCTTCTCAAGTCTAGTCGATATTGAGCGTCCTGTTTTCTCCCATATAGACTTAGAAATACGAGTTACGATCTACATCACACGTGGAAATCGATCTTAATAAGTAAGAGCATAAAAGCCCACCTGAATCTCTGCGAGCTCATTCAGTGTTCAGATCTCGTGTAGTACAGATCCCTGAAGATGCCTCGGGCAATCGAAGGAGAAACGTCGGATAGTCATTTGACACGGTCTAATCCCAAGAACCATAATTTCTTAATTGACCTAAGCCGTCGAAGCTTCTGTAAATAAATTATTACTTTTTTTATAACTCTAATGTTTCACTACAATTTTTAATTTATAAAAACATTACCTACGGAATATAAATAATCTATTAATGAATAACTACCTATGGCATAGTGGCAAACCAATGAAAATGTCTTAAATAAATTGAGAAATTCTTAGGAATATAAGGGTTTAATATTTATGAGCACTCTAAACCCGTTAATTTATTAATAGTATTTAAATTAATATTTCTGTCAGCCATCCATAAATTTAACTTTTCTTAGAGGGCTTGATTCAATTAGTTTACATTAGTCTTTTTTAACGAAGTCTCAGTTCCCAAAATAGTGTTTTAAGGTTACTCGACAGATTTTATACATCAAATTTAATTACTTTTTGCTATTTTTTTCCGAGGATTGCAGGAACTACACGATTATTTTAGGAAATGGCTTTCAGTCAATTTTCCTGAAAATTGTCGCAATTATCGACATCCTGATAAAAAGCAAAGCATTTACGGGATGTCAAAGTTGGAATTTTGCCTGTTCCTACAATGTGTCCCATAAAATTATAGACAAACTATGCGACTGATGAAACATTAGGTTTCACTTACTTTAACATTATTATACAGGATAAACTTGTACGAATTCAACAGGACGGAACAAAATGGCGGTGGTATATGTAAAAACTATTCAATTTATACCCAAAAATTAAGTGTGGCGTAGGTAGAAATTGATAAAATATTGGTAGGAATCAAATATGGTGGAACAAAATGTTTGAAAAGAGAGTATACCGGGTGTCAACGATATCGTTTTACACGATGCCCTTCAATTGCTTTTTAGGTTAGGATTTTTTTATTTGGGTTAACGAAATATGGTATTAAGACATATATTTTTCATGAAAAAACAATTGAATATTACTGCCAGTTTTTCCGATATCAGAACCAAGTTAAGAATTTCAAATGGAACCCTGTATATTATTTTACATAGTTTGATAGAGCTTAGAATTACCTTTTCAATGACATTTCACACGTTATATTTTTTTTCAAAATGGCGGACCAGGAAGCGCTTTTTCAAAATTCAATATGGCGGTCGTTTCCCGATACCGATGAAATTTTTGTTTAACAAATTATTAAAATATTAAACAAAATCGGGTTTTCAATGGATTTTAATCAAATTTAAAATCAAATTTTTAATTTATCACAAAATGGGATAAGTTTAATTTTTTCTCTAAAATGTGAACTTTTTCTTAAATTTTCTCAAAGATTTTAAATACAAAGTTGTATTTATTAAATATTAGTATTAAAGTATTTCTTATTAGCTACACGAAACCGCATAACAAGCCGTATTTTTCCTTTTTGTTTCAGAAAAAATTGACAAAACCTTGCCGATATACATTTTTCCTAATACATAACATGAAACAAACACACACATATTATTAATCAGAAAATCCTGGAATATTTTTTATTGTTTATTGATAAGTAATTTTGTATTATTTTGACATTTTATGACTGTTGTCTTATTTTAGGAAAGCGAGAAAAAATCACAAGTAGTATTAATTTTATTTTACCGGTAGATACGGTGCAGTAACATGAAAGATGACTTAACTAAGATAAGTAGGCCTTGGAAACAATTGCATAGGGATGCCATTATAATTTTCATTAGATTTAACCAGAAACGTCAAAAGTACTGTTTTGTATCGACATTTCTGATAACTTTCGTTACATTTTTACACTGAGAAGTGGTTCTAGTTAGTTTTAAAAATAAATATTATGGTTTATTCAAGAGAACATCAAATTGACATGCTCCTTATTTATGGGGAATGTCGCAAAAATTCAAGGGACACAGAGAGATTATACCAGGAACGCTTTCCAAATCGTGACGCTCCTTCACATGCATATTATCCTTGGCTAGTACAACATTTAAAAAATGAAAATAATGGTGGTGTCCATGCTAATGGCAATGATGGTTTCATAGTAAGCGAAGAAGTGGAAACAAACGTTTTAGCGTACATCGAGTATGACCGTACAGCTTCCCTTCGTGAATTAGGCAAACAGTGCAATACGTCCCATGAAAGCGCAAGAAAAATTTTAAAGAAACACGGGTTTAAATCGTATCGTAAAGTATCAAATTCACCACCACCTATTTGAAAATGACTTCCAAAGACGACTTATTTATTGCAATTGGTTTTTAGATAATTATAGAATAAGTCCTGTGTTTCATCATAAGATTATTTTTTCGGACGAATCAAGGTTTACTAATCTAGGGATGTTCAATAGAAATAATTTTCGTTATTGGGCAAAGGAAAATCAAAGATTAGTAAGAGAAGGTGCCTTCCAGGAACGTTTTGGAGTTAATGTTGGGTTAGGCGTTGTAGGACTAAGCGTTATTGGTCCAATATTATTCCATCAGCCTTTAACTGACGAGATGTATTTGGGCTTTCTCGAAAATGAAATTGAACATTTTATAAATAATTTGCAGCAAAATGATGATTTAGTTTACCAACAAGATGGCGCCCCTGCTCATAATTCAAGAATTGTTGCAAATTACTTGAATGAACGATTGGTTGGGAACCAATGGACCAATTCGATGGCCAGCGAGGTCGCCTGACCTAACCCCGCTTGATTTTTCTATATGGGGTAATCTGAAAGAAAAAGTGTATGCAACTCCTGTAATATCGTTGGAAATGTTAGAAAATAGAATAAGAGGAGCCGTTGAGAGCATCTCAGAACAGCATTTACGAAACCTGCTCGCGGAAAATGTTGAGAGAGTTACACTATGCCAAGAACAAGGCGGACAGCGCATAGAACATTTAATTGAGTGACTTTTGTATTAATTGTGAAAGTTTGATTTTAAATTAGCATTAAACCCAATAAAAACCCCCATATTTGTTTATTATTTCTACCTATAATTCAAAAATATCTTCGGTGTTAGAAAATGGCCGCCATATTGAATTTTGAACAAAAGCTTCCTGGTCCTCCATTTCGAAAAAAAATCAACTTGTGATATGTCAATGTAAAGGGAATTCTAAGTTCTATCAAACTGTGTGAAAAAATATACAGGGTTCTTTTTAAACTTCTTGACTTAGGTCTAGGTATTTCCGGAAAAACCGAAAGCCTACCGGTAAAATAAAATTAATACTACTTGTGAATTTTTCTCGATTTCCTAAAATAAGACAGCAAAAATCATAAAATGTCAAAATAATACAAAATTGCTTATCAATAAAAAATATTCCGAAATTTACTGATTAATAATATGTGTGTGTGGGTGTGTGTGTTTCATGTTATGTATTACGAAAAATGTATATCGGCAGAGTTTCGTCAATTTTTTCTCAAACAAATGTAAAAATGTAACGAAAGTTATCAGAAATGTCGATACAAAACAGTACTTTTGACGTTTCTGGTTAAATCTAATGAAAATTATAATGGCATCCCTATGCAATTGTTTCCAAGACCTACTTATCTTAGTTAAGTCATCTTTCATGTTACTGCACCGTATCTACTGGTAAAATAAAATTAATACTACTTGTAATTTTTTCTCGCTTTCCTAAAATAAGACAACAGTCACAAAATGTCAAAATAATACAAAATTACTTATCAATAAACAATAAAAAATATTCCAGGATTTTCTGATTAATAATATGTGTGTGTTTGTTTCATGTTATGTATTAGGAAAAATGTGTATCGGCAAGGTTTTGTCTATTTTTTCTGAAACAAAAAGCAAAAATACGGCTTGTTATGCGGTTTCGTGTAGCTAATAAGATATACTTTAATACTAATATTTAATAAATAACTTTCTATTTAAAATCTTTGAGAAAATTTAAGAAAAAGTTCACATTTTAAAGAAAAAATTAAACTTATCCCATTTTGTGATAAATTAAAAATTTGATTTTAAATTTGATTAAAATCCATTGAAAACCCCATTTTGTTTAATATTTTAATAATTTGTTAAACAAAATTTCATCGGTATCGGGAAACGACCGCCTTATTGAATTTTGAAAAAGCGCTTCCTGGTCCGCCATTTTGAAAAAAATATATAACTTGTGAAATGTCATTGAAAAGGTAATTCTAAGCTCTATCAAACTATGTAAAATAATATACAGGGTTCCATTTGAAATTCTTAACTTGGTTCTGATATCGGAAAAACTGGCAGTAATATTCAATTGTTTTTTCATGAAAAATATGTGTCTTAATACCATATTTCGTTAACCCAAATATAAATATCCTAACCTAAAAAGCAAATGAATGGCATCGTGTAAAACGATATCGTTGACACCCGGTATGTGTTACTAAATAACTATGTACCGAACTATATTGGATGACACTTCATTATTCCTCCTAAATGGAAAGATTCATTACGAGGAAAGTTCTGGGTAAAAGAAATTTATCGATTTTTCAAAATCCTATTTAAAATACGTGCTATAGTTAAACATTGAAAATATTTAAATTTATCTTTTTCACCTATAACAGAAGAAGTCTTTTTTTTACTTAGAAGTTATTACAATCTGGCCTTTTCAACTATTTTTGGTTGTTTATTGCCAAGCTTTTGTATCATCGATGGAATCGACACACGTAGTTTTATAGCATTCATTGAATGAGAACCATTTTTCATTAAATTTACCTTACCTAGTATACTGTACATCAATTTTTGATATTCGCATTTTACTCAAAAAAATCACAGTTGAAACATGTTTCGCACTATGCTTGTTCTAGGACTGGAAACCATAAATTTGATATGCAATCTCATAGTATAACAACATAAACTTTCACGGTTTTGGCCTTGGGTTTAAACTATGTCAGAATGGAACCAGTTACCGACAATTCTGCTTCAATGACTCGATGCGTCTATAAGGATCTTTACTTCACGAAACTATGAAGATATCTCGTGAAATTCCGCGCGAAACGTCGGTGACTCCATTTTTGTTACAGCCTAAGCATCATTTTTTATCATAGTATTATATTGATAATATTCTCTTTTTTAAGAACATAGGATGAATGTGTAAAGCTGTTTTGCTCAGAATTTTACTGTGTTCAAATTTAAATTTTCGAGTTTTATAATTCACGTACTTCTATAGGTATTTAGTACTAGTTCTTGAACTGCTAAGCAAAAGATACCAGGAGCTTGTTAAAATTATACGAAACATTTTGGAAAAATAACCCTCCGATGAGTTCTTTTTTAAAGAAACTTAATAGTGTAAGAGTAGTTAAAATATTAGTTTTAAGTATATAAACCAGCAAAATTTGGAAGAATAATTTTGGTTTAGCTCATTTAAAATTGGTAAAATATATTTCGATAGATTTTAATGTGAACCATACAAGGTGTCAATAAGTGTGGATAACAAAATATGTTTTTTTTTAAATGCTTTTCAGTTTAAGAAGACTTTAGTCGATTAAACTTACTTTGTTTGCCACTGTAGAAATAAAGGATACAGAAAAAAGGTAGAGGTTTAACGACTACAGTACAGTTAAGTTTCTTAATGTAAAAAGTAAGGGAAAAGAAACAGATATCCAAATCAATCATATTCAAAAGTGTGTTATAAGATATAGAGGCGAGTTTAAGTGAGTGATACTATTGCTTGGTTGAATGTAAAAAAATATTAATTTCTAGTAATGAAATACCTATATTTATTAACTGAATCAATCATATTATTTAGAATATTATATACACATTTTATGTCATACATTTGTCTTCAGTCTTCAAGTGACAAAAGACTCAGGTTTGGTTTAATAAAAGCTGTATTACAGATAGAAAGTGTACAGAATATATATTGTTTAGATATTTTATAATTTTTTCCTACAGTCGATCGATCTTACCAATATCTACATGGTATTGAGGGTTCCAGATTACCGTTCCGAAACTAAGCACACTATTAACGTATGACATAAAAAGCGTACGAATGCATTCTAACCATTTGAAACTTATACGTTCAGATAATAAACCAAGAGATTTTTTAGAGTGACGATGTGTTGAATGTCCTAATCAAATATTATTTTGCTATTATAATATATAGCTATATATTTTACGATAGAAACTCTTACTAGTGGTATGTTTAAAATTGAAATCTAATTTATTTGTATTTTAAGAAAATGTTGTGTGACATTTTTACTTCTTTCGTAAAAGACTCCCTGGATGCCAAAAAAACATGTTTTCTTAATTCCGTCTGTCCGTCTGTCTGTCGGTCAATCTATCTGTTCGCGGCGTAGCTAAAAAACTATTTACCCTATTGACTTTAAATTGTGGTCAAATAGGGAAAAATTGTAACATTTTGGTAAAAATACAATATGGCGGGACAAAATGGAGGCCTAGTGAAATGTTAAAAACATATTACCAAAAAACTACTTATTCAATATATCTGAAATTTTGTACAAAATCAAATATTACATAGGAATCAATTGGTAAAATTTTGGCACGAAACTAAGATCGCGAAACAAAATGGAGGATTAATAAAATATTTAAAAACTCAACCTGAAAAAACTACTTATTAGATTAATTTTTAATTTTGAGCAAACATTAAGTGATTTAGAGATAAACTAATAAAATTGTGGTACGACTTTAAGATGGCGAAACAAAAAAAATCAACGTAAACAATAAAACATTATTATAATTTTTCCATCTGCAATATATTTTATTCTTTTCTGTCTTTCGTACTCAAATTACATAGGGTTTCATCAGTCTTGATACTATTGTAGTCAGTAAATACTATTGTACTCAGGAAATTTAAATTAATTTAGTATTATGAAATTTGTAAATAAAAGGTGTCTCACGCAAGTTGAATTCGAAATCCAGTGTGCTATGATACTTATCCTCGTTAACAAGGGGTATATCGCATATTTGGATATTAGAAGTTTCAAAATTATTATTCAGGGCAAGATCAAAAGTATATCAATACACAAATTTAGTTTTCAGTCCACAAACATGTTAATATAGAAAGAAAAATTCATATTTATTTTATGCGGTTTAGCTAATATTGCATAAAACTTACTTTCGTTTAACGTAAATTGGTAATTGTAATTTTTGTTTTCACAACGTCTTTAGCATAATTTAACAGAGTTTTGGGTTAGGTTGGATAGGAGTTCATTGATAAACAGCTCGTTCGATGTAGTTTTGATTTTTAGTCCAGGAGGTGAGGTACCAACTTAACGTCGCTTAATTTTGGGTGCACTCAAGAATTCATATTTTTCTTTTGTGTGATAACTTGACGACTATAGACTTAAGAATATTGGGATTACGATATTTAGATCTAAATATAACATCGATATCCCGAGAAGAGAAAGGACAATTCAAGTTCTCGCCAATTTGTTGTGCAATGCTTAAAAGATTTCCTCTTGGTTTTTCCGTAATACCTTGAATACTCAAATTAAAAGATCTTATCTGTTGTACTAGACTATCGACTTTGATTTAGGAATGTTTCAAACTGTCAATAAAATTTAAATTAATATTTTGGAGCATTTTTACTGATTTTTGAAATGCTACCTCTTTAACCAAAGAATTGGCTTGAGATTATTTTTCTTTCATATCCAATTTTTCATCAAATATTACCTGACAAATTTCAGAATAATTTTTATTAGTACTTAACATTAACACAATGTTAAAAACTGGCATGTTTTCCCGCGGACTACCAGACCGACAACGAAACGTGAATGTTTATCATGCCACTGGATTCTTACCTGAAAAGTTCTTTTCGACGTTTATATAAGAGAAAATTCAAAATAGTTTAGCAAAAAATAACCACAATAGTTAACAAAACATAGGAGTAAAGGCATAGACACCCTGCAGTTACTTGAAAAATATTTCATTTTGTCCTATTGTTAAGTCGACCCGTCGATACCCTGTATATTACAGATTAAAATCTATCGAAAAATATTTTCAACACCTTAGAAAAGCTAAAACAAGATCATGCCAAACCAATTTTGGCTAAAATCAATTTTTTGGGTTTTCTCTAAAAAATGGGCCTTTCGGGGCGACTCGAACGATTTTGACATGCCCCTAATATCTTTTATTCAGAAGATCAAGCACTAGTTACGACCACCGACCTAATTATATCTATGGGTTAGACATAAAAAAAAAATGTAAAATTCACTATATTGCTGTATTTTTTTTTCAGAAGAGGCGCTGACATGTAACGTTTGCGATAGAACATTTTCCTGTCCGAAGCAGTTATCAGCACATAAACAGAAGAAACGGCATTTTGGGTAAGTAATTATCAATTTTGATCACTTCTTAACATATTTTTTGTAACTCTTTTAATTTAAATCTAGGCGTTGATTATCATTTCCACATTTCTAAAAACTTAGCATTTTATCTGACACAAGACCGGAAGCTTTTAATTTTTGTAGCTGAGCTTCTGGTATAGATAAAGAACTACATAAAAGAAATAGATAGGTTAACTCTTGATATTTTCTTCTAACGTTAGTTAACTGACGCAAAATGACGTATTTAAAACTACAATTTTTGGATAACTCATTTAATCAATAAAAAACCTAGACACCACATTTTTAAATCATTTTCAGAAAGTTGTATAATTTATATAGGGATTTTATCTGGTAAACCTTTTTACACTAGTATACAAAATAAACACGTTTAGTTTATTAATTTCCACTTATTTAATAAATAATTTTGTATACTAGTGTATAATGAATTTCCATCAAGTAACGGCTACATCAATAAGAAATAAACCTTTTCATATTCTTTCGATATATTTATGATGTAAAGTTAAGTGAAACTAAAGAAATTTCTAAAATGAAGATAATAGGAATATTCAATTTGTCGTTTTCTTACGTTATTTATAAATATAACGTAAACATTTAGAACATCTGGAGACGTTTTTGGGTTCTTAATTGCTAATTATCCTAAACGCTAGTCTGATATCTCAAAATAATGCAACTACATGTTTTGGGGTTCCCATATTAATTCTGTTTTAGAAAATTAGCTTCAGACACTCCTTCAAATTAAACTATATTTAGACGTGTTGAGATCGGCAAAAAAAATCTGTGATTAGGTCAGTAGAGGTAGCAATTCAAAAACCAGCAAAAACGCTGCAAACTATTATTTTAAATTTTATAAATATAATATAGACTGAAATAAACCACCTTTGTAAATCAGAAGAGCAGATTAAAATCAGTTAAATTCTGTTTAAATTAAAATATGTGAACATTATAGAAGATGCGTGACCTCCCTGTTTTTTTAGTTGAATGTAAATCGGAATAAGCTCAACTGCTTAACAGAACATCTATTTATACCTCCCCCCTCCACAATACGAGCCGGAACCGTGGGACGAAGCCCCATGGCCTTTTATATTAGAATACACTGTTAAGATTATTAGCTTGTTTCGATGTTATATTGTTGTTTTTTTACACTTTTTATAAGCTTTGTTTTATTAATAATTACTACCCTCGTAGAGGGAACTATTGTAATCGTGAAAGAATTACCCTTCAAGCTTCTTACAGTTCTCTGCGTTTCTAATTTTGGGTCCCTAGATCCCGGAAAATATCTCATTTCCGTTAGTCTGTCTGTGTGTCTATCTTTACACGGTATAGCTCAAAAACGGCGTATCCGATTGTCGTCAAACATTATCAAATAGAGTGTGATATAGAGATAAACTGGTAAAAATGTAAATTATGTAAATCCATTATGGCGGAACAAAATGACGGCCTAGTAAGTACAAACCTAGTACCAAAAAGCTACTTTGTATCGAATTAAAAAGAAGTGTGACTACAATCAAACGAAACATATTCACGCAACATATCATAAAACAAAGAAATTTTATGAAGAATAAAATGAGGGAATTTATGAAGAATAAAATATGTTTAGAAGAAATATGTTAAAATGGCTAGTTTACATAAGAAGTTAAATGAATATCTCAGCATTTTTTAATATTTCAGATAATATATAGGAACAGTTCAAAGAGATCATTTTGACTATAATAATAACGTAATGTTGAATCAAATTAGAAAAATGGAGGTTTAACACTGTAAGAATATTATTAAAATATAAGGAGGAAATGATTATAGAAAATTAAAAATAATTAACATCTCGATTTGAGAGAAATAATCGTCAGAGTTATAAACATCAAAATCCGTTTCAAATTCGTCAAAATCATATAAAAAAAAGCTTTTGTTATATCCCAGAAGTCTCTAATGATTTTATTCACGTGGGCGACAAATTTCTTCCAATGGTTACTGCATATTTCATTCATTACCTTATCCCACAGCGAGTACATAGTCAATTATTCCTTTTAAGGGTAATATGTACTGATCGTATTTCCTCTTATATTCCCACCAAACCATTTCAATGTCATTATACTGACAGTGGTATGGTAGTAGTCTAAAAATTTGGTGTCCAAACTCTGAAACATATTCGTCAAAATGATGTTTTCTTTTCGGGATTCTTTTAGGAAGAACTAACGGCCAAATTGCGTCCTTTATCGCCTTTTATAGGTAATCGATGTTTTTGTTTTCAAACATTCAATTAGTTTATATTTTGGCCAAGACTTATTGGGAATTTCCTCAGAAAGGCCAGAGTGATAACTTAAATTTGGAATTAATTTAGTTCTGAGCCATGTTTCAAAATTGTTTCTATTCATACTGTCGTGATAGACTCCCTTTTTAGTCCGGCTTCAAAATACCAAGCTTGCATTTTTAATAAATTCATTCTCGTTGCCAGCGTGAATGACGACATAAGGTAACCTGAAAATAAACTTCCATAAATTTCTTTCTAAAAATCGAAATTTATCAAATTATTGCCCTCTGTTGTCTGCACACCACTCAGATCTAAAATATCGACGAAAGGGGGAGGTATATTACCGTTGCCGTAGTTACACACATTCTTTTCATAGACTCAGATTCGGGTGCCAAACTTTAGAACTAATAGAAGGAGTATCATCCTGCCAACTACATCCGAAGACTCCTTTGCTAAATATCCATGTTACATCTTAAAATACTGGAGTATAAGTTTCTTGCGATTCAATATTTCTTGTAGATTC
Source organism: Kuschelorhynchus macadamiae (assembly GCA_030620095.1). Taxonomy (NCBI): domain Eukaryota; kingdom Metazoa; phylum Arthropoda; class Insecta; order Coleoptera; family Curculionidae; genus Kuschelorhynchus; species Kuschelorhynchus macadamiae. Next base: position 851,322 of record JAUTXW010004879.1, read on the forward strand.
ACGCAAAAATGTAATTCTCTTCATTTAAAAGTCGGATATTTGCATTAAATATTTTCGGTTAGAAAGGGAATAATTAAAAATCTGCATTTAATTTCTTGTGCAAACTAGCCATTGTAAAGTATTCATTTTTAACATACATCATATAAATTGTATCTCTAATTTTATTTTTCATACAATCAGAAATTTTGGTTCTGCATTTCGTTATTTTTTCTGATTTGTTGCTTGAATATGTTTCATCGGATTGAACTCCATTTTATTTAATCTGATACAAAGCTTGACTTACTTTTAATCCATACGACGTCCTCACTAGTACATTATTGTAGTCAATTTTTAACCCTTCTCCAAGCGGCTGCTTTTCCAACTCAAAAAATGCCAGCATATTTAAAATTAATAATTGAACCTGTTGATTATATCGCGGCATTTTCGAATGAATGACAATATTATTTTGACACTGACATAGACGAACCGGTAGAAAAATCAAACGACTGTAGAAGCTATAGTCATTTTATATTAAAATCTTTTACTGCCTACGTTTTCTATAAATTAAAAAGAAATATAGGAAAACGACGTCACAGTCAAACTATATTACGTTTATATAACATTATTATATTACCTATATTAGTAGACATTTTTCGGATATGCAGTGACGTCAGTTTATCTATGCGTCAAAACAAAGTCAATATTGAAAATGCCGAAAAAATTTGGAAATAGACGACTAAGTGAGCAAAGCCAGCTTATTATTCTTAATATGCTTTTTTTTGAGCTAGAAAAACAACAAGCAGCTGCAGGAATTGCCTTGGACCTTCAGAATGTGGTGGAAAGAACAGCTTCCGTAAGTTCAAGATCGATATTTAATTTAAGAAAAAATGCACTAAAATCGGACAAAAGATTCAAAGAATTATCATCAACAAGAAGAAAAGAGTATATCAAGACAACCGACTACTTAAAAAGTTAGATCCGGGATACCATCTAACGCATGTATGCCCAAAAAGAAGTCTCTCCATCAGAAACTAAATTATGATATGTCCAATCATTTCAACTATTCCATTAGTTTTCTGAGAAAATGGGGGAGTACCCAAAAAACTTCTCGAGTCTTCCTTAATGAAACATTGATATTCAGTAAAGGGTCTTTTAGAAATACCTGACAGGATGATACGAAAGCCACAAGCTCTTCAAAAAGCGGTGAAGGTAAGTTTATAGAGCATTTTGACTATATTTGTTTTTTGGTTAATTTAGTTTTCTTGTGCATTTACATTAAGAGCATCGGTTGGCTTAAAATTTTTCCTAATTTAAGGTGTTCTTTTAACCCAAATCATAAAAAAGTTTATTAGAGACAACTTTTTAAATGTATTTTATTATTTTTATTAAATATCAAAAAATATAAATGTTACACTGTCGAAAATGGCTAAAAATCAGTAAACTTTGAATCATAAAAAAATATTTATAAAATTTTTTTTGGGATTAAAATAACTTCTAAATTATATATAACAAAACTATTTTTTTCTTTTGCTCCAGTGTTAAAACTGTTAATTTTTTTAGGTTATAGATACATCGTCGTCAACGCCGGCAATGAGAACGGGTTTATCAAGGAAGCTAGTTTAGTTTTTAAAAGCGGGACAAAAAGAGGGGACTACCACGATAGTATGAACCGTCTAAATTGCGAAAAATGGTTTAAATATCAACTTGTTCCTAATTTGCTGCTCGAATCATTAATTAATCATGGACAATGCAACATACCACTCTGGGCTAGTAAAAGTCCTGTGCCAAAAAATTTTTATGGCTTTTCGAAAAAAATATTGCCTTTCCAGACGCAGCAATGAAGGACCAAATCTAGGAATTGGTAGAAAAATATCGAAGTATAGAACAAAAATATTTTCTTGATGAATATGTAAAACCTTTTGGTCATATGGTTTTCTGCTTCCCACCATACCATTGCTAATGTGAATGTGCAAAAGAAAATATGACCAATATAGTTTTGCCGTAAAAGAAATATCCTCTGAAGTGTTGGCAACGTGGGAAAAGGTTCTTGGCGAAGTAAGCGCTGATCATTGACAGAACTACATTCGGCACACTCAAAAAGTGATTCTAAAAGCTTGCGAAGTAGGCAGAGTATGCGATGCTTCAGATATAAACCCCGTCATAGTGAGCGAATCGGATGACGAAGATGAGAGCGACGAGATGACGAGCTTTGATTTATATCGTTTAATATTTTATTTAAAAATATTTTTATAGTTTTTGGTTATTAGTTTTAATAATTTTGCTCCACATTAAGTTTTCTATTATTACACTATTTATTTCTAAAATTAGTTTATATTGCATTTAAAATATTTTGGAATGTCTTTTTGCCCTTGTTAATGATACTTCTTTGAATCGTTTGTCCGATTTTAGTCAATTTTTACTTAAAGTAAATATCCATCTTAAACTTTTTTGCGAAAGCTTTTTTTTCGAACGCATTTTCAAGGTCCAAGAAATTCATGCAGCTTTTTGTTATTGTTCTAGCTAAAAAAAAAAGATATTTAGAGGAATAGGGTCACTGCGTTTTAAAATGTTGTTAAACGGACATTTTTTATCAACTTTTTTAGCCCAGAAAAGTTTTGGCTTTGTTATTATAAAATATAATATTTGTTATTATAAAATATAAAATTTTAAAATAAAAACATATTTTGTACGTTTTTTAATGAATAAATCACATTTTATACTGTTTTTCTTTTCTTTATTTAATTATATAATTATATATAGTTTTTGTTAAATGTCTGCATAGCTTGGTGAACTTTCAAGTTATTAAAATTAGCATTTATCCTTCTTAATGGTAGCCACACACCAGCACGATCTTGGACGCGATCACTGCCACCATGGCGGTCAAATAACATCATAGGATCACCACCGTGATTGCTGCCGAGAACGCACTAAAGTGTGCATTCCATAAATAATTAGGTATATTAACCCTTAAAAGCTAAGAAATGCGTTCTTTTTGTGCTGTCGTTACGCCACTGCATATCCGAAATAATTCTACTATACTTTATAATGATTCCATGAAATTACTCAGCCCATTTTGACACTAGAAATGACGATCATAATGAATATGACCCTAGAAGATAAAATATGTTTAGAATTTCCATAATAATAATGTGAGAATAAAGTAATATATGGACATTCTATTAAAATTTTAAAGTTACATATCATATCGACAGAATATAACGACATTAATTTAGAAAGTTATCTATTCTTCTTCTACAATCGTATTTCAATATTTCATTTTCTTACTTGACCGGTGATCCACTCTAGTACTTTTCACATGTCAATAAAATTAAATTACGTTATCTTTGCTCCCTTTATCTAATCCTCCCGAATTCGACCGTAATCCTATTTTAGAACAAAACCCTTGACCCATATAAAGTTAGGCACAGTCTGCCTGTGACTTTATGGGTCTCTGTCAAAAGTTTCCAGATTTTAATCTAACTTTAAGGCCAATAGAAATCTTCCAGGGATATGTAACAGCTTCGGAGGGCACAATACAATTTGGAAATTTCCAGGTGAGGTCCGGAGATTGTAAATTGAGACCTTAGGGATCGTTTTTATGTAGGCCCGGGTATGCCTACCTTTAGATCTCTTGCCTTAGGCTGAAGTCGAGTAAGTGATATCCCTTTAAAAAATATTTGAAGAGATTTTATTTACAATATTCTCTACTCGTTTTTGATACGTGTCAATACATTACAACTTACAGATGAAATGTAATATCGTAAAGTTTACATGGATTGAAGGTTTTATGTGAACTTTTTTTTATCAAAAAATCATTGAAAATAGGAATAACAAAATATTTGGTGTTCATATGATACTCTTCCTATTTAAAAGAAAATATATAAGGATGTTTCACTTAAAACTCCAGACACAGTTTTCTAGGGAATTAAAGGGTTTATTGTAATTTTGTAAAAAGTATTTATTTGATGGGTTAAAATTTAATTAATTAAGGCTAATTTAATTTTTCTGCAAAATTTAAAATCAATTGAACATGATTTTTTTAAAAAATTATTTGGCCGCCATTTTGTTTTGCTATTTTAAATTCGTACCACAACTTTACCAGTTTATATCTATATCAAACTTAATTCTTGCACAAAAATTAAAATCACTTTAATGAGTAGAATTTTTAGGCTCATTTTTTAAATATTTTATTAGGTCGCTATTTTGTTTTGCTTTCTTGAATTTATATCAAAATGTTACCAATTCATTCCTATGTAGCATTTGATGTTTGTGCAAAATTTGAGGTAAATTGAATAATTAGCATTTTTAGTAATAAATAAAATTTTACCAGGTCATCTCCATATGACCCTTAATTTTTGCCTAAAATCTGAAATCAATCTGGTAAGTAGTTTTTAAGCTATACCGCGAACTGATAGACAGGCCGACCGACGGACCGCCGGAACTTTTTTGGCATCTAGAGACGCTAAAACGTGATGATACGTAAAACCTAAGAGAGTGATTTTTTTCACGACTACTATACCACAATTAGGTTTGGCACACAATTTGAATTGAATTTCAGGCTGAATTTTTAAATATTTCATTAAGCCGCCATTTTGTTTCCCCATCTTGCATTCGTACCAAAATTTTAACAGTTGATTCTAACATAATACCTTATTGTTTGTGCAAAATTTGAGACAAATTGGACAAGTAGTTTATTTAGTAGTATTTTTTTAACATTTTGCTAGACCGCCATTTTATTTCGTCATATTGAATTTTTCCCTAAATATTACCAGGTCATCCCCATATGACCCTTAATTTTTGATCAAATTGAAATCAATCGGGTAAGTAATCCTTAAACTATGCCGCGAACCGACAGACAGGCCGACAGACGAACCGACGGAATTAATAAAATATATTTTTTGGCATCTAGGGACGCTAAACCATGGAGATATGTAAAACTTGAGAGGGTAATTTTTTCACATTACAAACATTTTATTTGGCCGCCATTTTGTTCCGCCATCTTGGATTCGTACCAAAATTTCACCAGTTGATTACAACATAATACTTTGATATTAGTACAAAACTTGAGATAAATTGGATAAGTAGATTCGTAATAATAACTGTTTTAACATTTCACTAGGCCGGCATTTTGTGTCGCCATATTGGATTTTTACCAAAATATTACCAGGTTACCCCTATATGACCCTTTATTTTTTAACGAAATTTGAAGTCAATCGGGTAAGTAATTAGTTTTTAAGCTATGCCGCGAACTGTCAGATAGACCAACAGACGGATCAACAGAATTAATGAAATATATTTTTTGGCATTTCGAGATGCTAAAACCTAAAGATATGTAAAACTTGAGAGGGTGAATTTTCACGATTACAAACATTTTATTTGACCGTCATTTTCTTCGGTCATCTTGAAATAGTACTAGAATTTCACTAGTCGATCCCCATACTACTATTAGTTAAAGCACACAATTTGAAATGAATCCATTAAGCAGTTTTTTTGAATCTGAATTTTTAAATATTTTATTAACCCTTCAACGGCGAAATTTAATTTTTTTGAAAAAAAAACAAATATTATTCAATAACTTTTATTGAAACACATTATTAAACATATTTTGTCTTAAAATTTTTTTTCAAAAATGCTTAGTTTTTGAGAAAAATGCCGTTACCAAATCGTAACACTAGCCGCTTCAAGGATACAAAATTTTTAAAATAACTATTTTGTGTGAAAAATAACATTACATTCTAAGCATAATCCTAAATCACATTTCAAGCACATAGTACGGACACTAGACGTACAGCCTTCCCCAGCACATCGGCGTCTCTTATTTTTCGGAACATTAGTAAGTAAGTGGTCAGTTCTATCATATCTAAGGTCATCAGAAACCCTGTTGAGTGATACACTTGACTTGGAAGTTGTAGGTCTTCCGGCACCTTTGGAAGCTACACCATACCTGACAAGATAAGCCTGTGCAATCTCCCGTCTAAACTCTAACTGGCTTAGAGGCGCTTTTTGTTTGCGTTGTTTACTAATGCACCAGGCATTGACTATGGCAACATCCAATAACCAAGTAAAAATTGACCACCACCACTTTTTTCGGCGTACTGAAACTCTGTACCTAGAGATGTGCTGATCCATTAGATCTGTACCCCCCATACAACGATTGTATTCAGAAATTATGCTAGGCTGCGGTAGCTGGACAATTCTTTTTTCTGCTTGGGAGTACCGTTTCACTTGGGTTATCGGCATGACACCATGACATGTTGAGGCTGCTGTCACTACATTATTATCGACCCATTTAACCACCAATATCCCATCTTCTTTATCAAGAACAGACATAATATCGCCTCTTTTTTGAGTTTTGAGTATGTTATTCTTTTGGGGCAAAATACATGAATTTGGAATTCTGTTTTCGCGCATTGTTCCTGTACCATCATATCCCCTGTGTCTTAGATGAAAAAGCAGATTAAAATTAGTAAATAGATTGTCAAAATAAAATTTGAAGGGAAGCTTTTTCAAATTTGTGGGGAACTCATCTATCATACACATCAAAGGAGCTGCACATTTTCCAAAATCTTTTTCATAGGTATTATTAGCATTTGGATTTTTCCCTTGGTACATATCAAAATTAACAAGATAACCGGACACGGAGTTCAGACACCACATTTTATATCCAAATCTTATCGGTTTCCCCCGTATAAATTGTTTACATGAATGCTTTCCAAAATACTTTATCATAGATTCATCATAGTCTAATTGCTGTTCTGGAACCCAATTCTTGATGAATTTTGACTTGAACATGTCCATGAGAGGCCGCAGTTTCCACATTTTGTCATTGTGAACCGGCCTGCGTGTTATCCGCGCAATGCAAATATTTTAATATTTGACGAAACCTATCTCTTCTCATGGAATCATTAACCATAATATTTCTCATGTCTTTCTGAGAATCCCAATAAAAATCTCTACCAGGCAACTCATTATAGCCAGTTACAATTAAAATACTAATGTCACATTTCATTTCATCAATCGAAATTTTTGGGTCAGGTTGATTACAAAAAAGAGCATATTTCCTAGATTGAGCTACAAGCAGTTCTATGACTTCATTGTCCACAAAGGACTCAAATATTTCTAGATTAGTCATTTCATCATACCTGCTATAATCGGGTTTAGGAAAAGGTCTGATTACCTCTTCAAGGTCACCTTGAATCCATGATATTTTTTCTAGCTCAGGTCGCAGTATTACTTCGTCAGGTTCGGGTTGGTTGAAAGTCACATTACCATGTACAATTATTTCAGCTTTTTGTCTCAACTGACGTCCGCTAAGGTTGTCCAAAAATCCGCCATCATCTTCGTTCCCGGAATCCTCATCCGTCAATACGCTGGAGTCAGGCGGCTCAATATATATTGCATCTACGGCTAGGTTATTGTCATAGGCCATCTGAGTAGCCTCTTCTACTGTAAATCCCTTCCTAAAAAACAGCTACATGAAAAAAAGGAACGGTTTTCATAGGTCAATAGATAAGATACGAAATTCATCGACAATGAAACACTGAGTCGTTATCCCGTCGCCCTCGTAATCCAATTTTCGGAAATAATTTACCAAAAGCAACTCTTAAAAATAACATGTGGACTAAATATTACGAAAATATTTCAAATAAGCAAAATTTATTGCAAAAATGTTTTAATTATTTTTGTCTCCCATAAACAGCGTGTGTTACCGAATCGTAACAACCATATATTTGGTTATATAACAAAAAAAAATAAACTGATTTAAAGAAAAATTATGACGCAGTTCTAACAATTAACTCTAATACTACACTAATAAATAGTAGATATGAAAAAAATCTAAATGCAGTACTTACTCTAAACGAATATTCCATTCCTCGCACATGATTATTCACGTTACTTTTTTATTAAAGTTTTAACGCACAAAACAAAAGAACATTTACTCTGGATAGTCCGCAGCGTATGACTAAATCATTCAAACACATCTAATGAACACGTGTGCGCGGTTTAAGCTCATTGGCCCCAAAACTGAAGCGACGTTGCCATATTTAGAAAGAACCCGATACCGTTACGTTTTCGTAACGCTAGCCGTTGAAGGGTTAAGCTGCCATTTTGGATTCGTACTAAAATGTTATCAGTTGATTCCAACAAAATACTTGATTCTTGTGCAAAAGATAAATTGGATAAGTAGTTCGGCATCTAGGGACCTTGAAACGTGAAGATCTGAAAACATTTTTGATTTTTTCACTCCCTTTTACGAAGGAAGTAAAACAAAAAAATTGCAATTTTGAGTTACATTAAGAAGTCACTAAAAATCATTATTCTATTATTTGGTAGTTATGAAGGCCATTGAATAGTGATATAAAAAAATCCAGGTCCGTATTTAAATTAAGAAAGTAGATGATGGTCGAATCCGAAACGTCGGATCGTTTGAAGAGGAGAAAAAATGACAATGGCAAAGTGGAAATTATTTTCATCTCTCATTTCAATTAATCCTAAAATTTTAGGAAAACCAAAAAACTGCAAACAAGGCTCCAATAGAAACTTTAGTAATATTGCATAACTGTAAAGAATAAAATTTAACAAACGAACGAAGTTCCAATCTTTCCTGTATCGATTGGACTGCCGCCTCCACTTCTGCGATAGAGATACTTGTTGTTCCTCCCCCCACATTATTTTTGAAAATAGACAAAAAATGGTCTGATCCAAGAAAGTGCGTAACTGGTTGAAGAATATAATGCTTGTATTTTGACATTTATACTTTTGTGTTGATGTTACGTCCCCTAGCAGCCAACTTTCGAACATGAAAATAATTTGCAACGATTTCTCTTGGCCGACTTACCTATAAATATTCTTTCAGCCGACGTCGTGTATTAATCTGTATATGCTTGAAGCACCCTAGTGATAATATATATTTTCATGTTAGAAACCAATCCTAAACTATTCGAATCAAAGCTTGAGAATACTCTAGAAGTTCGATAAGTTTCCACTTAAGAATGGGCGTAGGTTGCCAACTCATTAAAACTTCTACATTTATTAGTTCTCTTGTAAGTGTTCAGTTGGTTTTGCATAAGAAATTTCATAACTTCGAAGATGGTCTTGGGCATATTCGGTGTTATTTTAGAACTTCTCGAGGGACGAATGCTATCAGATCTTTTGTTTATTTTCGATCAATCCAGGATTATCGAAGGACGATAACACATGCTATGTTTTAAAGAAAATAATTTTGTTTGGATAGGACACCATCACATCGTGCTGAGGTATCCTAAATACATTTTTTTTTTAACTTTTTAGATTCTAAATGTACAGGGTTTAACTAAAATAAATTCAATACCTTGAAAACTATTCATAATTTGTAAAAATTGTTTTACCTGTTAAATTGATTTAATTGGCTCCGGACTTTGATCATGACGTCATCGGTGCGAGACTAATGACGTACAATTATTACTTCCCTCGTAAAAGAGAAGTACTTTTTGCAATCGCGAAAAATCACCCTCACAGGTTTTTACAGATCTTCACGTTTTGGTGTTCCTAGATACCAAAAAACATGTTTTCTCAATTCTGTCGGTCTATTCGCGGCATAAAAACTAATTACCCGAATAACTTCAAATTTTGGTAAAAAAATAAATCTCATATGGGGATAACCTAGGAACATTTTGGTAACTTTAAAAAATCAGCCCGAAAAGCTAATTATCAGATTGATTTCAAATTTTGTGCAAGAATTAAATGTGATATAAGGATGAAATAGTAAAATCTTGATACGAATTCAAGATGGCGGAACAAAATGGCAGCCAAACAAAATTTTTGTAATCGTGAAAAAAATTATCCTTGCAGGTTTTACATATGTTTACGATTTAGCGTCTCTACATGTCAAGAAACATGTTTTTAAGTCCGTAAGTCTGTGTGTCTGTCAGTTCCCAGCATAGTTTAAAAACTTCTTACACCACTGACTTCAAATTTTGAAAATTGGTAAAATAGTGCAATACGGCGGTGAAAAGTTAAAAAAATTATTCCTAAAAAAATAACTATCCAATTTACCTCAAGTTTCGCAGAAAAATCAAGTGTATATATATAGAATGTAGAATTGAACTGCTAACATTTCGGTACGAATACAAGATGGCGGCGTGATAAGATATTAAAAAAATCAGTCTGAAAAAAACTACTTATTAGGGTAATTTCAAATTTTGTACAAACATTAACCGTGATATAGAGATAAGCTAGTAAAATTGTGGTACGAATTCAAGATGGTGGAACAAAATGACGGCCAAATAAAATGTTTAAAAAATCAAGGCAAAAAAACTTTTTATTCGATTGACTGATTTTTCACCAAAATTAAATGTAATATAGAGATAAACTGGTAGGAATTCAACATGACGGGACAAAATGGCGCTCTTAAAATATCAGTGTAAAAACTACTTATTCATTTTATTTCAAATTCTGGGCAATAATCAAGTAGAAACTTGACAAATATTCAAAAAATGTGCTAATTCAATATAGTGGAACAAAATGGCGCCCAATAAAAATGTTTGAAAAGACTGTATATGTATATGTGTTACTTTTGCAAAATATGTCTTATTAAACAATGGTGGTAGTAATTGACTATGAGTGGAGTTAAATTGGAATTGGGTCACACTTCACTATTCCTAACAAAACGAAATATTCTTGATCAAAACCAAAGAAGTCCCGGGTAAAGGAAATTTACCAATTTTTACTTCCCTCCTAAAAGGGAAGTATTGTAATCGTGAAAAAACTCTCCACTCTCCGAGATTTTTTCAGATCTTCACGTTTCAGGGTCCCTAGATGACGAAAAACATGTTTTCTCAATTCCGTCGATCTGTCTGTCTGTTTGTCCGTCTGTCTGTCTGTTCCCGGCGTAGCTAAAAAACTACTTGCCCGATTGACTTGAAATTTTGGTCCAAAATTAAGGGTCATATGGGGATGACCTGATAACATTTTGGTAAAAATCCAATATGGAAAAACAGAAGGCGACTTAGTGAAATGTTAAAAAACCATATTATTAAAAAACTCCTCATCCAATTTATCTCAAATTTTGCGAAAACATCAAGTATTATGTTGGAATCAACTGATAACATTTTGGTACGAATCCAAGATGGCGGAACAAAATGGCGGCATAATAAAATATTTAAAAATTCATCCTGAAAAACTGCTTAATGGTTTGATTTCAAATCGTCTACCATAACTAATTATGATATAAGGATCAACTAGTAAAATAGTGATACTAATTCAAAATGGCCAAACAAAATCGCGACCAAATAAAATGTTTGTAATCGTGAAAAAGTTACCCTCTCATTTTTACACATCTTTACGTTTTAGCGTCGCTAGATGCCAAAATATATGTTTAACTTCGTCGGTCTGTCTGTCTGTCAGTTCGCGGCATAGCTTAAAGACTACTTATCCGATTGACTTCAAATTTTGGTCAAAGTTGAGGGTCATATGGGAATGGCCTAATAAGATTTTGGTGAAAATCCAATATGGCGAAACAAAATGACGGTCTAGTGAAATGTTAAAAAAGTTATTATTAAAAAATAACTCATCCAATTTATCTGAAATTTTGCAAAAAACATCAAGTATTATGTTGGGTAATATGTTGGTACGAATCCAGGATGGCGAAACAAAATGGCGACTTAATAAAATATTTAAAAATTCAGCCTGATAGCTAACTGTGATATAGAGGTCAACTAGTAAAACTGTGGTACTAATTCAAGATGGAACAAAATGGCGGCCAAATAAAATGTTTGTAATCGTGAAAAATATCACCCACTCTTTCAGGTTTTATATATATCTTTACGTTTTAGAGTCTGTCTGCCAGTTCGCGGCTTTGAACTAACTCGATTAACTTCAAATTTTGATAAAAAGTTAGTTATATGAGGATGATCTGGTAATATTTTGGTAAAAATCGAGTATGACAAAAATAAAATGGCGACCTAGTGAAATATTAAGAAAAAAATATTATGAAAAAGCTACTTATCGAATTTATTTTAAATTTTACATAAACATCAATTATTATGTTGGAATCAACTGGTAAAATTTTGGTACGAATCCAAGATGGCGGCACAAAATAAAAAAACTAGAAACTACTTAATGAGTGCAAATTGTGTGCCATAACTAATTGTGGTATAGTACTTAACTAGTAAAACTAGTTACTAATTCAAGATGGTGGAACAAAATTGCGGCCGAATAAAAATTTTGTAATCGTGAAAAATTCACCCTCTAGATTTTACACAATTATTCACGTTTTAATGACCGACGTTTCGGAACTTAATTTGTGCATTCTCAGGACTCATATATAGATCCTATATCCTGTAGGAAACCCACATTATTAGTTTTTTCCTACTCCGTAGGTCCGCTGATATTTCCTAGATATTAAGTTTCTAAATGGTTTTCGTTAACAAACCTCTTGTTGTTATGCTACAGTGGTGTATTATTTGGGGTTAGGGTCCAGTAAAAAACAAATGTCTATTTTTAAGTAGTCGAAGTTTGGCAACTTTGCTGTTGCATCCTCAGGACACATATAGTTTCTATATCTTGGAAGAACTCCATATTTTCAGTCGTTACCTATTCCGTGGGTCGGCAGATATTTCCCAGATATCAAGTTTCTAAATGGTTTTCGTTAACGAACTTCTTGTTGTTATGTTAGAGTGGTGTATTATTTGGGATTACAGTCCAGTAAAGAAACAAAAGGTTTTTTAAATTGTCGACGTTTCGCAACTTTGTTGTTGCATCCTCAGGACACATATAGATTCTATGTTCTTCATGAAACCCGTATTATCGTAACCCGTATTTTGTAAAAAAATCTTGGTCAATTGATTTTGCAGAAAAATTAGATGTGAAAATGGCATAAACTGGTACGAATTCAATATGACGTAGCAAAATGGCGGTATGTGTCAATGTAAAAACTACTTATTAAATGTATTTTATTATGCCCAAAAGTCAAGTGTGGCATAGGTAGAAAGAAAATGGTAAAATATTGGTAGGAATCCAATACGATGGAACAAACAAAAATGAAAAGACAGTATGTGTAACATGCTGTGACTATGTACTGAACTAAATTGGGTCACACTTCACTATTCCTAACAAATGGAAAAAAATCATAACGAGGGAAGTTCCGGGTAAAGAAATTTACCAATTTTTTAAAATTTAGTTTTCAAGTTACTGACTTTATTAAAGTTAAATAGTCCACCCTCCAAATTTTTGCGTACGATATGACAAACCGGACAAATATCCAACAACAACCGAAATTTATTTTATTATAAGTATTTCCATTTGATAGATGATCACAACTTATTGAACTGAAACTTTCCACTACTCAATTTTCATGGCAAAATATATAAAAAGTTTTCCCCTTCTTAGTATCACGGGAATTCAGCCGTGTTTGATTTGCCAAGCAAATATCTCTTTTATATCGGTTTAGAGAAAATTGAATTTAAAATTTAATGGGCTGAAGAGGACAACTTAATTTTTTTTATACAGTTTTCTACTTTATATACAAAATGTTACCAAAAATTGTTTATAGAAATTTTTTTTGACTCCTTACACAAAGAAATGTACAAACGCAAGAAACTTTTTACGCCGACTACATATGACTGTAGACGAGGAAAACCATTGGTTATCGACATATTCTCAATCTATAATTAGTTCTACACTATCAATAGTAACTTTTCATCTATCTATATTTTCCTCTAATTTATTAGTGAACAGTGGCGGCTCGTTTCTTTATAAAATAACAGTGCTGCAGACTGCAATTTATGTCCAAAATAAAATATACAATTTTATTATTATAATATATAACTTAAATAACAATTTGACTAGCAATATTTAAACAAAGTCAACGTAAAAATTAAAAAAAAAAAAACATTGTTCGTGATATATCTAAATTTCTGTTCAACTGACAAACTAAGACATAACGCTTGTCTTGACACATGGTACTCAATAGAAAAGTCTATTTCATCCGTTTCAGAATAGTTTCTCTCTGTTTCTACAGTAAAATTAAAAATGACGCCAACATAATTTGCATAGCTCGTTTGGTTTTTGAAATACAGAATGTTTTTGAAAATGTTGCATTTTCAGACACCCCTCGTATCACAGCTAACTGATAACTTATCAAAAAGGCGAAAACTATTCCTCATATTACTTTTTTCATAGAATTCAATGCCACTTTCAGAATAGGTCAGCATATTGCGAGAGTCGTCAACGAATATTTAGATATGGTGGAAATTCTAAAAATGAATTGGCCTCCCCGCAGTCCCGACTTGAACCCGATTGAACATGTTTTGAACAGATTGGGCAGAAAAGTACGGACACGGGTACCTGCTCCAGCCAATTTTCAGGGGCTTAGTGAAGTTCTCATTGAAGAATGGCAGCAAATTGATCTAATTTATATACAGAACCTAAATGAAGGGATGCCAAGGCGTATAGAGGCTGTCATTCGGGCACGTGGAGGAAACACCCATTGCTGAGTTATTTGTTACTGTTACTACTATTGTCTGTTTTTATTTAATCGCGCGTGCCATTTTTGTGTTTCGAGTTTAAAGTTTTATAATGTTTTTATAGAGAATTAAATACATTTTGCTAAACATATTTGCAATACTTCTTTTTAAAAATCGTATTTATGTTTCAAACTGTCACTGTCACATTCATAGCAACCTTAGTTCTTCGTACATAAAAATTATTGCAATGTCTTTTTAAAAAATCAATATATTCCAGAAAAATAAAGATATCGAGGTAAACCAAAAACAAAAATATTAAGAATAGATATGACTTGAAAATTAAAACTATGTTTAGAACATATGACCGTTACGCCACTCCAGAGGGTCTCTTAAACTTATGGTAAAAATATCTTTTTGTTTAAACCTGTATATTATAAATGTACATTAATTTTTTCATCATTTCAATAATTTAAATCCGACATAAAATAAAAGAGTTGTTTGTGATTAAAATTGAGTGTATTATTCTTGTTTACGAAATAAGTACCTAGGTTTTATCATTTGTTTCGTTTCTAAAACATATAGATAACGTATTCTTTATTTTTGTGATGTCTTAGAACACATTTATACACAATATATTTTTACTTTTCTTAACACCATTTTCTGTAATATCCCAATGCATGTTAATGAAGTTAATTTCCAAATAGAGTTGCATCAAAACCATAGGCAATCAGTAGCACCCTAGGTGATCTATATCCCCCCAAAATACCTAAACTGATATAACTTTACAATGAATTTAGAAACTTTAATTGAGTTGTTGTTGTTGTAAAAGTCTGTTTATTGTGTCTATTATTTATACAGGTTGCAACATTTTTCCTGGGCTGACATGAACTTTCTTATTTTTAATAGAACACCCTATATTAAAAATCGGTAAATTTCTTTTACCCGGAACTTGAACACTACCGGAAGTGTGACTCAATTTAATTCAGTACATAGTTACAGTACATATGTATTACATATACTGTCTTTTCAAACATTTTTACTGTGTGCCATTTTGTTCCATCGTATTGGATTCCTACCAATATTTTATAAGTTTCTTTCTACCTATGCAATTCTTGACTTTTGGGTATAATTTAAAATAAAGTAGTTTTTACATTGACATATACCGCGATTTTGTTAGGTCATGATGAATTCGTATCTGTTTATCCCATTTTCACATTTGATTTTTCTGCAAAATTTAAAGTAAATTGAACAAGATTTTTTTACATTGATTTTTTAAAAATTCGTACCACAACTTTACCAGTTTATCTCTATATCACACTTAATTATTGCACAAAAATTGAAATTATTTTAATAGGTAGTATTTTTAGGCGGATTTTTTAAATATTTTATTAGGCCACTATTTTGTTTTGCTATCTTGAATTCATATCAAAATGTTACGAGTTCATTCCTATGTAACACTTGATTTTTGTGCAAAATTTGAGGTAAATTGGATAATTAGTTTTTTAAGTAATAATTTTTTTAACGTTTCGCTAAGCCACCATTTTCCATATTTGGTTTTTACCAGGGGCGTGCAGTCCATGGAAGCAAGGGAAGCAGTGCTTCCCCAAAAAAAAGTACAAAACCTCTTCTAAAATGTAACTTTTGAAATAGGAAACAATTAATTTAGTATATATTAAAAATGCTAAAATATTATCTTAATTATCAAGCCCATAATGCGGCCTTGACTCCGACCTAGCTACAATAGAATATCGAATAGAACCTACCCGGGCCGCTAGCTTCTCTGCAGCCTAGTCCTGTATGCTTGATTTCCTGTGAATCGAGCCAGAGGTTATTGAACTTTCCACCAGCTGTTTGCAATTTTTGCATCTCAGTCGCGTGCTTTAAGTGGTGGCAGAAGCTATCGTTGGAGTAGGTTCTTTGTTTGAACGGCTATCCGTGTGTTGTGTGATACGTACGTCGCGTCGTGCATGCAAATACCGTCAACTTCGGCTGTCGGTAATAACGTTGAAAATGTTGGAGAATTTAGTAAAAAAAGTGTGTGTGAATGTGTGGTGTGTGTCTTAATAATAAAGGGATTTTCAACATTAAAATTCGCTGATAAGCTTCAAATAATTTCTAAAGGAAGGGCAAAACCGCCTATGAAAAATTTAACCACAAAAATGAAAAACTGAATTAGACATTTTTATCCGGAAAAACAATACGAACAATTTAAATGGCTAACAGGGTGTGAAAATATAAGTAAATTATTTTGTTGGCCATGTTTACTTTTTGAAAATGAAAAAGGTCTCTGGAATAAAACTGGTTTTTTCGATTTAAACAATTTCTATAAAGCTGTAAAAAGACACATTATGTACAAAGCGCATTTACAGGCCGTCATAAAAGAAAAAGTCTTCGGCAAAACCAGAATTGAACACGCACTTAATAAACAGTTGGAATTTATTCGCCGCCAACACAATGAACTAGTCGATAAAAATAGGCAAATATTAAGAAGACTTATCGATGTTGTTTGTTTTCTCGGACAGCACGAATTGGGATTTAGAGGTTATGACGAAACAAGGGTTTCTTCAAATAGAAGAAATTTTCAAGATTTACTTAGTTTAATGGCTAAATATTGTACTGATATTGCTTAAAAAATCATTTAGAGTAGCCTAGCGTTTTTCGCAAAACGTTGAATCGAATCCAGAATGATTTAATTTCCGCTGTTGCAACCATTATTCTAAACATAATTAAGCAGGAAATTGGCGAGGCGCGGTTCATTGCTATTTTCTGGACAAAACAACTGATATCACTAATTTTAGCCAATTATCTGTAGTAATACGCTATGTTAAAACAGACGGAAGTATTCAAAAGCGATTTAGGTTTTAAGAATGTGTCCGAAAATCGTTCAGCAGAGGCATTATATACCGTAGTTTATAACGTTACTAAAGAAATTAATGGGGAAAAAAAATAGTTGCTCAAAGCTATGATGGAGCTGCAGTGATGGCAGGACAATTAGGGGGTCTGCAAGCTAAAGTTCGAGAAACCCAAGTGCTGTGTTTGTCCATTGTTTTGCTCATAAATTAAATTTAGTTTTATCCCAGTCCATCGATCACATTAAAGAGGATAAAGTATGTTTCGTTAGTTAAGTGGCATGGCTGCTTTTTTTCCAAGTCAACAAAACGTACACAAGTTTTGGACTCCATTGTCCACAAACGATTGCCCAAAGTAGCTACCACTAGGTGGAACTATAGTGGAAGACTTGTGTTAACAATATCTGAAAATCGTGAATAACATCAACTATTTGAGAATATAATAGAAAATAATGAAACGTGGGACTCAGAAGCAATAAATATTTCGAGAGGGGTTTTTGGACTGTGAAACGAGATTTTAATTTTAATTATTTGTTGAACATATTTTCGGAAATATTTCCATTCTCGGACAATGTTTTTAATATATTACAAACTAAAACAAATGATATTGCTTTTTGCCTAAAAAAGTGGATGATTTTAAGTCTATGTTAAGCCAAAAAAGAGATGACTTTGACCTATTTTGGGAGAAAACGATGACGTTAAATGTAGAGCCACAAGCCAAGCGTCTTCGAACAGACAAGGTGGGAGATGTTCAAGCATCATACAAACGCCCCTTTTATGAAATAATCGATCAAATTCAGTTTAAATGATTTTAAATTCCTCGAGCTCTGCAATTTTAATGCATCTAAAGGAAAAACTTTTCCACAAGATGCGTTTAAATCTCGTCCTCTTCGTTATGGCCAGTTCTTCGACCGAGTGTTACTGCGATCTGAACTAAAAATTATTTACGAAACTGATGACATTAGCGCAAAAAATAACGCTAAGGAACTAATGCATATTTTAAAAGACAAGGAGCTGGAAGATGCCTACACCGAAGTGTCGAAATTGTGTGAATTAGTATTAACAATACCTGCCACAAGTTCATCAGTAGAACGCAATTTTTCAACACTTAAACGTATAAAACATTTCGTGAGAAATTCAAAGAGGCAGCATACATCGCTGTTGTCCATTGAAAATAAACTTCTCCAAAATATGTCGGAGCATCGACATTTTTATGATGACGTCATTGACGAATTTGCAAAAAATAATCGAAGAATCGAATTACATTACTAATAGGTAAGTTTCTAAAAATTGCTTCCCTTTCTTAAAATTTCACCGCACGCCCCTGGTTTTTACCAAAATATTATCAGGTCATCCCCATATGACTGTTTTACTAAAATTGGAGTCAATCTGCTAAGTAGTTTTTAAGCTATGACGCGAACTAACAGACGGACCGACAGACTCGGACAGGAGGACCGACGGAATTGATAAAATATATTTTTTGGCATCTAGGGACGCTAAAACGTGAAGATATGAAAAACCTGAGAGGCTGATTTTTTTCGAGATTACAAAAACTTTATTTGGCCGCCATTTTGTTCCGTCATCTTAAATTAGTAAAACAATTTTACTAGCTGATCCCTATACTACTATTAATTATGAGACACAATTTGAAATCAATCCATTAAATAATTTTTTGAGGTTCACTTCTTAAGTATTTTATTACTTCGCCATTTTGTTCCGCCATCTTGGATTCGTATCAAAATTTTACCAGTTGATTTCAACATAATACTTGACGTTTGAGCAAAATTTAAAATAAATTGTATTAGTAGTTTTTTAACAATAATTTTTTTTTCATTTCACTAGGCAGCCATTTTGTTTCATCATGTTAGATTTTTACCAAAATATTACTAGATCATTCCCACATGAGCCTTAATTTTTAGTCAAAATTTGTAGTCAATCAGGTTAGTAGTTTTTAAGCTATGCCGCGAACTAACAGACAGATGATCCGTCGGAATTAATGAAACATATTTTTTTGGCTAGGGACGCTAAAACATGAAGATATGTAAAACCTGAGAGGGTGATTTTTTCGCGATTACGAACATTTTATTCGGCCATCTTGAATTTGTAAAATTTTACTAGTTAGTACCACAATTAGTTATGGCACAAAACCGCCATTTTGTTCCGCCAACTTGGATTCGGACCAAGATTTTAAAAGTTCATTACAACATAATACTTTGATATTTGTATAAAATTTGAGATATATTGAATAAATTGTTTAATAATAATTTTTTTAACATTTCACTAGGTTACCATTTTGTTTTGCCATGTTGGATTTTTACCAAAATGTTACCAGGGCAGCCCCATATGACTCTTAATTTTTGATCGCGCAAAGACAGACAAACAGAATTGAGAAAACTTGTTTTTTGGCATCGTGATTTTCATCGTTTCTAAATAAATCTATTTTCATTTTTAAATATAAAAGAAATGGTTTATAATGACATTAATTGCGTTTTTAAAACTTTCCCAATTATTTTTTTGTCAATGTGAAATGGAGTCTAGTTAAATGTCAGGTACATTTATTGTACTAGAAAAATGAAGTAGCTTTATGGTACTAGTACAATAAAGTACTACTTTATTACTATTTTCTATATAAAACAATGGTACATAAAAGTTTTATACACACAAGCTTGGACGATGTTGAATAGTACGACAAACACGTTACAAGGCGCTTTAAAGTCGATGTTAGAGCTAACGAATACCGTACACTGTACAAATGCAGGCATTACATTCTTGTACGTTGCTAGTCTGTCTCAGTCATTTTCCTTCATAATCACTTTTGGTAACTTGTCTACGAAGGGTAATTAGCATTTTTTAAATTGCTTAAGGCAAATTTGCCTTACTATGTAATCTCCGGACTGGTTTAATGACGTCATTAATGACATTTTTGACGAGGGAAATAAAAAAGAGTTCAACGATATATACGGGTACGGGTCTGTAATGCAACGTTTTGGATATATTGGCATTTTTCTTCAGTTTTTTACCTATATTCAAATTAACAGAATCAAAGTAGTTTTAAACTTTTAAAATTTTACTAGTACCTAAAAAAAGTTAGAAGTTCATTCTATTTACAGTTTAATACTCAAGTTTTAAATCTTAAAAAGGGTTACAACGTTGCCATGTTCAAGTTCGTAACTTGTTTATTATTTTTTTAAACGCAATTAAAATTAGATAGAGCAACCAGTAAATGATGAAAACTTTTCAATTTATATATGTTTTGTAACTAGCTGCATGTCAAAAACTTTATAATTGTCTTTTATGGCAGTACATTAATTCAGGTATTTCAGCCATTCGTCTCATAGGAAACTATATTAAAAATGTTTTTCAAGATTAAATGTATATTAAATGTTGCTTAAACTTAGAGTTATTAATTATAACTGAGTTTGGAAAACCGAATTTAATATCTTCAAATTAAGTAATAAAAGAATAAATATATTTGTAATAAGTATATTAAATATCTATATATTTAAAACACTCGCCAGAGTTTTCAGCAAGTTCGTGAGAGAGTTGTACTGCTCCAATTTACATGATTTTTTTTTCAAATGATCGTCTGGTTACCGAGACCTCTCAACACTATTTTTTTGTATTGTTTTATTGCGTATTTTTTCTATAAAACCAATATGTTTTTCTTCAAAAACGTTTCTGGGCATTTTGGTGAATGCGCCTCATGTTCTTATAATTCCACTGGAGACTTGTCGCGCCATGTAACTCAAAAGGCAGAACAAGGTCCGCCGGACCAGCTAGTAATATTTAAAACACTAAGCCAGATTTTTCAGCAAGTTCGTGAGAGAGTTGTACTGTATTAATTTACATGATTTTTTTTCAAATGATCGTCTGGTTACCGAGACCTCTCAACACTATTTTTTGTATTGTTTTATTGCGTATTTTTTTATAAAACTAATATGTTTTTCTTCAGTAATATTTCTGAACGATGTGTTGAATGCGCCCCGTAGGTCTTCCGGACCAGCTAGTATTAAAAAAACCTAAGACACGTTTCGCACCTGTCTCCCGTTTTAATCAATACGCATAATGTAAATTTAAAGTTTTTTATTCATTTTTCTACACTGTGGTTTTGTAATTGAATTTCTTGGCTTACTTTTTTCTTAAGTTGCTTAATATTTTAGCATCTATTATTATACAGCTTATATATTAAAGTTTCCCAAAAAATAATCCAAGGGGCTAAGATCAGCAAGCAAGGGCAAGGCAACATTTTGATTGGGTCCAGCAAATGGTGTAAAATTGTTGTCTATAATCTGCTGAGAGTGAGAGTAAATAATATTATTTTTCAACTGGATGATGTTCTAAGACACAGATACAACAATTTTGTAGAATTGATTGGTCCCAATTATAGATATAACAACAACTCGTGTAAGAATCGTTTAAGTGCCAATCAAAATTAAAATCTGTTATCAGAGCGGGAATATTTAATAACATACCTAATTCATTTTTTCTACATTATACTTAAACACATGTATCTATGATCGTTTATTTGTGTTTAGTTTGCTCTGAATGCAAAATATCGTAATATCTTTCAGTATTATAAATTAATTTAGTGTAAGAAAATATAATAGAATGAAATTGATTTCCAAAAAATCTTTTTTTTTATAAACGTTATTATGATAAATAATTTATCTTCATTCCATATGGCTTTTTATGAGAAATTAGTAGTATAGTATACTTTTTCTGCGACTTACTAGCGATTATAATATTGTCTCCAAGCATGGGTCATTTGATTAAGGGACAACTGCACGCAAAAAGTGAAAAACTAGCGGCAAGGTCTAGTCAAGTTCAAAGTAAGATGAAAAAGTACCTGTACGTATTACAAAAAACTTCTTGCACGTCCGACCGCAAAAAAATGTGTTATGTATAGGCAATTTAAATTACATTTCGTTTAAAAATGGGTGCAAAAGAGTTCACGAGCTGCAGAAATACAAAGACATGAGTACGATTTACCATTTCAAATTTTGCAGTTACGTAGACAAATGATCAATGCGAGGCGGTAAAGAGCCATTTTGTGGAAAAAAAATTATATGCGACGGCATTTGCGTCAAAAAGTGGTCGAAAAATGGTCAAAAATGGACAAATCTACTTCTATTTTAAAATTCTAGATTAGATTTTTTCATAAAAAATCGCATTTAGCGCCCAACTATATATATTTCCCTATTAAAATCACGTTGAAGCTAATACATATTTCTTATAGTTTTAACATAATATTGCAGCGGCGGAAGGCTTGCAAATGATCCATAATACTGCGTGCAGTTCCCCCTTAATAAACTCGTAAAGCAGCTTTTTTAAATTCTGAATTCTGAAAGTGTCGTCATATCAAATTTCTTTGAAGGCAAATAATTTCTATTATATTTATCTAAAAGAGCTGAAATTTTGTATACACTCTACTAGAACGTGATAATTCAATAAAATATAAAAAATATGCTTTTTCAAATTTTACCGTATGAGCCCATTGAACCCATGAGGGTCATGAGTAATGAATTATTACGGAAGGGTATATAATAGGTTTTATTATCTATTCAAAACCAGCGAATAATAATAATATAATTAAAAGAATTTTTATTAGAATTCAAATATGTTGTACTATACAGGCTATTACATAAGAAATAAATACATTTTTGGTTTATTGTTTTTTTGAGACACTGTATAGTAAAAAATATTTTTTAAGTTATGCACCTCTTTAAATCCTGCAACTCTCGTATGAAACTTTTTTGTATATCTTGTAGTTTAGGCGCTATTAAAGGCGATCATCAATAGAGATACGGGTTACATCACACGTGGAAACTGATCTGAACACGGGGTCACGGTTCGGCGAGCACAAGTCGGGTATAAAAATCTGCCGGAATATCTGCAAGCTTATTCAGTGTTCAGATCTCGTGAATTAAAATCCCTGAACATATCTCGTGCAATCGAGGGCGAAACGTCGGATAGTAATTCTAATTTGACATGGTTTTCTCCCAAAAGCTTCCGATCTATGTTAACATTCATACATTTGATTATTAATAATCAAAAATGTTTGCATAGTCTGTATTTCCTCAACACTGAATAAAAATATGAAATATCGGATTTTAAATTTAAAGACACCATCTTGTAGAGCAGGAAAAGTTGTAATGATAAAATTCTATTAATTTTAAATTATCTCTTTGAATAAACTCATGAAAAATTAAAAATGATTTTACAAAATTCCTCTGGTTATCCCCGGAATTGAAATTTTTTAATTTCTTAGCGGCATCTTATTAAACACTAAATTGCCAATTTGACCAACCTCGCATCTATTACGGTTTTCCGAGATCCTCAGGCATACACTGGAATTTGTAGCACTCTGTACATTTGGGAGAAATGTTTTAATATTGATCCAATACATTCAATTTCATATGCTTTATACTTGAAACCCCGAAGAGAAATTGTTTTCCTTCAATCTATAATATTCCGAAACAGAAACAAGTCATAACTACTCGAAAGTTCAAAGCTTCAGGACATTTTATGAAAAGTTAGTTAGGTTTCCACTTGAAAGTTAAAAGTTAATATTGTAAAGTTAACGAAGCCAAGTTGTTATTAAAACTTTTATAGTTATTAGCTCTGTGATAAGTGCTCAGTTTGGTTTTGCCTACGAAAGTCCATTACATTAATGGTGCTTTTATGAATTGAATATACACTGCTATTTTAGAGGATAGAATCAGCACTAATATGGGATTCTACAAAGGTCATAACCTCTGTTAAACTTGAACGGAAAAGACTATCATTAATAGATAGATTTTCTTGCATTATTTTGGTGCTAAGATGGGGGTATAAACCCAGCAACTAGGCCTGAAAGGCCCTTTTCACAAACTCTAATTCCACTTACCTCACTCCACTCCATTAAGAAGGCGGCCCCGTCCTTCTAATAAAGGAGAACATCTTGCCCCAATAGAGGTGTTGTAATTCTTGGAGAGGAACTCGACGCCGAAGGTATTCCAGCGTAGTCTTGCCCACCTTTCACACGTGCCAACAAGATGATAGGGATTCTCGTCCTCTGCCCCACAATTAGGACAGCACCCAGCCGGTGCATGTGCCTGTTGAAATTACAGTGTCCTGTCAAAATGTCAGTTAGGTCCTCAATCACCTATCGAACACCACTGACACATTGAACATTGACACAAAACAAGTTCCATGGTTGAGTAGCATTTATTTTGCCTGACTACCGTAGTTCGTTCTTGACCAATTTTCTTTTTTCTTTTCTCAGGCCCATCTGAACCCGTAAGCGCTATTGTTTACTTATACCCCTCTATAGTCATTGCATTGACCCCTGGTTTAAATTTCAGTTTCAAAAGGCCTTGTCAGCGTGAGACCACTGTCTAGCAGAATCGTCCTCGTGGACAGGAAGGGAAATTCCTGGCGCATTATAGCGGCTATGTTAATGTGACCCATTCCTGTTGAATTTTTATAGCACGTTCCGCAGTCGTCCATTCTTTTGTATGAGGCCATGGCTTCCCTCTTTATCCATATCGGAAGCTCTGGGAAGCTCAAGAAGATGTTGGGTGCAGCGCCTGGTGTAGTCTTTGAAGTCTGCCCAATGTATGGCAATATGTAATCTTTTCCACCATTGGCCACAGATCCGTAAGTGATCATCGGTCGGATAACTGCAGTATAGAGCCAGTGGATGATGGATGGAGGTAAACTCTACTTCCAACCCACCACGCGACGCAGTTGCTACTTATTGTCATGAATTTATTTTTTCCTGTTTGACGTGTCGTTTCCACGTCAGTATACTATCCATAACCACCTGAGGTATTTGACCTCCTGTTTCAGTGGTGGGTCTCTCGTACAGGCTTGGTGATCTAAATCCTACTAACTTCCTTCTCCTGGTGAAGAGTATGACCTCTGTCTTCTGTGGATTGTATGAGAGTCCCTACTCCGTTCACCATTGTTCAATTATCCTACATGTCACTTGCATTCGTTCGCAGATAGTTGTTAGGAACTTGCCTATCATCATAACAAGTCCGTGCGTCGTCTGCGTACCCCTGCGCATAAAAGCCCTTATATTATAGTTTCCTCAGAAGCTTATCTATTTCCAAACACCAGAAGCGAGCCGTTGAGAACGGGTACCGTTGTATATGCCTGACATAACCATGCATTTCAGTGGTTAAACGCTGAAATAATTGAGCAACATCCAATATGGCTGAAAACATATTCAAAGAAATTACATAGATAGTCGAAAATAATAATTATTTCCTATATTTGGAAACCCTTGAAATTGAATAAGTCGTTTTTTAGTAAAACATTTTTTTAATTTCAATAGATCGCCATTTTGTTTTGTCAAATTAGATTTTTACCAAAATGTTGCCAGGTCATCCCCATATGACTCTTAATTTTTACCCGTAATTTGAGGTTAATCGCGAAATTGGGTTGTAAGCTATGCCGTGAACTGACAGACAGACAAGACAAAAGCAAAGTAAAACCTGAGAGAACGATTACACGTAAAACCTGAGAGAACGATTTCACGATTACAAATATTTGACTTAGCCGCCATTTTGTTCCGCTATCTTGAATTAGTACTACAGTTTTACTAATTTATCTGTATTCTACTATTATTTATGACAATTGGCAAATTGAAATCAGGTTCTTAAGTAGTTTTTTAGGCTAAATTTTTAAATATTTTACTAAGCCGCCATTTTGTTTCGTCATCTTGGATTCGTACCTGGATTAGTTGATTCCTACATAATACTTGATGTTTGTGCAAAATTTGAGTTAAATTGGATAAGCAGTTGTTTAGTAATTATTTTAATAACATTTCACTAGGCCGCCATTTTGTTATGCCATATTGGATTTTTACCAAAATGTTACCAGGTCTTCCCCATATGACCCTTAATTTTTGACCAAATTTTGAAGTCAATCGGGTAAGTAGTTTTTTAGCTATTCCGCGAATAGACAGACCGACAGACAGACAGACACAGACAGACAGACCGACGGAATCGAGAAAACATGTTTTTCGGCGTCTAGGGACCTTGAAATGTGAAGATCTTAAAAAATCTCAGAGGATGATTTTTTTACGAATACGAATTCCCTTATACGAGGGAAGTAAAAATGTTCTGCAAAAATTAATCTACTTAAAGAACTTAGTAAAAGTACTTATGTAGTTTTGATACTTAAACTCTTTTAGTTGATTACTTGCAAATAAGTACATTTTAAGTACATAATATACGAAAATGTAAATTTATCATGACAATGTAGGAGATGTAGATACAATGTCGTACCGTAAAGCATATTACTGCACTAGTGATGTAAATAACTATTATATAAATCGATATTTTGTGTATTTTTAGGATGTAAACTATCTGTTATCAGTTTAACCGTAAAATATGTATGCAGTCCGGCGTTGATTTGCTTCTGTCCGATAACCGAAGATAATGAAAGTCAAGCATTGTCGAAAGCAGGTTGCACTTTGATGGGGCGACCGTACTAACAATAGGTAGTAGTTATTGTAATGATACGATAACTGTGGCAGTACTTACAGCGGTTTTTAAAAAAGGTAAAGTGCGAGTGCATATTTCGGTATGTGGAAGACGTCGGAAACCACGATATTATAAAATGGTACATTACACTTAGACTCTTACAGCCTGTTGCACAAAATTTAATTGCTGTTTAGAATATTTAACCGACTTTTCGGATTTGACAAGCTGCTTGTAGAAATCTGGGAACTCGCTGTCAAATTTGAGATTCCGTTAAACATTCTAAACTTCACTTGAGCTTTTTGCAACCGGCCGTTAGTGTACCTAAGGTCGTGGTCTTTTCAATCATTAAAAAAATATATGTATAAAAAAATAATCCTTGATTTTCTTTTATCTCAAACTATTATTTGAATCAGCAAATTCTCCGGTATCTAATTAAAAACGAAACTCCAGGAAAAAAACATATGAATTCAAAGGTGTTTAGTTGGAAATCGAGCACGCTTTTTATAATCTCATGATACTAACAAGGGAAGAACTTTTTATATACTTCGCGATGTGACTTTAACATGATATTTAGGAGCAGTGGAAAGTTACAGTTTAACAAGATATGCTGATCGATCAAATGAAAATACACTGAAATAAATAAAAAATGTCTGTTTACCTTATTAGTTTAGAACCCTGGATATTTGTGTCGCTTGAGGTAAACAAAAACTTAAATGGTATTTTCCATATGCTGTAATATTTTAGACGCAGTTATAGAGTAAAAGTAGGTAATGTTTTAAATGTTTGGCTGTAGACATGATGAAATTCGACAGCAACTATAGTTTTAAAGGACTATACTAAAAACAAATAGTGTCGCCCTGTCTATACTTAACGGTGTGGATATTTACATATCACTTTGTGAGCTTCTTGGTATTTTTAGTAGCATTTAGATTATATGTTAACTTTACAATCATAAAATAGATGAACACAAAATTAACTGCTAATAATAATCATATAATGCTTACCCTAGCACAGTAAAACTAAACTTCCAAAACACTAATAAAATAGGATCAATAACGATACTTCTAAAAATTCCCTCTATAACTAATCGTCAAACCAAAGAGTATAATTTTGCATAGCCTCGATGTTTTCGACCGAGACCCTGAAAGCAAATTCAACACAAATGATTTAAACGATGGTTTGTGATCCAAAGAACTAATGAGAGAATTTAGAATTAATGAATAACGAATTTATCTGATCAATCCTCATAGTCTCAATCAGGACCTGTCGGGCAAACGCGGCGCAGCGTTGCCACCTTAAGACGTACTTCTCCATTGAATTTTGAGGTCGGTTAAAGACAAATGTGTATTGAGGTGTTTTGGGGTAACAGCAATGCAAAATGGAATTTAATAAAATACCAGTAACACATTCCAGATTTATTTACACAAATTAAAAAATTTGATGAGTATTTAAAGAAAATATATAGGACATTTTCCCTTCTGCAGCGTTGTGAGAGTTTTCTGCCAGAATCTTAAATAATTTTCTTTCATGTGAAACTGTAATAAAAATAATGAGTAATGACGACAGTAGTTATAATAGGGGAGCGCCTCCTCCTCCTCCTCTTCCTCTCTCTCATGTCCCTCATTCTTAACTTCCTCCCCTTTTATTCTCATTCGCATCATATTTTTAATTTTTTCTCTTTGTTCTCCCACATTTGATTTTGCATTCTTAAGTCTTATAAATAGGTGCATCATGATCATTTTAGTATGTTAAGGTACGAGTGACTGTTAAAAGAAAAAAAATCTGTTGAATAAATCTATTAATAATAATATTAAAATAAAATGAGTGAATCAGTTGGAGAAAGAAATCGATCCATTCCGCTTCAGACAATTAGCCTCGAAGAAATTATACCAGGAGTTCAAGAAGAAAATATACCATTAGTTCGAGTAGAAAATAATGGGATTGTTTTAAAAAATTTGAATAAAACTGAGAGTGAAGAGAAAAAAGTGTTTTGTGCTATTTGTTTTGAAATAATCGAATATTATGATTCATGTAGACCAAATACATGTTCCCACATTTTTTGTTTAAAATGTATTTTAAGATGGAATGATGAAAATGGTTGTTCTATAATGGTAAACAATTGTCCTGTATGTCGCACTAGATATTACTATTTGGTACAAATCTTCAAAGATGTAATTAGACATCATTTTGTTGTAATTTTAAAAAGAGGATAATATTTTTTATAATTTGTGTTTGTGAAAACTCTGCTAACAAATAATTTTGTAAAAAAAAAGTAAATGTAAATATATATAATAATTGACACACATTTTTTCCTTTTCCTATATTGAAACGACAACAATGATCTAACAAGTTTTTTAATACATACTAATTTTCACATTACATAACAAAACAATTGTTATGGGTTTACACAAAAAGTGCCACGCCCTAAAATGGCACCACTTTTGCAAATGGAAGCTTAAATTTTCTTATGGGAATTTACATGTAAAAATGACGGTTTTGATTGTCGGACCGGCATAGCCTAATCTACTACTTTTTAATTATACTAATAATATTAATATAATTTGCATCAAGTAAGAGAAAACTCAATTGAATACAGAAACAAGCGTTAACAAAATGTTATGCTAATATATGAGTGCTTCTAGTGGCAGTTGACATAATCGACACTTTTTTTTACATATGATTAGCTATTTCATTTACAAATACAGTGTCAGATGTTAGAATAAAAAGAAGTATTTTGCATATAGCAATGAAAATATATAACCGCTTATAGTAACAGTTGACATTTTTTAAAATTAATATTGTTGACGTATTCTACTTATTATCTTTACAATTTATGTTTAAAATTAATATTTTTGATATAATCTACCCATTACGTTTATAACCTATATTTAAAATTAATATTGTTGAAATAATCTACCCATCACCTTTACAAACTATGTTTATTATTAATATTTAACAATATAATTTTCTATCTCTTTTTTTTCATTTTTGTTGCAGTAAAAGCAAGCATGTTCAGGAATTAGTAGAAAAAGATGTATCCTGCAAATAGCACAATGTAAATCAGAAGCACTAACAACATAGGCTCTTTTGTAGTGGCAGCTCACATGATCGGACTCCCTCTCCGTAAATATCTCATGTGAATTGCACTACAAGGAAGGCAAATAGCAAATGTTCCTAGTCTTCGACTTTCAATTTTAGAGTAGCTTTGTATAACACATACATCTTTTTCTTCAAAATTATTAAATAATTCACTAGCCCTAAACTTGCTTACTTTTACGTCAGCCTCGGTTCCTAAATTTAGTAATTGTCCATCTATATCCACTCCTTCGTCAATTTCCTGATCATCTTCCTCCATCTCTTCTTCTTCCTCCTCAATATAATTAATGTCTATGTTACATAAGAATGATCTTCTAACAAGCCTAGATGATTTGTCCAAAAATGAATGTTTATAAGTGATGGAATCGCCTTCCAAGTTAATAAAAATTTCTTTTCTTTCCTCAATTTGAGCGGCGTTCTCCACATTATTTTCTTCAATTTGGTCGGCGTTTCCAATCATATTTTCTGCCATCGTTAGGAGCTTTAGATTTAGATAGATATATTTGATAAAAAACAATTTTGGTTATAGCTTATAAAATAATATCGACAACTGATATTACAGCGAATGATACTGTATGATCGTCGAGTGGATGTTCTTAAGTATATATCCCATCAACCACCACTTTTACTACCTGCAATACTTAAGTTTTTTTTTTTTTTTTGCTGTCCCTTTCCCTGTCAGTTTCCTCGGGGGGGGGGGGGGGGGGCTTCGCCCCCCTCCCCGCTCCGCCAACCCCCTCACCCTCACGTTATCTTCTTTCTCTCCTTCCTTCTTTCTCTTTTTTATATGTTTCTCCGTTTTCCTTCCTTCTCCTTTTTCCTTCCTTCTCCTTTTTCCTTCCTTCTTCTTTTTCTTTCCTTCTCCTTTTTTCTTTTTTTCTTTTTTAATCTAACCTAACCTAACCTAACCTAACCTAACCTAACCTAACCTAACCTAACATAACCTAACCTAACTTAACTTAACCTGAAGAGGGTAGCCCGAAATTGGGGAGCCGGGATTTTAGTCTCGGAAATTCAGGGGGAGAGGGGGGGGGGGGGGGAGGGGGGTAAGGTTGTTGATCGGCTTGGGAAAGTGGTTTTTAGAGATTGTCGTTCAACTTTAAGTAGGACACATGTGATTAACTTTTGCATATAAAATCGCCTCAGCGAAGAGACGAATGCAATTGATTTCTGCATTCACACTGTGCAGAGCTCGCGAGTTTTCTGGTGTTTACATTGTGTCTATTTGGTAAATTTTTATTTTTATTTCTAACATTTTTATTTGGCAAGATTTAATTCTTATATATATTGGTGACATTTTTATGTACATTTGTGGCATTTTTATTTATTATTACGATTTTTTTTCATAATGGACAATTTTTTGACATCGACTAGCAAAATAATTGACAATGACTTTGACTTATACACATATACTCAAATGCAGAATTTTGCAAACCAACAAAACAATGAAACAGACGTATTTACAACTAGTCAACAACAAACTATTCAGGACTTGAATGAAATTATTTATAATAGCCAAGTTCAGAATAATGCCAACAAACACAACAACGAAAAATATTTATTTACAGCTACTCAACAACAAACTCTTGACGATCTTAATGACATTATTGACAACAAAACGCACTTAATTACAACAAAAACTAAACAAACTCTTGAATAAATGAATTACATTGACGAAACTCAAAATTCTAGCGATGAGGATATTGTTTGTTTTCAAAAATCTAATCCAAATTATTTAACATTAAAATCGCCAATTAATTCTCCGAGACCAATTTGCTCTCCCCTTTTTGTTTAGTGAAAATTCTGATTCGGAAGAAGAACAAATTGATCAAAATTTAAGTTTGGCTATTTGTCCTACTAATTCACCATATGATATTGTAAATTCTGATTCGCAAGAAAAACAAATTGATCAAAATTTAAGTTCGGCTATATCTTCTATTAATTCACCATTTGCTATTGTAAATTCTGATCCGCAAGAAAAACAAATTGATGCAAATTTGACTTCGGATATTTCTCCTAATAATTCACCAGTTGAACAAAATTCAATTTCGAAACCATCATTTATCATTAAAAAAAAATTTAAAATTAATAAAAAAAATAAAAAACAAATAGCAAACCTTAAGTGTCTGGGTTTCGCTATTCAAAATTTAACTAATTTGATCACAATTAAAAAGGGAGACGAAAGTACGGTGAATTATGTTAAACAGGCCTTTGACAAATTAGTTGACTCATTTGAAGAAATGGATTCATAAAGTCAATTAATTTCTATTGCTTTTTTCAAAATTTGACTATAACTAAATAAAAATGCACAATATTAATTTTATTATTATACAAAGAACTTCAAAAATGCAATTGCTTTTTTCAAAATTTGACTATAACTAAATAGAATTGCACAATATTAATTTTATTATTATTATTATGCAGAAAACTTCAGAAATGCATAAGTGTGTAACATGTAATAAAGTCTTTACTAGAAAGGATAATTTACTGCGACATATTAAAAAACATGTTAACGGAAATTCCACAAAACTCAACAGTTGGTTGAAAAACCAAAGCTTGTTAAAGGTAAGAACATTTTATTTTTCATGTCATATTTTGTAAAATATTTTTTCTTAATTTATATAGATTCTACAAATATTGTAAAATATTGTAAAGAATGCAAGAAAAATATAAACCAAAGTCTATGTCTACCCCCATCTTCGATCTAGTGTGCACAAGAACAATTCCAAAATAGGCTTGGAGGAAGGTGTTGAAATTATCAAGTCAGCATTCAGGGAACGAATAATATCTTATAGGATTTCCTCACATCAAAACTTCATAAATGTGAAAGAATATTTTCAACATTTGGAATACAAAATTGCACATCTAATAGATCAAGAACTGCAGAAACATAAATGTATCAAGCTAAATATGGAACTGTTCGGTTTCTATTTTAACCCCAGCAGCGACAGCTATGATGTCAAATCTTTTAATGCGCCGTTCCAAGTCATTTGCCAGGGATATCAGAAAAAAGAACTGTTAGAGCAAATCTGCACCATTATTGACCAGAAAGCTGACGAATTTGCAGAAAGAGATTCAGGTAAAGAATTTATTTTCGATTTTACAACAGCAACAAAAGTAATTTTTTAATTTTTACGTTGCAGGATGGGCTTTGATGAATTTACTTCATTTGGAAATTAATGTTAACAAGCACAATCCGCTGAGAGCCTCATCTTTTATCGAACTTCCTCAAGAGATCAAGAGACGTCAAGCTGTGATCAACATTAGGAATGATGACAACTTTTGCTTCGCCTGGGCAGTTGTGTCTGCTCTTCACCAACCACGCGGATTAGATTTTGAAACTTCATCCTACCCACACTACTCTTCTGTTTTGGATATGTCAGGTATAGAATTTCCAATGTTGCTAAAGAACATTAAGATTTTTGAAGAAAAAAATAACATTTCTATTAATGTATATGGATTAGAAATTATAAATCCTAAAAAGGGGTATGAAGTAATTGGTCCACTTTATTATTCATCGAATAAAAAATCAACATGTCAATTTATTGTTAATAAGTGATGATGATGAAAAAACTTTTCATTATTGCTATATTAAAGATTTATCAAAACTAGTTTCTGCACAAATTTCTAAACATCACGGAAAAAAATATATTTGCGATGGTTGTTTACAATATTTCCCTACAGAAGAAAATTTATTACAACACAATAGCTATGATTGTGATCATTTACGAATTAACCTACCTTCTAAAGAATTAATAAAAGATAAGTTTGGAAACTATTCATATGATAATATTTTGAAATTTGTAAATTATCATAAACAAATGAAAGTTCCTTTCGTGGTGTATGCAGATTTTGAATGCATTTTAAAGCCTTTAAATAATGACAATGTTGATAAAAATCCTAATACTTCATACACCCTAAAACAATATGAACATGTTCCACATTCATTTGCCTATTACATTAAATGTTCCTTCGACGATAATTATTCTAAATTTGAAAAATATAGAGGTCAAAATTGTGATACATTATTTATAAATTCTTTAGAAAAGAGATGTGTATAACATATACAATAAATATTTAAAGGCTCCTAAAAAAATGATCCCTTTGAACGAACTGGACAAAATTTATCATAACTATGAAAAAGTTTGTCATATTTGTAATAAACCTCTTTTAAATGACAGGGTTGCAGATCATTGTCATATAATTATAGAGGTCAGCTCATTCACTCTGCAACATAAATTACAGAATACCTAACTTTATTCCAGTTATATTGCATAATTTGCGTAATTATGATTCTCATCTATTTCTTAAAAAATTATGCTTAAACAAAGAACAACTAACAGTTATCGCACAAAACGAAAAATATATTTCATTTGAAAAGCTTATTCATGTGGATAACTATTTTGATAAAAAGACACAAAAGGCTAAGAAAAAAAATATATCATTAAGGTTTATTATCTCTAAGCTCAAAAAAAGATGAACAATGTAAGGAAATAAAAATTTTCAATGATGAAGAAAGATTTAAACTTATTCGGCAAAAAGGTGTATTTTCTTACAGTTATATTGATGATTATTTAAAATTAGAAGAAACAACTTTACCTCAGAAAGACCAATTTTATAATACTTTAACGGATGAGCACATCAGTGATGCAGAATACCAAAGAGCTGTAAAGGTTTGGCAATTGTTTAAATGTGAATCTCTTGGTCAATACTCCGACGTTTACTTACTCTCTGATACTTTACTTTTGGCAGATATTTTGAAAATTTTAGAAGCACTTGTTTACCCACATATAAGCTCGATCCAGCTCATTTTTACACTTTTCCAGGTTTATCCTGGGAGGCGTGTTTGCGTTATACTGGAATAGAGTTAGAATTGTTAACTGATCCAGATATGATACACTTTTTCAAAAAAAGCGTTCGCGGTGGTGTGAGCTCTTGCATTTGTAGAAAATCTGAAGCTAATAACCCATTTCTTTTAAATTTTGATCCTTTAAAGCCAACTAAATACATAATTTATTATGATGCAACAAATTTGTATGGTTATGCAATGTCACAGCACATTCCAACGGGAGATTTTGTTTGGTTAACAGATAAAGAAATCAATGATTTAAATATTATGAATATTTCTAAAAAATCTAATAAGGGATATGTTTTAGAAGTTGATTTAGAATATCCTACAAGTCTACATTCCTATCATAACGATTTTCCGTTTTGTCCAGAAAACTTTAAACCGCCAAATTCTAAATGCATAAAATTAATACCCAATTTAAATGATAAATCAAAATATGTTATTCACTATCAATTATTAAAACAATGTTTGGAACATGGACTCAAGTTAACTAAAGTTCATAGAGTTTTACAGTTTTCTCAATCTGATTGGTTGAAAAAATATATAGACTTGAATTCAAGATTAAGAAATGATTCAAAGAATGAATTTGATCGTAATACTTACAAGTTGGCAAATAATAGTATTTATGGCAAGACTATGGAAAATGTTGATAGGAGAATTGACGTAAGACTTGTTACAGAGTGGGAAAAAAATAGAAGAAAAGATGGTGCTGAGAATTTAATTGCAAAACCATATTTCAAGGACTTAACAATATTTTCTGAAAACTTGGTAGCTATTCAAATGCAAAAGATTCAAGTTACTTACAATAAACCAATATATGTAGGCTTCTCAATATTAGATATATCTAAAACTGTCATGTATGATTTCTTTTATAATTTTTTAAAACCTCTTTATCAGGAAAATATTTCACTTTTATACACCGATACCGATTCGTTCATTTTAGAAGTCACAACTCCAAATATTTATTCTGACATGATAAAAAATATTCACAAATTTGACACATCTAATTATGAATTTAATAATATTCATGAAATGCCTATTACAAAGTCAGTTATAGGAAAATTCAAAGATGAATATGCTGGTGAACCCATTACTGCTTTCTTTGGTACTGGAGCAAAAGCATATTGTATTAAAACGGAAAACAGTTTAACAAAAAAAGCAAAAGGTGTTAAAAAAAGTGCAATTAAAAAGCAGTTGGATTTTATTCATTATAAAGATGTTGTTGAAAATCATTCTAAAACCTTTTGTTCAATGTATGTTTTTCGATCTAGACAACATACAATTTTTACAGAGTTAATTAATAAATTGGCTTTGAGTTCCGAAGATGATAAGCGGTATAAAATTCCCTATAGTTTTAATACATTAGCTTGGGGACACCAAGATATTGCTTTGTATCAATGGAATGCAGAACATGAAGATTTAGATATATTTATGTAGATATTATAAGGTATTTAAATTTGTTGTTTTTGAAACCAAAGTTAGTCTTCATAAGTCTTTCACAAAATGTGCATAGAAACTTTTGACAAAGAAATTGATAACAGTTATTTTAAAACATATGAAAAACGACTTTCCACTTTTAAAAAATGGAAAGGAAAATTGAGACCAGAAGTGTTAGCTGGAGCTGGCTTTTACTATACTTCAATCAATGATATTTGTAAATGTTTTTATTGTGGTATTGAAATTTTTGATTGGTTAAGTTATGATGATCCTATTGTGGAGCATAAGAAATTTGCTAGGAATTGTGATTTAAATAACTGTTTATGGAAAAATAGGAATCGAATAATTGTAACCATTCAAAATAAGTCTTCAAGCTACACATTTTATATAGTATTATTAATATCCTTATTTATGAACTTTTACATATATTTAAATTAAGTATTTTATTGTTATTTTTTTACAACTGCTTTTGCTTTCGTGGTGAAAGTATCTGCTTAATGTTAATAAATTTGGAATATAATTATTAATTTGTTTTAATGACTATCAGTAGATCTCAATTTATTCTTCTTTATTTTATTTTCCAAAATGTTTTTTATGTTCATCATCCCCCTGGCGTAACACAGTGTGAAATATGTTTTTCTAATAAAACAGACGTCACTCTAAGTAAATATTGTAAATTTATGAAAATTGGATTAATTAACAATAGTACAATTAGTTGGATGGAACGAATAAATGGAAATGAAAATGCAAGTAAATTTTTTAAAATTTTGTATCATTATCCAAATCGATCTATTTTTGATACAAATTGGATAGAAAGGTTAGAGTTTAAAAATAATCAGTTACAAATTTTAACCCCCAACTGTACCAATTATTATGACGGATTCAAAAATTATTACTTTTCCATCATTAGTGTTACATTAAACTTTGCATTATTTTTATACATTACCATTTTAATTATTTATCTTTATTACAAATTTCAAACTGGAAATCTATTTTTTCATTAATCCATTTTAATCAAAACTTTAAAGAAAGTGGGGATGAGAATATTTAAGTACAAGAATAACACAATATGTTTCAGTCTCGTTTAGTCATTATGAACAACGCCGTGGTTCATAAACCTTTGGAAACGCTTCTTAATTCAAAAATTTATTTTTTAAATAATTCTTTGTCAAAATTTGTTCTTGTTGGCATTAGTTTAAATGATTTTTCTCCAAAAATTGTAATTGGTGGAAAAACTGGATTTTCAATCGCACTAACCGAAGAAAATTGGAAAGACATTTGTGTTCATCAAGGAATTATTGTAAACAATTTCTACTTTCCTCAAGTTGATCAAACCAGTGTGAATATAAACAACATTCATCTGCAGGTTCAGAAAATAAATGATACCCCTGTTCTACAAATTACAAAAGGCCCACACTTCATATACTTAGGACAAGAGTCTTTGGACAATTTGTGGCGATTAAAGGAAATTATTGATTATAGATTATCTATACTTAAAAGGCAAGAATTCAATACATATTTCAAAATATTTCAAAATAATATTTCATCTGATTGTGGCGACTTGTGTACGCATGTTTATAATATAATAAGTCCAACAGAAAATCCTAACAGTGAAAATGTTTCAACTATGATGGAATTACTTGCTTTATATCCTGAACAAATGGAAAACAAATTGAAGCAAAATGGAACAAAACGAAAATATTACGAAGAAAACAATGAAAATGGATCAAAAGAAAATATTACGAAGAAAACAATATCTTTTCTGGAAGAGAACAATAAGGTGCATGTGTTAGTGAAGTGGAGCTTTGCTTACAGACAAGCCCGTAGGAGTAACTTTCAGATGTGGTACTTAGATAGACTCCGTTTTGAAAAAAGAATAAATGATTGTAAACTTATTCTAGATTCGATATTATCTGAGGAACATAGAAATAAAATATATTTGACACGTTTTAATAAAAATTGT
This sequence comes from Kuschelorhynchus macadamiae, assembly GCA_030620095.1. Classification (NCBI taxonomy): domain Eukaryota; kingdom Metazoa; phylum Arthropoda; class Insecta; order Coleoptera; family Curculionidae; genus Kuschelorhynchus; species Kuschelorhynchus macadamiae. The sequence goes on from JAUTXW010004879.1 coordinate 889,412, forward strand.
ATTTGATGTTTTACTTAATAAAATTTTAGTTTAGTAAATGTGAATTTTATTTGAAATTAATTAGCACATTAAGACTTTGTAATTTGTATCAGCTAAAGCATAAAGTGAGGAACAGAAATAAAACAAATTTAACTAAAATTTAATTTCAATTTAATTAAACAATATTTTTTTTTATCAATCCATGTATTATATTTTTTATCAAGTCCTAACCATTTCACATAAACTTTGTTTCCTTTCCTTCTCAAAATCTTCTCAATAAGATACACATCGGTATGCTTTACTTTTAGTAATTCTTGCTCATAAAAACCACCCAGAATGTCCTGATTATCTTCGTCTTGAATTAAATATGTCCAAGGGTTTGTCATCTTAACTTCTTTAATGTGGAATATCTCATTTGACCAATTTGGTGTGTAACCTTTTGAAAATGCCTCTCGATGCTTGCTTATTCGTACGTGATCACCCACTTTAAACTTTGGAGATTTTATATCTAACGTTTTAGCATGAGTAAATGCAGATTTCAAGATTCTATTTTCATTTGTTTTATTTACTTGTTTTGGCTTCATTCCTATTGAAGAATGTTTTGTATTGTTATAATCTTTTACAATATCCGCTAATATATTAAACCATTTGTAATTTCCTTGAATGCTAAATATTTTCCACATATTATTCTTTAAAGTCCTGTTCACTCTTTCTACTATACTCGCTTTCAAATTGGAAAACGTGCTATAATGGTTAATTCGAAATTGTTGCATCAAATTTTGAAAATTTACATTGAAAAACTCTCTTCCTCTATCCGTTTGCAAGTTTTTTGGTGGAGTTTTTGCACTGATTAATATTTTTTTCATTGCCGCTGTTACGTCTTTTCCAGATTTAGATTTTAACGGTTCGGCCCAAACATACTTAGAAAATACATTTATGGTAATCAAGATATATTTAAATCCCTTATTAAATTTGGCATAGGGTAACATTTCAACCAAATCAGCTTGAAAAAGATCATTTAACCCTTTCACTACCACCCTTCTGCGTTTGTAGTTTTTTCTAGCAGGTTTATGTAATTCATTAACGACTTGCTGTTTAACGGTTGTCATGACAACAAACTTGTTTATTCAATTTTAAGGAAGTTCACTTTCTATGTTTTGTAATAATTCGAAATATAACTTTTATATGTTTTTTCCCATTCATTCAATTTATCAATTTGTATTGTATAACTTTTTTCATTTAAAATTTTACTAATTTTAGTAATCTCCTTTTCTAACGCATTAAAGGATTTTTTTATCTCTCCAGTTAAGAAAGTAGTTGATCTACTATCACTATTTTTTAATTCCTCCTCTGTTTTATTTAATTCTTGTTCTAATTTCTTAATTACACTGGACATTATATTTTCCAAGGAAATATATTGTTGATTTTCTTCCAAAGTGAGTTGGTCAATTGTTCTACTGTTAAGAATGCTATTTTGATTTCTTTTTTTTTCATCATCTAACCTTTTTATAAAAGTTCTTAATTGTTTAATTTTTTCCTTGTGTTTTTCAATTATTACTTCTCTTATATTTGTTTCCATTATTTTATTAATTTTGTTGATATCATCACTTAATTTTTTGTCTTCCTTTTTAACATGTTCATTTAAAAATTGCAAATCTTTACTTATTTGATTTAGCGTTAGCAACTGTTTATTAACGTTTTCAATTGAGGTATAGCATCCTTTAATCTGGTTCTCATACTTTAAAAAATTTTCATCAAAAACCTTAAGCTTTTTAGCAAAGATTTCATTATTTGTTTCATTTTCACCTAATCTCCTTTTTAAATTATTAATGTCACTTATTCTCTCTTGATTTTGTTTTGAAATATGGCGTCCAAATTTATCAACTGTCATGTTGAGCTTTCATTAAACAATAAATATGATTATATTTGATAGCTGTTATTTATAGTATTACTTTATCTTCTCTTAATTCTTCAATAATAGAGATAATCTCGTTACTATGAGCATTATTTCCCGCATCACTTGATGAAATTAATAAACGTAGCCTATCAACAATTTCGTTAACATTATTCCAGTATACATAGTCTGTATTTGATCTGTTTGTTTTCAAAATTAATCCCTTTCCTGTAGATTTGGCTCTAGTTGTTCTAAACGGAGGTTTTGGTTTGTTAAATGCTGTAACTAATCTTGGCAAGGTTTTTGTCTTTGTAATCCCCTTTCTTTGTAAATATGGTCCTATTATTGTAACATATTTGTGTGATGTATTTCCTTGAACTTGTTCATTTGAATCAAAATTCCTACGATATACATTTGTTTTAGCTAGAATGTTCATGTAATTATCTAAATCTTCCTTCTTATAACCTTTCGGTTCTTTTTTGAAAAGCAATTCGTATAAACCTGGCGTGCCTGTGTACGTTATTCCTCCCACTTTAATGTCTTTTCCAATAATTTCTACCGGTATCTGTGTTAAACCAAAAGAAAACTTATCCGTTTCGAGGTCATGAACTATTCCATAATAATGGTCAAATTTATGTTGTGTATCTTTCACACCCTCATCAATATATGATCTGGGTAATTCATGAAAATCTGCTAAGTAATCTTTATATGATGGTGTACCAACATAGGTTTGAATTGTTTTTCTAGTTTGTTCCAATATGTCTGACAAGTTTAAATTTGTTGTTGTGTCACTAGAAGGATCTGAAGTTTCTGCTATAACAGTTGATGACAATGGTTGTACTACAGGAGAGGAAGAAGTGATACTACTGTCATTTAAAAATGTTGGTAGTTCTGTAGGGAGTGACGGAGTTTTTCCTGTTTTCTGAATATTTTTCGTCGGAGTTGATGTTTTATAAAGCTTTGTAGGTGTTTTGAAATCTTCATACTTTGAAACTCTTTCTTCTTTTAAATCGAATGGTTCGATTTACCAATACTTGAAATTAGCTGTTTAAGTGGTTGTGTTATTGGTCTATAAGTTTGTTCTAATTCGGACTGAGCAGAAGAAGTAGCTAATTTCAAGCTTTGATATTTCTGCTTCACGGCTTGTCTGGATCTTATTAATTCTCGAGCTAAACGTTTATCCATGCTGTACAAGTTTTAAATGAAATAAAACTGCAAATTTTTTACTTTTATAAATATATAAAGGAATCGAATTTACTCCTATATCTGCCGTGATTTACTTCACAATCTTTGTCAATTACAAGAAAGCCATATGGATCCATCCAACAGTTAGCACAAATATTTTTAAACTGATCAAATGTCATATCTAATATACAGTGGTCATTATATATATGTTTTAAACTCAAACAGTCCTGTTTAAATAAAATTAATAAGTTTGCATTTTCTCGAATTAGACGTTTAAGGATTGAGGAATATCCTTGAAAAATAAAAAAACAATCGGTGTTTCTATGCCTTCCATGCGTGAAATAGTCCTAATAATAGATTGATTATGACAAGGAATATCATCAAAAATGATAACGGAATTTGGCTTTATCTCATGAGGTGAAATAATGTTCTCATCGCTATCATATTCAAAGTATCCAATTTCTTTCATAGGTTTTAACAACTTTCTTAAATATTCATATTTTGGTTGATCTAATGACTTTGAATAAACATAGACATTTTCAAACCTAATTCCATTTGGATGCTCGAGCAGTGTAAGCATAACGTTGGTTTTACCGCTACCACTGCAACCAACTATAAGCCCTCTTTTTGAACCACCGCAAAATAAGTCACCATGCTTTCTCAACTGTTTACTTAAAATTTTTTCATCATGATTATTTACTGGTAATGAGAATTTTTGTTTTTCAATCCTCATTCTTAATCACACTAGTAAATATTTTTAGCTGTAAAAGTATTTATACCAGAAAAATGTCAATGTGCTTTTAGTATAAAAAGAACTTCAATGACTGTGGGTCGCCATAAGTTGAAAAAAACTATTAAAACACGTAATAGAAAAGGCTCTGGTTTAGTAAATAAATTAATTAGCAAACTACCTTTCGAAGTT